>JASDDO010000019.1:329990717-330370585 GCA_030015575.1 Agapanthus africanus
TAACCATACGGCATCTACAACGTTTCGCCCGAACTTGGAAAACTGTCTGTGGGGGACTCTAATGACTCATCAATACATTGGCACTGGGTATAACACTAGCACGTCAGAGATACAAATTGTACGTAACGGTTGCCGATATATTGATCGGAAGGGAAGCTGACGAGTGGACTCATCCAGAAACCCTACTGAACCTGACAGTGACAATATCCGTACAGTCCAGTCCGTTCGTCTATGAGTATCGCATATAGGGCCTAGGGGGCTGGTAAACGTCAGACCCATAATAGCGGTATAAGTCGTGTCGGAGAGTAGCCCAGAACACTCTGAGATACTACTGAAATACCTACCAGTAAATCTCGATTACCCTGCTCAGGGATTTCGTGTAATGGCTCTCCTAGACATAGCGCGATCTCACCCCCAATACCGGGAGAGACGAATCCCTGACGATTCACTCACTGCCTCCATGTGGCTCGGGACTGTACCCAACTAAAACCTGTTTACACGACTCTTTTGAGCCGTGGTAGGGTAGTAATCAAAGCACAGTGGGAACTCACACGAGACAAACGACGATCTCAGGTCGACAGACTAACCTGTACACATGTCACCTGAGAACTGCCATCTGACGATATGTATAATACCAACTAGCATGTTTCCGACGAGTCCTGTCCAGTGTACTCATAACCCAATGAGCACCTGTATACATCTTAGGTGAACCAACCGACGTCAATGGCTTGTGAGACCGGCCACCGCCCCTCGTCGGGGTCTCGACTGTATACACTTGTCTACTCTGGAGTATCGATGCCCTGTCTCGAAACTCCAACGACTAAGGACACTTTAAGGATGTGCTTATAGACCCCAGCTCCCACGTATATGATCACCATCATACTGCTGGCAGTCAAGCAAGAATCTCATGGGCTCTACCATCACGCAATAGTGAACTAAAGCATGTACACGATGATAAAGACAAACCAGATAGCATACTATCATCTCGAGCAAGACTGTCATATCGGTATAGGTCCTCCCTCAATCATTGCAATCACGTACCTGCGATCTAATAATTGATTTTGAGGACACTATATCCAACAAATGAGTGCATCCCAACAGAAACAAATACTCAAGTCAAAATGAGAGAAATAAAAAGCAACCAATCATACAACTCTACCACAACGCAGAACTCTGTTTTTTTTACTTCAAAACGTTTGCTCTACAAAAAGTCTATTCCCCCTTTCTGCTCCGCTCCCTCCGCCCCCCCAACAAAAAAATCATAAAATAAAAATCTAATCTTTCCTCTTTAATCCATTTCCTGGCCAACAATGAAAACAAACTAAAGATCTATGATTAGCTCAAATGGCGGCGGCAACAACATCAGCAGCCTTCTCTTCCCTTACAACGCCTCGTCCCCCCTCCCCCGCCGGCATCGACGCCCTCCGTCGCTTCTCCGACAACCTCGTCTCCATCTTCAACCCCCAGAGCCTCGACCATTTCAGTGACGTTCGCATCTCCGTCAGCGGTGGCATTGTGGAGGCCCACCGCCGCCTGTTTTCGACGAGAAGCTCCTTCCTTCGTAACGAGGACGAGAAGTAGCGGCCGTCTGAGGTGTCTACGACAGTTTTTCGACGGCGGAGAGGATGAGGGGAAGAAGAGAGAAAATATAAGCCATTTTTTAATGAGGCCGTGAGAGAAATTTGTTAAGTGAAGTGAGTATTTTGGTAACTTCCTTTAAGTTGTACCAGGCCTAAACAAAATAAAGCCCAAGGGTTTTCTCACAAATATTTGTGAATAATAGGTCCTTCTCAACCGTTTTGAAAATACCGGGGTTTTTATGACAACTCCCGAGTGGGCCGGGGGGCTTTTTGACAATTTACCCTATGCACAATATTAAAGTAGTACATCTTGCAATGGGCCTTAAGCCGAAGTAGGGTTCTAAACATCTGGGCCGGGCTTGTGATTTGAAAAACTGATAAAATAGTCGTGGGCTAGATCATGGGGAAGCAACCTTGGTTTCCACCCTATGATCCTCAGGGTAATAATGAAAATTGTATAATTTTACGGCAGAATGTTGTCAGGGCCATTTTCCTAAAAACGAGAGACATGGTCATGGATGAGACAGGGGTCCCACCGATGTGCGTGGGACCGCAGCCCTGCCCATGTCTCACATTCTCAGACCCACGGACCTTGACCTTTGCAGGCGTATATAAATTTGTAATCAACGGTTTAAAAGCATGTCATGCAGAATTCAAGTTGGGTCGATCTAATATCTACCAAAGCTCTGGTATCATGCATCAAATGCTAACAAGGGTTCCTGCGCTATACACCGAAACAAAGTCTAATGTGAAGGAAAATCATTTTAATTTAAAAGTTTATTATTATATGATTTGTAAATTGTAATATCTCCTATTTATAAATTTCATATATTGAATATTCAAAAAAAAAAATTTAACTTGCAAAAAATTTGGTATTTATCTTCAACTTTTCAATCTTTTCTTCCTTGTGGCTTATAAAAATCGCAAAATTTATAAAAATCTTAAAATTTTCTTTTATGTTTTGTTTTTCAATATTTTTCTTATTATAGCGAGATTCATGAAATGTACAAAAATTCTAATTTTTTTATTGTCTTCAAATTTTCAATATTTTACACGCCATGGAACATGAATATGGCGAGACTTTACAAATCTCAAAATTTCTGTTTTCTTCGGTTTTCGATTATTTTGCTTACCATATAGCATAAGAAAATCATAAAATTTTCAGAAATAAATATTTTTTGTTTTCTTGGGTTTTCAACACTTTACGGGATTTGGCATACGAAATCATAAAATTTTCAAAAAAAATCTCAAATTTTATATTTTCTTTTCTTTTTCAATATTATGCATCCTATATATAGCAAATAAAAATCACGAGAATTTCAAAAATCTCAAAATTTTCCGTTTTCTTCACTTTTTTAATATTGCACATGTTATAGAACATGGCAAAAATTTACAAAAATCCAAAATTATTTGTTTTCTTCAAATTAACAATATTTCACACTAGCTTACGAAAATTGCGTAATTTTCAAAAATATTTCTGTTTTCTTCATTATTTTTTTAGTAAGTTGCTGCTATAACACGAAACCCGTGTAATTTTTTAAAATATCAAAATTTTATATATTCTTTGGCTTATCAATAATTTTTTTGTTATAGAACACAAAAATCATGATATCTTAAAAAATTCTAAAATTTTCTATTTTCTTCAAATTTTCGGTATTTTTTGTGCTGTATAATATAGCACGCGAAAAGTGCGATTTTTTTTAAAATACATTTTCTTAAATTTTTGATATTTTATATGCTACACAAAATCCCAAAAATTTCAGTATTTTCCGTTTTATTTGGTTTTTTAATATTTTGATTGCTTAGCGTACAAAGATTCGTGAACTTTTCAAAAAAATCAAAATTTCTTTTTTCTTTCTTTTTTCAATTCTTTGTTTATTATATAACACATGAAAATAGCAAAAAAAAATTTGTTTTCTTCGGGTTTATAAATTTTTTTTTGCTGTATGCTAATGATCATTGGTCATAGAAAGAAGACTTCTTTCTTCATTCAAGGAAGGGTGATAATCCCTTTGTAAAGAAGTGGCATTCCTCGGTTCTCTTCCTTTAATTTCTCATGAAATTTTAAAACCCTTTTAAAAAAATTTGTATTCTTCGATTTTTCGATTTTTTTTCTATAACAAAGGTATATAGCAAAATTTTGTCAAAATATTTCCGTTTTCTTTACCATTTTAGGGTTTAAAGGGATTTTTTACCTCAAGCCACCATCCCACCCCCCATCTCTAATATGAGATATTTTCCTCATTCCTCCTCTAGTTTGACCATTTTCCCCACGTCCCTCTAATCGTTTAAGTTACTCCTCTACCCTCCTCCTCCCTTTAGCGTTTTCCGTCTTTCCAAAATTCCCTTATCACTCTTATTATCACCTAACGTTTTTATTCAGTTTTAAGTCCTCCACCTCTTTAATCTCTCTTCGCTCTCTTGCTATCTTCTCTCGTATCTCTCAAATCTATAATTGATCTCATTATCTAGGACTCAGATCTTCATGAAGAAGGCACCGGTAGGAAGATCCGAAGGTAAGCAAGTCTCGACTTCCTAATTCTTCAACTCTTCAAATGCTCTCATTTCATAATCCATAACACTTGAGTTCATGACCATTAAATTGTTCTTCGTTCTCAGCTCAGAACCAACAAAATTCTTAGCAAGCTCTTTCTCCGAAACAATTTAGCTACATCCAGGATTGATTGGACCATGTTAGAAGCGGCGGCTAAAGAGCTTCCCGCTGATATATAGGCACGTCATGTAAGAGAAGCGCCGTAAAAACATGAATTTGTTGGTACTAGACATAAAAAATAGGAGCTCAAAAAGAAATCCATAGGGAATTTGTAAAAAGCCACTCAATTCCTCAAACGATAGATTTCAATTTGGAAGAGAAAACTCAATTTGAAACAACTTAGAATTCTATTTGGGAATGAAGTGGGTTAGGGATCAACTGATTTGAGTTTTAAATAAGCCTCCACCGAACTGTCGTTACTCCCTTTAACGGAGTTAAAGAAATATTCTTTTAAGATATTGTTTTTGACGGCTAGGGAGGGCTAAACTAGTAACTTAAGGGATTAGAGGGACGTGATATAAATAGTCAGATTATGGAGGAATAAGGAAACTATCTCGGATTAAGGAGGATTGAGTTATAAAAAAACCCATATATTTAAATGATATAGCACGTGAAAAATCATAAAATTAAAATAATCTAAAAAATCTATTTTCTTCCTTTTTAATTATTTTGCATGCTATTGTTAGCACAAGAAAATCATGAAATTTCAAAAATCTAAGATTTTCTGTTATTTTTTGTTTTCCAATGTTGAACTTGTTCATACTTTTGAAGAATTTTCGGGTATAAAGAAGATTAAAAGTTATGTGAAGTAAAAAAGAAAAAGAAAAAGGTCGTCGATTGCTACTAAAAACCATACAGAACAAAGAAATCAAGACCGAGGGACTTAGCTGTATGGGATAAAAGTGTAATAAATCCAATAAAAAAAATTCATGACCTAACTGTACTTAGACAATTAAGTAGGGGCGAGATAACAATCTTTCCACTTAAGTTCAAGCTTAAAAATTCCAAAACACTCTCTCATATATATATATATATATATATATATATATATATATATATAAATTCCAAAACACACACTCTCTCTCTCTCTATATATATATATATATAGAGAGAGAGAGAGAAAGAGAGAGAGAAAGAAGAAAGATGCCATAGGAGGGAATTTCCTCCTATGGCGTCTAAAAAGTACGTCCTCCGTCGTGTTTGTCGACGATCGGCACCCATCATCTTCATCGTTATCATCTAAGATGAGTACACCAAATTTCATGTGATTCTACAATTTTTTCACCGTTGAATTAGTGGGTTCAAAATTAACGGTTTACCGACAATACAACTCTTTACACTGCTAAATTAACGGTGAAAAGTTATAGAATCACATAAAATTTGGCGTACTCACATCTTAGATGATAATGATAAAGATGATGTGTGTCGATCGTCGGAAAACACGATGGACATCGTACTCTTTCGACGCCATAGGAGGAAATCCCCTACTACGGCATCTTTCCTCCATTATTATATATATATAATGGAGGAAAGATGCCGTAGGAGGGGATTTCCTCCTATGGCGTCGAAAGAGTACGATCTCCATCGTGTTTTCCGACGATCGGCACACATCATCTTCATCGTTATCATCTAAGATATGGGTACACCGAATTTCATGCGATTCTATGACCTTTTCACCGTTGATTTTATGGGTTCAAAATTAACAGTTTACCGACAACAGAACTTTTTATATTGCAAAATCAACGGTGAAAAAGTCGTAGAATCACATGAAATCTGGTGTACCCATATCTTAGATGATAACGATAAAGATGATGGGTGCCGATCGTCGGAAAAAAATAAAGAAGGACGTACTTTTTCGACGCCATAGGAGGAAATTCGCTCCATTGGCCTCTTCCCACCATTAATCTCTCTCTCTCCCTGTACATATATTAAAAGTAAATTTTAAAATGATGATAAAAATGATAGAAGAAGAACTTAATTTAGTTTCCTAACATCTCAAAATTATTCTTCATGTGTCCATTGCATGACAACCTCGATGCTATATAACCTGAAAATTATTCCTGAGGAATCAAATCTACGACCTCTCAACTTGAAGTTAAGAGTTTTACCTCCGGTTTGTTCTATTGTAACTTTACCACCTCTCACCGTTTTCACCATCAAAGGTGCAAAAGACTCAAAACACATTAAATTCATTCCCAACCGACACCATAACTCGCCTGATAGCAACCATAATTAAAAAGAATATCACTTTCACTTCTATATTTTTTTTTGCCGTCGAGTCTCTATGAGCCAAAGGTCCCCTGTTCCATTCCATCTAATTACAAGGACCCCACTCACAAAAGTCCCATGCTTTATAATGGTGGTTTTTTTTTTGAAATAGGATGTTTTGAATTTAAAATTATAAAAATAGGATAGTTTGATTTTTATTTGTGAAAATAGGACGGTTTGGTGGACCCCACCCTCTTCCCAGTTTAGAGGGCGGGTTCCTAGGAACCCGCCCTCCTCTTAATTTTGAAGCCCTCTCCGTTATAAAGGAGAGGGCGGGACCCGCCCTCAATAAAAAAAAATTATGGGGAGGTGGTGGGGTCCACCAAACCAGATGATTATCATAAATATAAAAAAAACTATCCTATTTTTATAATTTTAAATTAAAACTATCCTATTTCAAAAAAAACCCTATAATGGTAGATGAGGGATTATTTGGTTCTAAGCATACATAACATCACCTATTTGATTTGATTTTTGAACAACGGAATATTTTCGTTTTTACGGAAAAAGCAAGATAAGACGTCAAAATCAATAAAATGAATTAAACAAACAAATGTTTACAAGACAACATTTATGCATCGAGATAAACAATTAGCGTTGGAGCAAATATCTCAGGATTTTATATGCGGAAGGGGAAAGGACAATCATCATTATCCTTCACATAAATACAACCATAAGATATACGTTCTAAACCTTATGAATAAAAGTTTCGATATCTCATATAAATATACAATAAAAAATGCTGCAATTATTTATTTAAACATCGGCGGCTGCTAAATTGAATGCATTGCAAATTTTTTGTAACATTTCAAAAAATGGAAAATATTATTTTAGAAATTAAATAATAAAATAATGATTTTTACGGATATTATACGAGTATGGATATGAGTTTTCGGAGACTGATATAATTATATACCTATATTTTTGGAAAATGATTGGGATTTAAAAGGAATTATTATTTATGAAAACATTTATTCATTTTGGTTTTTCATAAATTAGCGTATAATTATATCCATACAAACTTAATATTAAAATTATTTAGTGTTTCACTAGTTACTACACTAAACTAAGTTTTATTTTGTTAAACCATATTAAAATTTATTGTGTTTTCCTATTTGTGCAGTTTTATTTTACTAAACCCTACTTAGTGTGCATAACACGTTAATGAAGGGGGTTAATATTTTATTAGTGTTCTATGATGACTTCATTCCTTCATTTGTGCTTTTGAATTTGTTTTTTATATTTTTCAAAAAAAGAAAAGAAAAGAAAAAGGAAAGAGTACGAAGGGATGACATGGTGGCATTAAAATAATAGGTATGGGCATCGCTACAAGAAAATGGAGGAAATTTCGACGACCATTTATTTGTAACTTATTTCGACGGCGATCGCCCATCGAAATAACTGCAAAAAATTAAAATTTTGTTGATTTCAGTCAACAATTATTTCGATGGAGCTATCCAATCGAAAAAAATTGTTGGCCGAAATCAACAGAATGAGCTCGTGATCCTCCCCAAACTTTCCCAAATATCTTTTTTCCCCTAAATTATTTCCCCTCCTCTTCCAAATTTTTTTCCTGTCTCGTCAACCCATGCACGTCTTAGATCTGGTCTCCCACCTCCGAGCATCCTCCACTCAGAGCACTTTCCGCTCATAGCACTTCCGATCTTCGCAAACCATCTGAGCCCTTACCTCTGACGACCTCCTCCAAGCTTTCTACCTTCGACCTTTCCACCCATCTGAGCCGGCCCTTTGATCCGCTTCCACCACCACAACTTCGCCTCCAGTCTCCTCCTCTCTCAGCACTGGCCTCCTCTACCGCCTCCAACATTAAAATCCGTGAGTAGTTATATTAATTTAGTTAATTTGTTGGGTTTTTGTTAAAAATTAAATAATTTTATGCTTAGCGTTTGGATTAATTTTAGGGTTGGTGTCAATTTTAGGTTTTGGGGATGGATTAATTATAGGGTTAGGATTAATTTTAGGGTTAGGGTTCGAGTTAATTTTAGGGTTAACAATTTGTTAATTTTAATTAATTTTATGGTTAGTGTTAATGTTATTTTTATTTACTGTCACGCCCCGCTTCCCAGTAGACGGAAACGAGGACGTGGCAACCCCGCGGCATATTTAGCCACAGAAGGTCATTTCCTAAATAAATATACTAAGCGTATTAAAACAATAATACACAATACAAGAATAAATGGAAACTGTAAAAATTTTCAACAAACATTTTTATTTACATACACTTCCAATATTTATAAATACATGAGTTTATATTAAAAAGTAAATACAATAGAGAAAATGCCTAAATAAGTGGCATACATAAACTGAAGGAAAAATGAACCTGAGCTAGTCCTGAGTAATGATCTGGTTGTAGTCTTTCTCGGTGGTTTCAACTTCCTCCGTCGGCGGTGGCGTTGTGGAGGGAATTTCCTCCTATGGCGTCGCAAAAGTACAATCTCCATCGTGTTTTCCGACGATCGGCACACATCATCTTCATCGTTATCATCTAAGATATGGGTACACCGAATTTCATGCGATTCTACGGCCTTTTCACCGTTGACTTTATGGGTTCAAAATTAACGGTTTACCGACAACAGAACTTTTTACATTGCAAAATCAACGGTGAAAAAATCGTAGAATCACATGAAATCTGGTGTACCCATATCTTAGATGATAACAATGAAGATGATGGGTGCCGATCGCCGGAAAAAATAAAGGAGGACGTACTTTTTCGACGCCATAGAAGGAAATTCGCTTCTATGGCCTCTTTCCACCATTAACCTCTCTCTCTCTCTCTCTTTGTATATATATTAAAAGTAAATTTTAAAATGATGATAAAAATAAAAGAAGAACTTAATTTAGTTTCCTTACACCTCAAAATTATTCTTCATGTGTCCATTGCATGACAACCTCGATGCTATATAACCTGAAAATTATTCCTGAGGAATCAAATCTACGACCTCTCAACTTGAAGTTAAGAGTTTTACCTCCGGTTTGTTCTATTGTAACTTTACCACCTCTCACCGTTTTCACCATCAAAGGTGCAAAAGACTCAAAACACATTAAATTCATTCCCAACCGACACCATAACTCGCCTTATAGCAACCATAATTAAAAAGAATATCACTCTCACTTCTATTTTTATTTTGCCGTCGAGTCTCTATGAGCCAAAGGTCCCCTGTTCCATTCCATCTAATTACAAGGACCCCACTCACAAAAGTCCCATGCTTTATAATGGTAGATGAGGGATTATTTGGTTCTAAGCATACATAACATCACCCATTTGATTTGATTTTTGAACAACGGAATATTTTCTTTTTTACGGAAAAAGCAAGATAAGACGTCATACTCAATAAAATGAATTAAACAAACAAATGTTTACAAGACAACATTTATGCATCGAGATAAACAATTAGCGCTGGAGCAAATGTCTCAGGATTTTATATGCGGAAGGGGAAAGGACAATCATCATTATCCTTCACATAAATACAGCCATAAGATATACGTTCTAAACCTTATAATTAAAAGTTTCGATATATCATATAAATATACAATAAAAAATGCTGCAATTATTTATTTAAACATCGGCGGCTGCTAAATTGAATGCATTGCAAATTTTTTGTAACATTTCAGAAAATGGAAAATATTATTTTAGAAATTAAATAATAAAATAATGATTTTTACGGATATTATACGAGTATGGATATGAGTTTTCGGAGACTGATATAATTATATACCTATATTTTTGGAAAATGATTGGGATTTAAAAGGAATTATTATTTATGAAAGCATTTATTCATTTTGGTTTTTCATAAATTAGCGTATAATTATATCCATACAAGCTTAATATTAAAATTATTTAGTGTTTCACTGGTTACTACACTAAACTAAGTTTTATTTTGTTAAACCATATTAAAATTTATTGTGTTTTCCTATTTGTGCAGTTTTATTTTACTAAACCCTACTTAGTGTGCATAACGCGTTAATGAAGGGGGGTTAATATTTTATTAGTGTTCTATGATGACTTCATCCCTTCATTTGTGTTTTTGAATTAGGTTTTTATATTTTTCCAAAAAAGAAAAGAAAAGAAAAAGAAAAGAGTACGAAGGGATGATATGGTGGCATTAAAATAATAGGTATGGGCATCGCTATAAGAAAATGGAGGAAATTTCGACGACCATTTATTTGTAACTTATTTCGACGACGATCACCCATCGAAATAATTGACAAAAAGTTAAAATTTTGTTGATTTCAGTCAACAATTATTTCAATGGAGCTATCCCGTCGAAAAAAATTGTTGGCTGAAATCAACAGAATGAGCCCGTGATCCTCCCCAAACTTTCCTAAATATCTTTTTTCCCCTAAATTATTTCCCCTCCCCTTCCAAATTTTTTCCCTGCCCCGTCCACCCGTGCACGTCTCAGATCTGGTCTCCCACCTCCGAGCATCCTTCACTCAGAGCACTTTCCGCTTATAGCACTTCCGATCTTCGCAAACCATCTGAGCCCTTACCTCCGACGACCTCCTCCAAGCCCTCTACCTTCGACCTCTCCACCCATCCGAGCCGGCCCTTTGATCCGCTTCCTCTACCACCACTTCGCCTCCAGTCTCCTCTTCTCTCAGCACCGGCCTCCTCTACCGCCTCCGACGTTAAAATCCGTGAGTAGTTAATATTAATTTAGTTAATTTGTTGGGTTTTTGTTAAAAATTAAATAATTTTATGCTTAGTGTTTGGATTAATTTTAGGGTTGGTGTCAATTTTAGGTTTTGGGGATGGATTAATTATAGGGTTAGGATTAATTTTAGGGTTAGGGTTCGAGTTAATTTTAAGGTTAATAATTTGTTAATTTTAATTAATTTTATGGTTAGTGTTAAGGTTATTTTTATTTACTGTCACGCCCCGCTTCCCAGTAGACGGAAACGATGACGTGGCAACCCCGCGGCATATTTAGCCACAGAAGGTCATTTCCTAAATAAATATACTAAGCGTATTGAAACAATAACACACAATACAAGAATAAATGGGAACTGTAAAAATTTTCAACAAACATTTTTATTTACATTCACTTCCAATATTTACAAATACATGAGTTTATATTAGAAAGTAAATACAATAGAGAAAATGCCTAAATAAGTGGCATACATAAACTGAAGGAAAAATGAACCTGAGCTAGTCCTGAATAGTGATCTGGTTGTAGTCCTCCTCGGTGGTTTCAACTTTCTCCGTCTTGACCGTATCTGACGAACATTTCAACATAAGAAAAGTGGGTGGAATGCCCGTCAACGAACTAGCGCTCGGTATAGGTAAGAGTAAAGGAAAAAAATGATAAGTGTAGAATATATATAACAAGTAAGAGTATATGTTCAGGGGTAAGTATATACTATAGGTCTCTATATGGTCATTATGTTAACGTTAAGTTCCAAGTGTAACCATCAACGTGGCCGCAGAAATATTCACGAGCTCAAGAGTGGGGCCCCAGGAGTAAGGAAACACGGGCCCGTTTTATGTGTTAGCATCAGGGCTCTAGGCTGTAGATGAGTCGACTCGACTGATATTCGAGTAAAACAAAAAAGAGGTAAATTGCAGGAAATGGTGAATTGAAGTGTCTCTGTTTGATTGCAGGAAAATCAAACAGTGCAGAGGAGTTAAGGGGAGTCGAAGGAACAAGTGTGCAAAGAACGGGGTGATTTGGAGCACTTTGGATCGTCGGGGCCGGCCGGATCAAGGGTTTGGGCGGTCGGATCTTGGGCCCTTACCTCGAGATTCGTGCCACTTGTCAAGTTGGGTGTGTATACCTCATTACGCCTGTTTGATTTTTCTGAAAATTTTCATTTCTCCGTGTATTGCATGTGCAACTCTTGGGCTTTCAAAAATTAAAAAAAAAATCTAAAAATAATTGGTTCTGATGGGATTCGAACGCGCAGGCTATGTCACAGCAGTGCAGATGCTTTACCAATGAGCTATAAGTTGCTTCTTGCTTTTATTTAACAAAAATAATTTTTAACTCTTACACAGGCTGTAATACCCTTTTCTGTACAATAACAAGAAATTTCTGTACAGTGATTTCAGAGTCGTTACATTCTACCCTCCTTATAAAAATTTCGTCCTCGAAATTTATAATTATATAGGGACTAATTTTCAAAAAGGTAAGTGTATTGTGTACGCATATATTCTTCACTTTCCCAAGTTGATTCTCTTGGCGAATCCTTTCTCCACATCACTTACAAAGAACGTAATGTTTTCACCTTTCGGTCCAGTATCTCAACTGGTTATTACTCGCAGGTTAGGTTGGTTTGTATCGTGAGCTTTGAGTGATCAAGTATGTGGCTGGGGTTGCTCACATATCATCGTAGTTCAGATATGTGGAACACATTATGCACTTCGTCCAATGAGGGTGGCGGTGTCAAACGATACACCACTTCTCCAACTCGTTCGAGTATGTCAAACGGTCCTATGTATCTTGGACTTAGCTTACCCCTTTTGCCAAAACGGACCACTCCTATGTTTGGAGAGATCTTCAGAAATACATGGTCTCCAGGTTAGAACTCCAGATGTCGACGCTTTGCATCTGCCCAATACTTCTATCGGTCTTGGACTATTCGCATCCTTTCCCTGATCGTGCGAACTCCGTCCATAGTAGCCACGATCATTTTTGGTCCAAGTAGTTCACGATCTCCAACGTTGTCCCAACTTAGCGGTGAATGGCACTTCTGTCCGTAGAGTGCTGCGAATGGTGACATCTCAATACTTGCCTGATAGCTGTTGTTGTATGAAAACTCCACAAGGTGTAGGTGATCTTCCCACGAACCTCCGAAGTCTAACATACAGGCTCTCAGCATATCTTCCAGGATCTGAATTGTTCGTCCGGACTGTCTGTCTGTTTGTGGATGATCCGCCGTGCTGAAATTCAGACTCGTCCCCGGGCTAGCTTGCATACTCTGCCAAAATTGTGATCGAAATCTTGTATCACGATCAGAGACGATACAAATAGGTACTCCATGTAATCTCACGATCTCCTGCATGAGTTTATGAGTATCAAATATGGTACATCTTGAAGGTTTAAATCTTACTTTTAGATTTATGCTCACCTCCATGTACTTCTTTGCTAACGTCCCGGTTGACTGGCCAACTCGAAATGGAATAAAATGAGCCGACTTTGTGAGTCGATCCACAATAACCCAAATTGCGTCATTACCATTCGTGCTGCGAGGGTGAGCAGTTACGATGTCCATGGTAATGTGCTGCCATTTCCATTCTGGGATTGGTAACGGCTGAAGTAGACCAGTAGTTCTGTGATGCTCAGCCTTCACTTGCTGACACACCAAACACTTTGTGACGCTCCTTGTCACTTTGCGCTTCATTCCATACCACCAGTAGTGTTGCCATAAATCCTTGTATATCTTTGTACCACAGGAGTGTATCGAATATGGAGAGTTGTGAGCTTCTTTCATCAACTCTTCTCGAATAGGTCCGATTGGCACACATAAACGGTTTCCATATCGCAAGGATCCACTTTGTGGATGATAAAGTCAGTTCGTAGTCCACTTTCTACCTGTTCTCGGATCTTTTGTAGCTTGGCATCATTTGCTTAAGCTGTCTTGATCTGATTTACAAGAGTGGACTGGACTTGTAAGTTCATCAAATATGAAGCGTTACCTGGCATAACTACTTCAATCTCCAATCCATAGAATTCTTGTTGTAGATTCTACCGAGTGGTGAGGTTCATTGCTAATGGCTGGCGACTAAGTGCATTAGTAACTACGTTCATCTTCCCAGGATGATACTGTAGGTTGATTTCGAAGTCCGCCATGAGTTTTGGCCATCTTTTCTGCCGCATGTTGAGTTCCTTCTGAGTAAATATATACTTCAGACTTTTGTGGTCAGTGTATATATCCACTCGTTCTCCCAAAATATAGTGGCGCCAAATCTTGAGTGCGAAGATGACGGTTGCCAATTCCAGGTCATGTGTTGGATAGTTGTGTTCATGAACTTTTAATTGCCTTAATGCAAAAGCCACAACTTTTCCATGCTGGTGTAGAACACATCCTAATTCTTTACCGGACGCATCACAATACACAAAAAATCCACCAGATTGTTCCGTTATTACGAGGATAGGAGCATAGGTTAACCTCGACTTGATTTCTACAAAAGCCTTTTCACATGCTTCTGACCACACGAATACTTCGTCTTTACGTGTGAGCTTGGTCAGGGGTGTTGCGATCTTTGAGAAGCCTTCAATGAATCATCGGTAGTATCCTGCTAAGCCCAAGAAACTTCGTATATCTTTCACCGTTTTTGGTGTCGGCCACTCTCTGATAACTGACACCTTAGCTGGATCCACAGTGGTTCCTTCACCTGAAACAATATGTCCAAGAAATCCAACTTGATCTAGCCAAAATTCATACTTATTGTACTTAGCGTAGAGCTGATGTTGTCGTAATGTCTCCAGGACAATTCGTAAGTGCTCGGCGTTCTCTTTCCGATTCTTTGAATACACCAGGATATCGTCGATGAATATAACAACAAACCTGTCTAAGTACTCTCGGAAAACTTGATTCATCAGGTTCATAAAGATGGCAGGTGCATTGGTCACTCCAAATGGCATTACGAGATATTCATAATGGCCATAACGAGTCCTAAACGCCATCTTTGGAATGTCGGACTCTTTAACCTTCACCTGATGGTAACCCGAACGAAGATTTAGCTTTGAAAAGACACAAGATCCACTTAACTGATTGAAAAGGTCATCGATGCGCGGTAGTGAATACTTGTTCTTAATTTTCACTTTGTTCAGAGCTCGATAATCCACACACATCCTGTATGAACTTTCCTTCTTCTTCATCAGTAGCACCGGAGATCCTCAGCTCGAAGTACTGGGATGAATCCAGCCTTTCTTCAGGAGTTCGTCCAACTTAATGCGGATCTCCTTCAATCTCTCTGGATTTAATCGGTACAGAGCTTTTATTACTGGTTGTGCGCCAGGTTGTAAACCGATGCTGAATTCAAGAGCTCGATCAGGAGGCAAACCTGATATATCTTCCGGAAATATATTCTCGAACTCTCGAACTACCTCTGGCTTCGATTCTTCCGCTTGCAATACTGCAACATATGCCTTCTTTGGTTTGCTCGGTAGATGCTAGGCTCCAAGGTTCGGTCTCCACTCTTGAAATAGAACACTGGATGATCTGGTATTTCGAACACTACCCTCCTTTGGTGACAGTCGATGGTAGCGAAGAAAGTTCCCAGCCAGTCCATTCCCAAGACTACGTCGAAGTTCGGTATGTCCAACACCTTGAAGGCCGCATAAAATTCTCGACTGCAGACGACCACTGGACACAGATCGTATCCCAAAGTTGAATTTAGAACGTCATTCCCTGAACTAACATTCTAGCTGGATACGAGTAGTTTAACCGAGATTGCATGAGTTCAGACGAACCGTTGCGAGATAAAGCAATGCGATGCCTCAGTGTCGAATAGTATGAGTGCAGGTAGGGATGCTACTAAGATTGTACCTAAGTCGCGTGGGATATGTTTAGGTATAACAGATATAGATGACTAGGGTATGAAATAACTTGAAAGGAAATAGGGAAGAGATTTACCGGTGATAACCTGACCCATTCTTCGGCCTTTTCAACCGACATGGTGAATGCTTGGCGTCGCGGCACTTTTTTCTATGCCTGGTTAAATACTCAGCGTTGGGGTTGAGCGGTCTGGGTGCGGGAAGTTGGAGCTTAGAGCCAACCGGGTAGGAGGAGTTTGGATCGCCGATCTAGCTGGAGGATTGTTGGGTCCTCGGTTTGTTAGGAATATGTATTCCCTAGAGGCCATTATTTTATGATATAGTGGATGCTTGGACATATATATAGAGGACTTTCTTGCTCGACATGATAGTATGCTATCTGGTTGCTCTTTATCTTAACATGTACACTTGTATTATTAGACTGTCTCTCTGATACATGTTGATAAAGCCCTTAGGATGTAGGCTTGACTACCAGGACTATGATGCGGATCAAACTAGTGGGGCTTGTGTAGTCCGCAAGCACATCCTTTAACAGTTCATAGTCAAGAGAATATCGAGATAGGGTATCGATATTCCAGAGTAGACTGTGTTAGTTATATGTATGCCCTAGAGGCCATTACTATACATAGGATGTATATTGTAGTGGATGCTGGGACATATATAGGGAGGACTTTCTTGCTCGACATGATAGTATGCTATCTGGTTGATCTTTACCTTAACGTGTACACTGATTGTCTCCCTGTTACATGTTAGTAAAGCCCTTAGGATCTGTACTTGACTACCTGGACTATGATGCGGATCATACTAGTGGGGACATGGTAGTCCATAAGTACATCCTTCAAAGTCCCTAGTCGTGGGTGTATCGAGACGGGGCATCGATATACCAGAGTAGACTAGCGTGTACCTTCTCGACCCATACAGATGGGCGATGGATGATCCCATATCCATTGGTGTTTGACATCAGAGATGATATACGGGTGCTCAGTGGAGACTGGGTACACTGGACGGACTCGCCGAGAACTCCCAGATGGTATTATACCTTACGTCAGATGGCAGTTCTCTGGTAACACTGGTACAGAGTAGTCTGTTGACCCGAGATCGTCATAGAGTCTTGTGTGGTTCCTACTGTGCTTTGATTTCCATCTTACCACGTCCAAGAGGGCGTGCAAAACGGTGGTTTTTGGGTACAGTCCCGAGTCACATGGAGGCAATGAGCGATAGGAGGGGATTCGTCTCTCCCGGTATAGGGAGTTGATGTTGCGCTGTGTTCGATTGGCTATAACCGGAAATCCCTGGCCAGGGTTGTTGAGTTTTACTGGTAAGTGTTACCAGTAGTTTCTCGAACTGTTATAGACCTAATATCGACACGACTTATCGAGCTATTGGGGTCTGACGTTTACCACCCCTAGGCGAGATATGCGACATATCAGACGATCAGACCGGACTGTACGGTAGTGTTACTGGTTGGATTCACTGGAGTGTGAGCGGGCTTGCTCGTCGATCTTCTGATCGCTCAATACCCGGGTGGCCGTTACGTTTGGCAGACCGGTTGTGGCTTGTGGATGTTTGATATGATCATCATCCGCTGCCGGCGTATTGACGAGTCTTTAGAGTCCTACACAGAGGTTTCCTGGCTCAAGCAAAACGAAATAGGAGCGCATATGAGATATGTGCGGGACCGAGAATAATGCGTGTATGTGATACCGTATTCCATTCTCGCGATGAATGTATCGAATGGTTATATGCGATATAACCTAGTTATCGAATCGAGGGTTGATTCGATAAGCCGATACATTGGATACTAGCCGGTTATATGCGATATGACCGGATCGTTAAATCAAGTGTTGATTTAATGATTTAATGCATAATTATATATTTGATATATTACTTTGCATTAACTAGTATTGGTTCACTTAAGATGGATTTTCTCACTCGGATGTGCGCATTGTATATGCGATATGATTTTGTGCACTTGGGTGTATCATGTTTGATGATACAAGTTTACTTGAGTTTGTGTAAAGATTGAACCATGGTTATTTAAATGATTAGGGTTTAGATTTTCATATCTATTTATTTATTTATTTATTATGGAAATGATAATGAGAAGAATGGTTGCTAGTTTTGTTTTATTCTTTGAACCTTCATGAAGCATTGACTTTAGTAACCATTTTGTCTCATGCTTAACCCTAACCATCCCACTTAACCATAATTCATTCTCTACACTAGACCATGGTTAGTTTATGATAAGTATTTGATTTATTTTCTATTTAATACTTACTTATCATAACACATTTTCCATCTTCTTCTTCATCTTGACACATGAAGAAACCTTACTTCATCAATGGTGATTGATGAAAACAAGTGAGAAATCCAATTCTAAAGTCTACCCACTTCCTATTTCTTCATCCTCTACCTCTTGCCAAGTAGTAGAGTGTGTTTCCTTCACAAGTTTTCTTGACTTGGTGAAGTTGGAGCTTGATCTAGCGATGCCTCGACGTAGATCATCTTCGGCACGTCGTCGATGACCTAGCCCGCTCTTTCTCCGATGAAGCCGACGCTAGAGCCCGGGACTTGCCTTTGGACAGTGGAGAGGACTTCATCACGGAGCCGTGAAGGTGGAGGAACGGATCTACAAAGGTTGTATTTCCGTACTCTTAGTTAAGTGTTAACTAGTTTGTTTTTCGCCTAGAAATCTAGCCAACGATCCGTATTCTAGGGTTTCTCGGCACGGTAATTTTTGAAATTGGCATGGTTGATGCCTTGTGAGACCTCTTGAGAGTGCCTAGGAACCCTACAGTGGTATCAGAGACTAGCTAGAGCCTTAGGCGAAGTCTAGACGGAGTTTGAAATCCGAACGAACCCGAAACCCCAACTCAGAACGGCTCTCTGTCCTTTTTTCAAAAACAGGGATTTTTGTGAATTAAAAATTGCCAAAAAATTCAGCAGGGAATCCTATGAGTTACTGTGAAGCACGTGACTCTAAATCGACCAAAGAGCCGCGGAACCGCGGCCCCACCCTGGGTTTCGCGGCGGTTCCGCGGCCATGTTGGTGATTTAGGTCACGTGTCTTGCACAGTAATTCTTGTGTCAAAGAGCTGAGTCTTCTGGAAATTTTTATATTTTATTCAAGAGTTGAATTTTCTGGGGTTGTTTTGGAGATTCGGTGTTTCGATCGGAGTATCAGATTTTGTCTATGTGGCTTTCCGGATAAATTTTAGAATATGTTAAAAAGTTCGACCGGATATAAATACCCAATTTTTCCCCTGTCGGGAAATTTCCAAGTGTTGGATTTTTCCGTAGTTTAAAGACGTTCTAAGTAGTGCAAGTAACGCGATGGACCCTCTAGAAGACAACAAACCTTAATTCGATTATGTGACCGTCTTGAACTGCCCTTTGAACCTTAGGGTTTGGGGCAGTACGGCGTGCCACATGTGAGGCGTTGGCTTGACCCTTCTACGGCTGGACCGTTGGTACTAAGGCACGAACTGAATGTTGTTAGACTTATTTCATGTATTGAGCTGTTTCGGGAAAACTTGGGTGTTCGATTGTTCGATCGGAAAGTTTAACATTTTCTATCTTATTCGGAATGTGATACAATATTTGGAATTCACAAGAAGTTATGAGATAACTGAATGAATATTATAAACATAGCAGTTTAGTCTCACTTGATCGGTTGCTACGGAATTTTGATGTGATCAAAAGTCCGTCGCAATCACGTAGCGTACGCGGATAATCGCCGGGTAAACTTAATAGACAGCCTCACTCCATAACCCCGACCAAGTGACTGTAGGAGAACCCCGTCGCCGAAAGCATCCGTTCGGGTGCTCACGGTAGCGGTGTTCCGCCTTGGTGCACTTGGTCGACGGCGTCGGGGGTGCAGCCGTCTACTAAAGTTTGCGACGAGCATTTGATCAGGATGTCGGGAATCTTGTTGAATTGCCCGACTTGATATTGAAAAGTGTTTTCGATAATGAGACTAAAATGCGGGGTTTATAATTGTTAGGCATGCGATGTCTAAGTAATTCATTTGGTCAGGCATGCGATGTCTGAGGAGGTTGCGGATTCCAACTGTTGTAGTTTTACACTTTCTTTTCTGTGACCGTAAGTGTAATATGTGATATCGCCGGTTTCGTTGCTATATGTCAACGACAATTGGGATGCGAATATTTACTTACGTTGATGACATGTGATGTTATGTGTTGCTGGATATGTTATATTGGATCGTCGTGTTTGAATAGCCGGGTTTTTTTTATGTGAGATGAGTGTTTTTCATTTTCATTCATGTAAAAACTTGTATGTAATATTCTTTTATTGGGGCACTTCCAGGTTGCGGAAGTTGTCACCTGTTGTATATTATTTACTTTTCCGCACTAGGATAGACCCAAGGAGGAGGGCACAAGTAACCGGGTTCTGGAGTCCAGTGGGAGACCAACTCGAGGAGTCGGGTTCGGGTCTCCTAACTCCAGAATTGGTAGGGTTGCTTGCCACTCTCGTAGGGGTCTAGGGGTGTGGGTTTGGCTATTCATCAAGACCGTGGAATCCGTGTTTTATACTGGCTCGTATTGAAAACACGGACGTCCTAGTATATCCAATAATTTATATGATTCTTCTGCTGCGATATCTGTGATGTGATCATGTGATGTTCTGTGATAGATATAGTATATAGTATATATGATATATTATATAGACGTTACTTATGTTTTACACCCGCGCTAGCCCTGCCCCGCTCTGCCGTTAGTTACCTAACCTAACGGTGCACGAGGGGACATCGAGGCGAATGCGGATGGCATAAGTGTACGTCGTATTTATCTGTGATGTTTAGGTACTTAAATGATGGGACTTCATTAATGTGATTAATGAAAGTAAAAGAAACCTAAGATGTTGTAGAATCGAATTTCAAAATAAAACAGGTAGCTACAGTTTTTGTTTTGCACAGCGGTATATGTGATATATCCTGCACCTTATTCGATGAGGAAAGGACCGAGATCCCTTCACCGGGAGTGACTCCTTTAGCAATAACTGGCAGATGCTACACACTCGGTTTGTCTTTTGATTGCTTTTAAGTGTTTTTGCTTTGCACAGCGATATATATGATATATCCTGCACCTCATTCGACGAGGAAAGGACCGACGATCCCTTCACCGGGAGTGACTCCTTTAGCAAAACTAGAAAAGCCTAAAAAACACTCCATTTTAAAATCATTTGATTCTACAACGATATCAAATTCATTACGCAATAAGTTTTCAGAAAAACCTGTCGTAGCCCTCCGTCATTTCAGATAAGTTGTATATAGTATTCGTGCTGCATTTGTTGGCTTTCGTCAAGGTGCAGTGTGCGGTAGCTATATGCTGCTTATCTGCCAGCATACGATGCGATTGGATTAGGGTAGTCGTGCGGCTTTGTTGGCTTTCGTCAAGGGTCGTGCGGGTGGGTTTAATTCAATCAAGAAATGTACGGGTTGAACTTGACTAGCGGGCTATGGTTTGTTGGCTTTCGTCAAGGTCATAGCACGTTAGGGGCAAAATAATATCGGGAATTTCAAGTGTTGAAATTTGCAATGAGATTGCATACCTTCTATGAGATAGTTGGATCCCGATACCCGCTGCGAGTAAGTATTACTCCTGGGAGAGCTTTATACATTACAATTAGCCGATCAAGTAGGTGTCTAGAAAGGTGTCAACGGGGTTATGCCTCTGGGAAAACGAGGTTTACATTAATTAGGTTCGTGCGAAAGCACGGGGGACCTCCCTCAAAGTACCGACACTGGCCTGGCTGAAAGATTGGCGAACTTGTAGTGTGTAATTAATCCCGGCTAGTCTTTCCTTTTTGGGTTTGAAGGAAGATTTGATAAAAAGCAGTGAGAGCCATCCTGATTAGATAAAATAATAACCAATCTATTCTTGCAAGAGCGCACGCTGAGTGTTTTCTTCTCTCTCTCTCCTGGTAGCGACCATGTCACGCCTTAATCAAGATAATAATACGGAATATTGACCGAACCCGCTTGTTATGCTGAGCTGGGGAACGTTGGTCCCGCTCCAACTTATAATTGTTATAAGACAGAGCAGGAAATTGGGGATTACCAGAATTCTCGTGCCGCCCAAACGAAGAGAGTGCATGCTGATGCATCATCTTCGGGTGTGTTCATTACAAAGAACTGTTTCTCAGTATCCTTTACGTCCTGGATATGTGATACCAGATCAGGATCCCAGATATGTAATCTGTTACATAGGGCTGCAGAAAGGTAGAGAACTGAGAACGGGTGATAAGTTTCATGAGGCAGAAAACGGGGCAAGTGTTGCAGCCAAGTCTGTTGGTCACTGTCACCCTGTATTACCAATACATTGATTCTGAACGAATGTTGTTAGATACCGAACCTGATATACAAAATCATATCACTCTCTTTATTAGTAAAGAAATGATAAAATTTTGTATTGTTGGATAATGTTTTGGACATTTCCTATATCAAAAGTTGATCGGTTCAGGTACGTTATCTAAAAGCATTTATGTTCTAAATCAAACTACAGTTCTTTAGTATACAGAACACTCACAAGAGGAAGAGTTCAGAAATGAACGAATCCTTCTTCAGGTATTGTAGACTAGGTCATATCAATGCGACCCGACTGGCTGAGTTACATTTAGATGCATATTTAAATCAGTTTGAATTTACATCTTGTGAAACTCGCCAGTCATGTCACAAAGATAAGATGACCACAGCTCTATTTATTGGAAACAGAGAAAGAGTTAGTGAACTCTTGGGATGATACATGTTGATGTATGTAGGTCCCCAGTCTACAAATGCCAGGACTGATTCTTTATACTTCATTACATTCTCTGATGATCTCTTTAGATTCAGACATATGTTCCTGTTGAAACACAAGTCAGAACCTTTTGAGATATTCACGGAATATAAGTTAGAAGTAGAGAACCAATACGGGTATGAGTATTATGTCCTATGATGAGATCAGGGAGGAGAATACTTGAGCACGGAATTCCTGGACTATTCTAAAGGAGAATGAGATTCTCTCTCAGCATTACTCCTCCGTATACACCATAGCACGATGGTATATCGGGGCGGAGCAGATACACCCTATTTGATATGGTGTGCTCTATGATGAGTACTGCTGAGTTACCTATTTCCTTTTGGGAGTTATGCACTTGAGAAGATGCATACCTATTGAATTAGGTTCGAATCAAATCAATGCCTACCACTTCATATGTGATATGGAAAGGGAAGAGCCCATATCTTAAGTTAGTTAAGATTTGGGGTTGTCCGGCCTATGTCTAAAAGCAAAATCCGGACAAACTCGAGGCAAGGTTAGTTATGTAGAACTGGAAAGGTTCCAGCTATGCAAACTACAGAAGATGATTTGATAGAACCAATAGGATTCAGTAGATTCCAACGAACCTCAGCCTCTCCGCCGATCTAGTAGGGTTCCTCACCCACCTGAGAGATACTTCTGTTTCTCTATGACAGTGGGAGCGAGGATTGCATCATGAGATGATGACCCAACTTGTTTCGAGCAGGCTATCGAGAGTGAAGACTCTGTAAGAATGGCTGGATGCTTAGTGATCTGAGATGGAATCCTTATACACCAACAAAGTATGGACTTTGGTTGCTATATCTGAAGGGTTAAATCCCCATCAGGAGCAAGTATATCTTGAGAAGATTACTTGGTGTACATCGAAAAGTTGAGACTTTCAAAGCTAGACTTGTTAAAAGTTTGCATCATTGACCAGCTGTGGATAATGATAAAACCTTTTCAAGTATCTATGCTTAAGTCCATCCAGATCCTACTTACCACGGCTACATACCATGACTACGATATCTGGTGGTTGGGTGTCATGACTGCTTTTCTAAATGATGTTTTAGAAGAGAGCGTCTATAAGTACACAGCCAGAGGGCTTCGTAGACAGTGGGAGCAGCGGAAATGTGTGCAAGATGTTTTATGTGATAAAGCAGGCATCGCGGAGTTGGAACATCTGTTTTGATGTAGTAGTCAAAGAGTTTGATATCATCAAAATGGTAGATGAACCTTGTATAAACAAAAAGGTAGTAGGGAGTATGGTGATGATCCTCGTAGAGTACGTGGATGACATACTTTTGATAGGGAAGGAGTTTCCTATGCTACGCTCGGTTAATCTCCGCTTATCACAAGGATTCTCCATATAGGATCAAAGTGATACCTCCTAAATCCTGGATTTTGGATCTATGAGATAGATCTAAATGGATGTTAGGATACTCACTAGCTGTAGTGAGATGGTATCAATCGATCCTAGGGAGAATCACTGGAAGGGTTCTAGGGTGATAAAGACGACTGAGTGTCAGTCACAGGCATTGTCTTAATCCTCAGTAGAGGGACGGTATGTTGGAAGAGTTCCAAGCTAGATACCGTGACATACTAGACGATAAAGGCAGGATACATCGCTACTTAAGATGCTACCAAAGAGGCTGTTTGGGTGTATATTGGTTCATGAGATGAACTATGTTCCTCCCATTGTGTGACAATGGAGTTGTGGCTTATGCCAAGGAACGCAGGTCCCATCAGTGATCCATACATATTCTAAGGCAGTATCACTTGATCATGGAGATGGTTGATCTCCAGGGTGATCGAGGTTTGGAGAGTAGACTCAGAGGACAACACAGCGGATCCACTCACAAAGGCCTGTTCCCAGAGAGAGACTTTTATGGGATGGTTGAGTATGAGATACTACAACCACTGCTATCAGATGGCCCTAGTGCAAGTGGGAGATTGTTAGTTATATGTATGCCCTAGAGGCCATTACTATACATAGGATGTATATTGTAGTGGATGCTGGGACATATATAGGGAGGACTTTCTTGCTCGACATGATAGTATGTTATCTGGTTGATCTTTACCTTAACGTATACACTGATTGTCTCCCTGTTACATGTTGGTAAAGCCCTTAGGATCTGTACTTGACTACCTGGACTATGATGCGGATCATACTAGTGGGGATATGGTAGTCCATAAGTACATCCTTCAAAGTCCCTAGTCGTGGGTGTATCGAGACGGGGCATCGATATACCAGAGTAGACTAGCGTGTACCTTCTCGACCCATACAGATGGACGATGGATGATCCCATATCCATTGGTGTTTGACATCAGAGATGATATACGGGTGCTCAGTGGAGACTGGGTACACTGGACGGACTCGCCGAGAACTCCCAGATGGTATTATACCTTACGTCAGATGGCAGTTCTCTGGTAACACTGGTACAGAGTAGTCTGTTGACCCGAGATCGTCATAGAGTCTTGTGTGGTTCCCACTGTGCTTTGATTTCCATCTTACCACGTCCAAGAGGGCGTGCAAAACGGTGGTTTTTGGGTACAGTCCCGAGTCACATGGAGGCAATGAGCGATAGGAGGGGATTCGTCTCTCCCGGTATAGGGAGTTGATGTTGCGCTGTGTTCGATTGGCTATAACCGGAAATCCCTGGCCAGGGTTGCTGAGTTTTACTGGTAAGTGTTACCAGTAGTTTCTCGAACTGTTATAGACCTAATATCGACACGACTTATCGAGCTATTGGGGTCTGACGTTTACCACCCCTAGGCGAGATATGCGACATATCAGACGATCAGACCGGACTGTACGGTAGTGTTACTGGTTGGATTCACTGGAGTGTGAGCGGGCTTGCTCGTCGATCTTCTGATCGCTCAATACCCGGGTGGCCGTTACGTTTGGCAGACCACTTGCGGCTTGTGGATGTTTGATATGATCATCATCCGCTGCCGGCGTATTGACGAGTCTTTAGAGTCCTACACAGAGGTTTCCTGGCTCAAGCGAAACGAAATAGGAGCGCATATGAGATATGTGCGGGACCGAGAATAATGCGTGTATGTGATACCGTATTCCATTCTCGCGATGAATGTATCGAATGGTTATATGCGATATAACCTAGTTATCGAATCGAGGGTTGATTCGATAAGCCGATACATTGGATACTAGCCGGTTATATGCGATATGACCGGATCGTTAAATCAAGTGTTGATTTAATGATTTAATGCATAATTATATATTTGATATATTAATTTGCATTAACTAGTATTGGTTCACTTAAGATGGATTTTCTCACTCGGATGTGCGCATTGTATATGCGATATGATTTTGTGCACTTGGGTGTATCATGTTTGATGATACAAGTTTACTTAAGTTTGTGTAAAGATTGAACCATGGTTATTTAAATGATTAGGGTTTAGATTTTCATATCTATTTATTTATTTATTTATTATGGAAATGATAATGAGAAGAATGGTTGCTAGTTTTGTTTTATTCTTTGAACCTTCATGAAGCATTGACTTTAGTAACCATTTTGTCTCATGCTTAACCCTAACCATCCCACTTAACCATAATTCATTCTCTACACTAGACCATGGTTAGTTTATGATAAGTATTTGATTTATTTTCTATTTAATACTTACTTATCATAACACATTTTCCATCTTCTTCTTCATCTTGACACATGAAGAAACCTTACTTCATCAATGGTGATTGATGAAAACAAGTGAGAAATCCAATTCTAAAGTCTACCCACTTCCTATTTCTTCATCCTCTACCTCTTGCCAAGTAGTAGAGTGTGTTTCCTTCACAAGTTTTCTTGACTTGGTGAAGTTGGAGCTTGATCTAGCGATGCCTCGACGTAGATCATCTTCGGCACGTCGTCGATGACCTAGCCCGCTCTTTCTCCGATGAAGCCGACGCTAGAGCCCGGGACTTGCCTTTGGACAGTGGAGAGGACTTCATCACGGAGCCGTGGAGGTGGAGGAACGGATCTACAAAGGTTGTATTTCCGTACTCTTAGTTAAGTGTTAACTAGTTTGTTTTTCGCCTAGAAATCTAGCCAACGATCCGTATTCTAGGGTTTCTCGGCACCGTAATTTTTGAAATTGGCATGGTTGATGCCTTGTGAGAGCTCTTGAGAGTGCCTAGGAACCCTACAGACTGGTGTGTACGTTTCTTGACCTTGTATGGGGCGATAGTTGATCCTATAACCATTGGTGTTTGACATCAAAGATTGTGCACAGGTGCTCATTAGAGAATGGGTACACCGAACAGGACTCGCCGAGAACTCCTTGATGGTACCATACCTATCGTCAGATAGCAGTTCTCTGGTGACACTTGTACTGGTTAATCTGTAGATCCGAGATCGTCATAGTATCTTATGTGGTTGCTACCGTGCTTTGATTTCCTCCCTGCCACGGCTCAAAGGAGCCGTGCAAACGGGTGGGTTTTGGGTACAGTCTCGAGTCACATGGAGGCAGTGAGCGATAGGAGGGGTTTCTTCTCTTCCGGTATTGGGAGTTGATGTTGCGCTATGCTTAATTGGCTATAACAGCAAGTCCTTGGCCATGGCTGATGAGATTTACCGGTAAGTATTATCAATAGTTTCTCGAAAGGTTATAGGCCACACATTGGCATGACTTATCAAATTACTGGGGTCAGACGATTCTAACCCCAGACTCGATATGCGACATATCAGACAAAGAGACCGGACTGTATGACAAGTGTTGCTTATAGGCTTTACGGGAGTTTGGACAAGCTTACTTGTTGATCTTCTATTCGCTCAATACCTGGGTGGTCTTTCGGCCAGCGAGTACTGCTGACGGCTTGTGGGTATCTGATGTGATCATTACCTACTGCTGGCGTATTGACGAGTCTTTAGAGTCCCACATAGAGGTTTCCTAGCTCAAGCAAAATGAAGTAGAGCACATATGGAGATATGTGCGGGAGCTTGATTAAATACGAATATGTGATACCGTATTCTAATCTAGCGATATTTGATATCGGTTAGGTTATATGTGATATGACTAGATTATTGAATCAAGTGTTGATTCAACGATCGGTTTTATGTATATATATTTGATATTTGCCGGTTATATATGATATGACCGGATTATTGAATCAAGTGTTGATTTAATATCTAATATTGAATATTAGTCGGTTATATGTGATATAACCGGATAATTGAATCAAGTGTTGATTTATTATTTTGATATACATACACACACACACACACAGATATATATATATATGATATTAGTCGGTTATATATGATATAACCGGATTATTGAATCAAGTGTTGATTTAATAATTTGATATATATTTATATATTTGACATATTTATATATATTAACTAATATCAAAGCTTACTAAAGATTTAATTCTCTTTATATACATTTATATATATATATATGTGTATTTGCTTTATTGTAGCATGGTTGATGATACATAGAAATAGGATGTATGAGAATCTAACATGAAGTGAGATGAAAAGATAATGATTTAAATTAATGAATTAAAAGAAAAGGAAACGAGTCATATTCTTTAGTTGCTTGTAGAAGCCTTGAGAAGCCATGACTCATCACTTCTCTTTTGGATTATTCATTGATATTTATCACTAACTAATTCTTCATCACATCACTTCACCTCATGGTTCATTGAACCTCACTCTCTCAATCCAAGTTCATCTCTTTCTTCTTCCTCTTTAGGGTTTTTCTTGAGTTGGAAAAAGAAAAGAGAAAAGATTTTCTAGTGAGCAAAATCCCTACTTCATCAACCTACACTAATCTAGCCCATTAGTTCAGGTTGCTTGCTTCACTAATACCTTGATTAGTGAAAAGTGAGCTTGAGTTAAAGAGACTTCAAGGTAGATTATTTTCGGCCTCGAAGACAACAAGCAAGCTCGTTCCTTTCTCAAGTGGAGTCAAAAAAGAGTTCTTGTGACTACTACTTGGAGCTTTAGAAGTGAAGGACCGGTCTACAAAGGTTGTAAACTTCCATCACTTAATATAGAACTTTTTTGCTTACACTAAAACCCTAATTCTTTAGTTAGATTCTAGGTTAGTATTGCTTAGCATTCTATATTTTTTTTAAATTGCATACTTGATACTTTTAGAAACCTAGTAGAGGTGCTAAGACATACTTTCATGGTATCAGAGCTAAGCTAGAGACTTAGGTGTAGTCTAGACGACGTTAAAGTATTCGATTGATATTTTAGAACCCAAAAATTGTAGTTTCTGTCCAATCTTTCAAACGTTGAATTTTTCACCATTAAAAATGCTCAGAAAACCATGCAGGCTTTTCTATGGAGGTACCTGACATACGAGCCCCTAACTCAACTAGATGGCCGCGGAACCGCCACCGTTACCTTGTATTGGCCGCGGTTCCATGGTTCATTGGTAGAGTTAGGAGTCGTTGTTTCTTGTACTGCTTCATTTTAACATTATGGGTTTTCTGGAAATTTTTAATGAGACTCAAGTGGTTGAGAACTCTATGGATTGGCGGTGTTTGAAATATCGATCAAAATGTTTAACATCGTTTAGATATCTGTGGATATATGATACAATTTTTGGAATCCATATTGATTAGTTTTGTGAAAACTAGTTAACAAATTGTAAATCTCGCGTTTTAGTCTCATTTAATGGATTGTGACGGAGTTTCGATTTGGATCAAAACTCCGTAGCAATCTTGTATTGTACGCGAATAGTCGCAGGGAGACACTACTAGACAGCCATGCCCCAAGCCCCGGCCAAGTGACTATCGGAGAACTCCATGGCCAAAAGCATCCACTCGGGTGCTCGCGGCCATGGTGTTCCGCCCAAGTGCACTTCATTGACGGCATCGGGGGTGCGGACATCTACTAAAATTCCCGATGAGTATTCGATCAAACAATCAAGAATCTTGTTGAATTGCCCGACTTGTTTTTGAAAAATATTTTCAATTCGAGACTTAAATGCAAGGTTTATAGGGTTAGGCATGAAATCCAGAATATATGATACTCCGGGTTTATGATGTCTAAGGATTATGCGGATTCTAATTATTGTAGTTTTCATTTTTTTCTGCGACCGTAAGTGTAATATCTGGCAGTATTCCCGATCTCGTTGCTATACATCAACGACATTAGGGATACACATATTTACTTACGTTGATGATATGTGATATTATTGTGTTGCTGGTTGATATATTATATTGGATCGTCATGATTGAATAGCCGGGGGGTTTTGCGTGAGATGAGAGTTTTTCAATTTTCATTCATGTAAAATTTTGTATGTAATATTCTTTTATTGGGACACTTCCGGATTGAGCTTGTTGTCACCATTTGATGTATATTATTTTACTTTTCCGTATTATAATAGACCCAAGGCAGGGAGCATAAGTAACCGGGTTTCAGTGTCCAGTGGGAGGCCATCTCGAGGAGTCAAGACCAGTCTCCTAACTCTAGATTTGGCCGGTTTGCTTGCTACTCTCGTAGGGGCCTAGGGATGTGGGCTTGGGTATTCATCACGACCGTGGAATCCGTGTTTTTCATTACTGGCTGAATCTAAAACACGGAACTCCTAGTATATCCTATATTTCATATGTTTGCTTCTGCTATTTTCTATGATATGATGTGATCATATAACTGCGTGAGATGAATGCTACTTATATATATGATATACTAGTAGACTATATATATGTTTTGTATCTGCGCTAGTCCTGATCCCGCACTACCGTAAATTAAGTAACTTTACGGTGAAGACCCGGATCCCTGTGGCGAATGCGGATGGCATATATATGTGTTTTATTTTCGTTTCTTCTGTGATATTTAGGAAACATAAATGACGGGACATCATTAATGAGATTAATGAAAAGAAAAGAAATCTAAAAGATGTTGTAGAATCAAATTTTTAAAAAAGGTAGCTCTAGTTCTTGCTTTGCATAGCGGTATTCCATTATGAATATCCAGCAGCTCATTCGATGAGGAAAGAGCCTAGATGCCTTCATCGAGAATGACCTCTTTAGCAAAACTAGCAAATGCTACAACCTACTCGGTTTGTTTTGAAGACTACTCGATTTTAAAAGCGGAGCTTAAACCACTCCTTTTCAAATCACTAGATTCTACAACGATATCAAATTCATTACGTTAAAAGTTTTCTTCAAAACCAGTCGTAGCCCTCCGTCATTTCAGATAAGTACTATTTAGCATTCGTGTTGTGTTTGTTGACCATAGTCAAGGCGTAGTGTGCGGTAGCTGATTAGTGCTTATCTGCCGCATATTGATGCGATTGGATTAGGGTAGTCGTACGACCTTGTTGATCACAGTTAAGGGTCGTACGGGTGGGTTTAATTCAATCACGAAATGACGGGTTGAACTTGACTAGCGCTTATGATTTGTTGACCATAGTTAAGGTCATAATTCGCTAGGGGTAAAAACAGATATTGGGAATTTCAAGTGTTGAAATTTGTAATGAGATTGCATACCTTCTATATGATAGTTGGATCCCGATACCTACTGCGAGTAAGTGTTACTCCTGAGAGAGTTTTCCACTTTTCAATTAGCTAATCCAGTAAGTGTCTAAGAAAGGTGTTAACGGGGTTATGCCCCTACGGAAACGAGATTATTTAATTAGTTCCATGCAAAAATACGGGGAGACTCCCTCAGAGTACTTATACCTGCTTGGCTGACCGATTGGCGAACTTGTAGTGTGTAATTCTAATCTTATATTTTAGGGTTTGAAGGAAGATTTGATAAAAACAGTGGGAGCCATCCTGATTAGATAATATAATAACCAATCTAATCTTGCAAGAGCGCATGCTAAAGTATTTTCTTCTCTCTCTCTCTCCAGGTAGAGACCATGACACGCCTTAATCAAAATAATAATATGGATGCATTGACCAACCCGCTTATTATACTGGGCTGGGAAATGTTGGTTCCGCTCTATCTTATGACACCTGTCATAAGTCTGGGTAAGGGACAGGGGAATGCAAGTATTCCCATGCAACCCGAACGAAAAAGAGTATTCTGATGCATTTTCTTCGGGTGTGTTAGTTACTGAGGACTGTTTCTCAGTCTGCTCTACGTCCTGGATATTGGATACCGGATCAGGATTCTATATTTGTAATATATTACATGGGTTAAAGAGAAGTAGAGAACTGGGAAATGGTGATATGTCTCTTAGAGTAGGGAATGGAGCAATTGTTGCAGCCAAAACGGTTGGCGAATATCACCTAATATTACCAAATGGTAATACATTGATTTTGAACTACTGTTATTTCGTACCAAAGATGATGTGCAATATAATATCTGTTTCTTTATTACATCAAGAATGATATAGCTTTGCATTAGAGGAAAATGTTATGAACATTTTCCTAAATCAAGTGTTGATTGGGTTTGGTACGTTATGTAATAGTATATACGTTCTAAATCAAAATACAGTTCTAAATATACAGAACACACACAAGAGGAAAAGTTCATAAATGAATGAAACCTTCTTGTGTCATTATAGACTTGGTCATATCAATGCGACCAGACTAGCTAAGTTGCATAAAGATGGATATTTGAATCCGTTCGAATTTATATTTTATGAAACTTGTCAATCATGTCTTAAAGGCAAGATGAACAAAACTCCGTTTACGGAACACGGAGAAAGAGCTACTGAAATCTTGGGACTGATACATAGTGATGTATGCGGTCCTATGTCTACACATGCCAGGAATGGTTCATCATATTTCATTACATTCACCGATGATCTCTCAAGATTTGGACATGTGTTCCTATTGAAAAACAAATCTGAAGTTTTTGAGAAATTCAAGGAATATAAGTGCGAAGTAGAGAACCAGACGGGTAAAAATATATCCTTCAATCTGATCGAAGAGGAGAATACTTAAGCACGGAATTCCGACATTATCTAAAAGAGAATGGGATTCTCTCTCAGATTACTCCTCCGTATACACCAAAACACAATGGAGTATCGGAGTGGAGGAATCGCACCCTATTAGATATGGTGCGCTCTATGATGAGTGTTGCCGAATTACCTATTTCCTTTTGGAGTTATGCACTTGAGACAGTTACATACCTATTGAATAGGCTTCCGACCAAATCTGTGCCTACCACTTCATATGAGATATGGTATGGGAAGAGACCATCTCCAAAACGAGTTAAGATATGGAGTTGTCGGGCCTATGTTGAAAAAAAGAATCTGGAAAAACTCGAAGCACGATTAGTTCTTTGCAAGTTTATGGGATATCCAAAAAATTCATATGGATATCTTTTCTACCACTGTGAGCAACAAAAAATGTTTGTTGCTCAACATGCCACCTATTTAGAAAAGGAATTTCTTGTAATGAGGTAGAGCTTCACAAACTACAACTGATGATTTGGTACAACCGGAGGATTCAATAGTCCCCGACGAACTTCAGCCACTCCGCAGATCTAGTAGGGTTCCTTATCCACCTGAGAGATACTATGGTTTTCTCATAGATGGTGGGAGCGAGGATTGCATCATGAAAGATGATGACCCAACTAGTTTCGAGCAGGCCATCACAAGTGGGGACTCTGTGAATGGCTGGATGCGATGCGATCTGAGATGGAATCCATGTACACCAACAAAGTATGGAGTTTGGAAGTTGCTCCTGATGGGGTAAAACTCATTGAGAGCAAATGGATCTTTAAGAAGAAAATTGGTGTAGATGGAAAGGTTGAGACCTTCAAAGCAATACTTGTAGCAAAAGGTTTCCGTTAACGACCAGGTGTCGACTATGACGAGACTTTTTTTCCAGTGGTTATGCTTATGTCCATCAGGATCCTACTTGCCATTGCTGCATACCATGACTATGAAGTCTGGAAGATGGACGTCAAGACCGCTTTTCTAAATGGTGATTTAGAAGAGAGCATGTACATGACACAACCAGAAGGCTTCGTAGACAGTGGGAGCAGCGGAAAGGTGTGCAAGCTGCTTAAATCAATCTACGGATTAATGCGGGCATCGCGGAGCTGGAGCATCTGTTTTGATGTCGCAGTTAAAGAGTTTGACTTCATCAAAAACGTAGATGAGCCTTGTATATATAAAAAGGTTGCAGAGAGTAAGGTTGTCTTTCTCGTATTGTTTGTGTATGACATACTCTTGATAGGAAATGATGTTCCTATGCTGCACTCGGTTAAACTCTTCCTATCACACAAGTTCTTCATGAAAGATCTGGGTGATGCCTCCTACATCCTGAGGATAAAGATCTATAGAGATAGATCTAAAATGATGTTGGGATTGTCCCAATACAAGTATATAGACACCATACTGAAGAGGTTTACCATGGAAGATTCTAAGCGTGGTAATTTACTCGCTTGTTCAAGAATCACTCTCTTCAAAGAGATGTCTCCCAAGACTGATTTGGAGAGGACTCGCATGACCGTGATACCCTATGCTTCCGCAGTTGGGTCTATCATGTATGCGATGTTATGCACCAGACCGGATGTAGCTTACGCACTTAGTGTGGTAAGTAGGTATCAATCAGACCCAGGTGAGAAGCACTGGACATCTGTGAAGAATATTCTTAAGTACTTAAGAAGGACTAAAGAAACGTTCTTGGTGTATGGTAATGGAGAACTCCAGGTGGAGTCTTTTACCGATTCGAGCTTTCAGAGTGATAAGGACGATAACAAGTCTGTCTCGGGTTTTGTGTTCACCCTCAATGGAGGGGCGATATATTGGAAGAGTTCCAAGCAAGATACAGTAGCATACTCGACGATGGAGGCTGAATACATCGTTGCCAACGATACTTCCAAAGAGGCTGTCTGGATGAAGAAGTTCATTGCTGAACTTGGTGTGGTTCCATCTATTGAGGATCCAATACCCTTGTATTGTGATAACAATGAAGCTGTGGTTTTGGCCAAGGAATCCCGGTCCCATCAGCGATCCAGACATATTCTGAGGTGGTATCACCTGATTCGGGAGATAGTTGATCACCGAGAGATCGAGGTCATGAGAGTAGATACGAAGAACAACACGACGAATACACTCACGGAGGCCTTTCCCTAGACGCAGTTTGAGAAACTTTTTGGGATGTTGGGTATGTGATACTACAACAACTGGCCTTAGTGCAGATGGGAGATTCTTAGGAATATGTATGCCCTAGAGTCCATTATTGTATGATATAGTGGATGCTTGGACATATATATAGAGGACTTTCTTGCTCGACATGATAATATGCTATCTGGTTGCTCTTTATCTTAACATGTACATTTGTATTATTATACTGTCTCTCTGATACATGTTGATAAGCCCTTAGGATGTAGGCTTGACTACCAGGACTATGATGCAGATCATACTAGTGGGGCTTATGTAGTCCGCAAGCACATCCTTTAATAGTTCCTAGTCGAGAGAATATCGAGACAGGGCATCGATATTCCAGAGTAGACTAGTGTGTATGTTTCTTGACCCTGTATGGGGCGATGGTTGATCCCATAACCATTGGTGTTTGACATCAAAAATTGTACACAGGTGCTCATTGGAGAGTAGGTACACCAAACAGGACTCGCCGAGAACTTGTAGATAGTACCATACATATCGTCAGATAGCAGTTCTTTGGTGACACTTTTATAGGTTAGTCTGTAGACCCGAGATCGTCATAGTGTCTTGTGTGGTTCCCACTGTGCTTTGATTTCCTCCCTACCACAGCTCAAAGGAGTCATGCAAACAGATGGATTTTGGGTATAGTCCCGAGTCACATAGAGGCAGTGAGCGATAGGAGGGGTTTCGTTTCTCCGGTATTGGGAGTTGATGTTGCGCTATGCTCAATTGGCTATAACAGCAAGTCCTTGGCCAGGGCTGATGAGATTTACTGGTAAGTGTTATCGGTAGTTTCTCGAAAGGTTATAGGCCACACATCGGCATGACTTATCAAGTTACAGGAGTCTGACGATTCCAACCCCAGACTCGATATGCGACATATCAGACGAAGAGACCGGACTGTACAGTAAGTGTTGCTTATAGGCTTTACGGAAGTTTGGACAAGCTTGCTTGTTGATCTTCTATTCACTCAATACCTGTATAGCCGTTACGTCCAGCCAGTACCGCTGATGGCTTGTGGGTATCTGATGTGATCATTACCTACTGCTGGCGTATTGATGAGTCTTTAGAGTCCCACACAGAGGTTTCCTAGCTCAAGCGAAATGAAGTAGGGCACATATGGAGATATGTGCGGGAGCTTGATTAAATACGAGTATGTGATACCGTATTCTAATCTAGCGATATTTGATATCGGTTAGGTTATATGTGATATAACCGGATTATTGAATCAAGTGTTGATTCAATGATTTTTATATATATATATATATATTTGATATTGGCCGGTTATATATGATATGACCGGATTATTGAATCAAGTGTTGATTTAATATCTAATATTGAATATTAGTCGGTTATATGTGATATAACCGGATAATTGAATCAAGTGTTGATTTAATGTTTTGATATACATATATATATGATATTAGTTGGTTATATATGATATAACCGGATTATTGAATCAAGTGTTGATTTAATAATTTGATATATATTTATATATTTGATATATTTATATATATTAACTAATATCAAAGCTCTCTAAAGATTTAATTCTCTTTATATATATATATGATATATATATATATATATATATATATATATTTATATATGTATTTGCTTTATTATATCATGGTTGATGATACATAGAATTAGGATGTATGAGAATCACACATGAAGTGAGATGAAGAGATAATGATTTAAATTAATGAATTAAAAGAAAAGGAAATGAGTCATATTCTTTAGTTGCTTGTAGAAGCCTTGAGAAGTCATGACTCATCACTTCTCTTTTGGATTATTCATTGATATTTATCACTATCTAATCCTTCATTTCATCACTTCACCTCATGGTTCATTGAACCCCACTCTTTCAATCCAAGTTCATCTCCTTCTTCTTCCTCTCTAGGGGTTTTCTTGAGTAGGAAAATGAAAAGAGAAAAGATTTTCTAGTGAGAAAATCCCTATTTCATCAACCTATACTTATCTAGCCCATTAGTTCAGATTGTTTGCTTCACTAATAGCTTGATTAGTGAAGAGTGAGCTTGAGTCAAGGTGGATCATTTTCGGCCTCGAAGACAACAAGTAAGCTCGTTCTTTTCTCAAGTGGAGTCAAAGAGGAGTTCTTGGAACTGCTATTTGGAGCTTTAGAAGTGAAGGACCAGTCTATAAAGGTTGTAAACTTCCATCACTTAGTATAAAACTTATTTGCTTACACTAAAATCCTAATTCTCTAGTTAGATTCTAGGTTTGTATTGCTTAGCACTTTAGATTTTTTTTAAAATTGCATACTTGATGCTTGTACAAACCTAGTAGAGGTGCTAAAACATACTTTCACAGTTCTGTGGGCATGCTCCAATGGTGTGAGTAGAAGACTCACAGATCAAGCACAAGTTGTGCTCCCTGCGACAGTTCTTCACAAGATGCCATGTTATTTTGTAGTAGATGCAAAAGTCTAGCCTACTGTTGGCGAACGAACCTACTGGCCTCCAAGATGGTCCGTTAAAAGCTGGCCTGAAAGAGGCCCTTCCTGTGATCTGGTGCACAGGGCGTTTCACACCGGCAGTCTGCGGTCTATCCTTCTTCTTCACAAGTGCCTCACAGCGTCGGGAAGCCTTTAACGCAAGCTCATAAGTTGGGAAATCCCCTGTAGCGAGTGCAGCTTGGATTTCAGGGTCCAACCCTTACTGAAATCGTCGTGTCCGGATCTCAGCAGTGGGAATAAGGTGTGCAGCAAACCTGTTATGACCTTATGTTAGTAGTGTAGTAAGAGATATTAGAAAATTGAATTTGAGACAATATCTTACCTGCTGCGCATGGTAAACTCAGCATCATATTCATCCACTGACTTGACCCACATCGAGCCTTTTTGTAAATGGATGAATTATTGTTCCATGTCAAAGCGGGAAGTCTCCAGAAAATACTTGGTATCGAAGAGGTCTCGGAATGTTCTCCATTCTATCGGTTGTGCGAGACGGCTCTCTTCAGCTTTCCACTAAACTCTGGCGTTATCGGTCAGTTGTAACTTAGCAACTCTCACCCAGGCAATCTCTGGCACTTGAGCTGCTGTCAGGTCATCCTCGATTGCTTGAGCCTATTCTTTTGCCTCAAGCGGACTCTCTTTATCCGAGAAATTCTTTGGGTGTAAGGCCCGAAATTGTTTAACTCCAGGTGCTTCTGCCTCAGGGCGGTTCATAAGGATAGCAGTCTGCTACTGCTGACCTTTCAATAGGCTCTTGATAGCCTCAAGCAGTACCGTTTGCTCTTTGATAGGAGCTGCAATGGTAGGTGGCGGTGGTGGTGTAGGCGGTGGAGTATTGTCATTGACGTTTGTGCTGGTGTTGTTCGGAGATTCCGTCACCTTGATATAAAAGATAGATTAGGATAGATTCAAAGAATTTGAAATGCAAAGAATGTAAATGTTTGTTGAATTCATTAATTATTATGGTATATTGTTTATGACTTCACGCAGAACTGACCTACATGGGCCACTAACAAAACCTGCCACGCCCCGCTTCCCAGTAGACGGAAACGATGACGTGGTAAGCCTGTGGCATATTTATCCAGAGAAGCTCATTCCCTAAATAAATATACTAAACGTATTGAAACAATAATACACAATACAAGAATAAATAGAGAGTGTAAAATTTTTCAACAAACATATTTATTTACATTCACTTCCAATATTTACAAATACATGAGTTTATACTGGAAAGTAAATACAATAGGAAAAATGCCTAAACAAACGATATACATAAATTGAAGGAAAAATGAATCTGAGCTAGCCCTGAGTAGCGATCTAGTTATAGTCCTCCTTGGTGGCTTCAACTTCCTCCGTCTCGATCGTATCTGACAAATATTCCAAGAGAAGAAAAATGGGTGGAATTCCCGTCAGCGAACTAACGCTCGGTAAGTCCCAAAGATAGGTAAGAGTAAAGAAAAAAATGACAAGTGTAGAATATATATAACGAGTAAGAGTATATGCTCAGGGGTAAATATATACTATAGGTCTCTATATGGTCATTCTGTTAAAGTTAAGTTCCAAGTGTGAATGTCAACGCAGCCGTAGAAGTATTCACGAGCTCAATAGTGGGGCCCCAGGAGCAAGAAAACACGGGCCCGTTTCATGTGTTAGCATCGAGGCTCTAGGCTGTGGATGAGTCAACCCGACTAATATTCGAGTAAAATAAAAAAGAGGTTAATACGGGACTCCTGAAGTTCCGTTGGATTCACACAAGAAACTATCCCAAACACCCCGAGTATAATATATATAACCGGTTAATATACTTAATTGGTTTGATTGATTGATTAACATGTCTTGATCGAAACCTTAGATTGCAAAAGGTGTAGATTTTATTCGAGTGAGTCGAGTAATATGCGAGTCATGACAATTGGAATCTTGGTTCGAGTCAAGTTGGCTCGAGTAGTTTAGGTTCAAATACATATTCGAGTTTAGCTTCGAGTTAGGTTAGAGTTCGAGTTCGAGTTCGAGTTTGAGTTCAAGTTTAGATTCAAGTTTGGATTCGAGTTCATGTCTTTTCATGTGAATTAATGTAAATTGTTAAAAATCTTATGTTCGGGAGAAATCGGCAACTACTGCACATGGACGACAGGATTTGTGTATTTTTTCAAGACAATTGTCATTGATAACTCCGTTAAATTGTCTAACCTGAATATGCAAGAGTTCACTTTCTCCGGCTCCCTAAGGCTCAAGGGAAATGATACTGCTTAAGCCTATATTAATTCTAGCATCCTTAAAATATTGTTTGCATATCTCGAGGGGATTTTATGAAAAATATATATTAATATTATTTAAAAATAATCTCGAGTGTGATTTATAATATTTAGGGTTTTCATGAACATATATTTTAATTGTTGTGGTGTTTTGGTAGTAAAACCTAGTCTTTTTGAAAATTTATAGTATTTTTGTGAAAATTACTACTTTTGGAAACTTGGTGGTATTTTATTAAAAATTCTAATCTTTCATTTTAAAAAATATAGTTTTTTTAATTTGTTTTTATTGAAAATACGGATTCATAATTTTTATATAATTCTTCAAAATTAGTTTTGTTTAGAAAAGTCGCGTTTCTTAAAACCGTATTTTTATTTCCTTTCGAGACCGAATACTGCATCTTGCTCTACCGTCCCAAGAATGTACGATAATTCGCACCATTTATTAGCGGGTTCCCTAACGAGAGTTGTACAGGCGTAATTGCCAAGGATTTCGAAATACCCGATTTAAAGAAACCCGTTTTGAAACATTGTGGTATTTTAATGTAAAAACTTATTCTTTAAATTAACCATAGCTCTAGAATACCGTGCTATAGAACCATAGTGTGCATGTGGGGTAGTTTGTTACCCCGTGAAGTTTTTCTAAAGGTATTTAAACTAATTATCGAGAAGTGTTATACTAAAATTCTTGGTATTTTAATGAAAAAGTTTGTTATATGTTTGTTTCCTATGAATTTTTTGTTAAATTAAAAACTAAATGATGTGAAATTATGTTAAGATTAAGGTAGCATGTTAGTTTGTTTTAATTTGCTTAACACATGCCTTACAAATGTAAAAAAAACTATATTAGAGATAACTTCTCTTTTGTCGGTTTGTTTTAAAAATACGAATTGAGATGAAAGAAATGGAGAGAAGAGGGACTTACGGTTTTAGGTGGTTAAAAAGAGATTGAAGAAGTTCTCAGGGGTCGTGGTTTCATCGGAGATACTCCGGTCGTCGAGTTTGGTTTGCTACTCCACTTGGGGGGCTCAACTCCACTTGGCACTTAAAGATTTTAAGAGAATTTTTACTAGAATTTTCAGAATGGAGGAGAGCTATGGCATAGGGTGGTATTTATAGTGAAGAATTAGGGTTTGGGAATTAAAAATTTTGGATTAAAATGCATTAAAAAAGTGTTAAATGGTGAATTGAAGTGTCTCTGTTTGATTGCAGGAAAATCAAACAGTGCAGGAGAGTTAAGGGGAGTCGAAGGGATAAGCGTGAAAAGCACGGGGTGATTTGGAGCACTTTGGACTGTCGAGGCCGGCCAGATCAAGGTTTTGGGTGGTCGGATCTTGCGGCCTTGCCTTGAGATTCGTGCCATGTGTCAAGTTGGGTATGTACACCTCATTACGCCTGTTTGATTTTTCTGAAACTTTTCATTTCTCCGTGCATTGCACGTGCAACTCTTGAGCTTCCAAAAATTAAAAAGAAAAAATCTAAAAATAATTGGGTCTGATTGGATTCGAATACACAGGCTATGTCACAATAGTGCAGAGGCTTTACCAGTGAGCTACAAGTTGCTTCTTACTTTATTTAATAAAAATAACTTTTAACTCTTACACAGACTGTAATACCCTTTTCTGTACAATAACAAGAAATTTCTGTACAGTGATTTCAGAGTCGTTACATTTAGGGTTAGGGGTAATTTTAGGATTAAGATTAATTTTAAGATAATTTGTGTGTGTGTATGTGCGCGCGCTTGTTTGTGTGTGTGTATGTGTGTGTGTGCGTGCGCATTTTAAGGTTAATCTAATTAGGGTTAATTTTAGGTTTAGGGTTTGGGTTAGGTCGCTAATTTTAGTTAATTATAATTAGGGGTGTGTGTGTGTGTGTGTGTGTGTGTGTGTGTGTGTGTGTGTTGTTGTTATTTATAGAGATGTATAGCATATGTAACTAAAAATTTATGTGATTGTAGGGTTAACGTCGGCATGATTGCTTATGTTTCTTCGCATTCTATATATGCTCGTTTCCGGTACACAACTTTATCACTTTTAATTCTTAAGTGCTAAAGTTAGCCTAAGACACCATACCTAGATTATGTCACCAATTAAATATTAATTAAATTGAAAATATAGATACTTGACACGCCACAAACCAATTAGCTATATACATACTAAAGTTAGACTAAAGACATGTGTTTGTGTGTATGAGAGTGTGTGTGTGAGAGAGACTTACCTTTATGTAATTTTCGTTGTATGGATGTGTGCTTATTTTAATGAATGTAGATACTTCGTTAATAATATCGATTGTTTGAGAATTTACCATTCAAACTGAAAATTCCAAAAGCTTAAACAAAATAGTTCAATAACCGACGATACTGAAATGATAACCATCAAAACCAATCTAATTAAGTGCATGATACTCGATAATGAAAAAGAGTAAACCGATACATATCGTCATCGAGTATCTCACATTGATAAAATATCGCGACTTAGAACTCGTCTATCAGTTATATGCGTACAGCTATTTTCGTGATATAAAACTACGCATGCGTTGTCAATCTCGAACGTCAATCGTTCTTCGTTGACAACCATCTCGTAGTTTATACGACGAGAACACTAGTCGCACTATAACCGATAGATTTGTCCCGTTTTGGACAAATTAAGAATGTATAACGTATACACTTCCCTGCATACTTATACTTTTCATTCATTTCGAGATGAGTTTCATCAATACCTTTCCGCTTGTTCTCGGTATACAAAATAGTTGAGATGATCATCACAATACTGATAGTATTGAGATGTTTATCTCTTCTATTGTAGTCTACTTGGAGAACAGCGGGGAGGTGCTGCCGAAATTTTCTCGAAATGAATGAAAGTATAAGTCCAGAGGGTGTATGCGTTATACATTCTTAATGGGATATAAGCCTTACCCCCGACAGCCGTTACCCATAGACATCCAAGATAGAAGCGTTAATGTTATTTCCAGCCATGATAAATCACTCAAATGTATTTCCGAGATACTGTTGTTATTCTCTTCTTTGTCTATAACTATCTCGTTCTTAGCTTTCTCGCTGCGGTATATAATTGTTAATATCATGTATGATTTTAAAATGTTTGTTATGATATAATAATTAATTGTGAACTATGTTAGGTTTTACGTATCGGACAAGAATGGATAAAACTTGGATAAATAAGAACAAGTTTGACTTTGAATTTAAAATCGGTGTAGAAGAGTTTATGCAATTCTCGTCAAGAGTGGGTGGTAGTTGGATCCTGTAAGTCGATGTCGCACACTCTACAGGGTTTGTATAGAGACGGAATTAACAAACAATAATTTTATAGCAAGTAACATCGACTAAACTTCCAAGATCGACCATAAGCCCTAACTAGAAATACTAACAAAGGTTCTAATCTACTATGATGTGATTTATACCTTTGTGTTCAAGTCCTTCGGGTCTTCTTATCCTCTTCTTAAGCTCCTCATTTGTATGGATCGAGCTTGGTTATCGGCCTCCTCATGTCGAAGAAGATCCTCCCGAGACTCTATGGTTCAAGCTCTAACCTCTAGAATGAGGTAACTAAAGTACCTAGTTTGCTAATCTAAGTAGCTTAGGAGAAGTAGAGAATATTTATTGGATTAATTTGTCTCAATAACCCTAGGTTTCTTAACTCATGAGAGTGTTTAGGGTTTAAGGAAGAAGAAGAGAGTAAAGGAGGAAAGAGAGTGTTGTGGTGAGAATGAGATGAAGAATGGCTAAGTGTTGATGACTATGAACCATATTTTTGAATAATAATAATAACAATAAAACAACCATGCTTCAATAGTCATCCAAAGTGAATGAGTCATCAAAGTATCCATGCTTCAATTATGCTCTAATAACACCTCATTTCTCCACTTCATTATCCATTTGAATAAATGGATTAATCACAAATGAGGTGTCTTCTTTTAGAAGCACTGTTGTGAAATTACAAGAATACCCCTCACCGTATATACATACCCGTATTCGTACTACAAATACCAAGAGATGAAAATAATCCAATATTATAATACTAGAATGCGGCTTAATCCTAAGTCCACCAGTATTATCCGTCCGATCAAAAATATGTGTAGCTAATACACGTATATGATCGAAACCCTGCACGTAAAACTATACGGCCTCTACATCGTTTCGCCTGAACTAAGGAAACCCTCTGTGTGGGACTCTAAAGACTCGACAGTATGCTGGCAGTGGGTTTAACCACAAGTATGTCAGTGGCTATAGCTGTACGTAATGGCTACCCAGGTATTGAGCGAAAGGGAGGCCGACGAGCGAACTCATCCTGAAACCCTACTGAGCCTGATAGTGACAATAACCATACAATCCGGTCTGTTCGTCTGAGAGTATTGCATGCCGGTTCTAGGGGGTGGAAAATGTCAGACCCCAAATAGCCTGACAAGTTGTGCCAATGTGGCTCAAGACCATCCGAGAATCTACTAATCTAACTATCAGTAATTCTCAATCCGCCATGGCCAGGGAATTATGGTATTGGCCAACCGAACACAGTGCAACATCAACTCCCTATACCGGGAGAGACGAATACCCAACAATCGCTCACTGCCTCCATGCGGCTCGGGACTGTACCCAACTAAAACCTGTTTGCACGACTCAGTAGAGCCGTGGTAGGATAGTAATCAAAGCACAGTAGGAACTCACACGAGAAAAATTACGACCTCAGGTCAACAGACTATCTGTACTCATGTCACCTGAGAATTGCTATCTGACGATAGGTATAATACCATCTAGCTAGTTCTCGGCGAGTCCGTCCAGTGTACTCACCCCCAGTGAGCACCTGTATAGAATCTTAGGTGCATCACACCAATGGCTACGGGACCAACCATCGCCCTTCTTCAGGGTCTAGAAATGTATATACTAGTCTACTCTGGAGTATCGATGTCCAGTCTCGATACTCTCACGACTAAGGACATTTAAGGATGTGCTTATTGACTACTTAGCTTCCACAAGTATGATTGCCATCATAACGCTGGCAGTCAAGCAAGAATCCTAAGGGTTTTATCAATATGTATAAGCGATATGAAATAAAAAGTAAAACATATCACATGTTAAGATAAAGGTAAACCAAATAGCATACTATCATATTGAGCAAGATTGTCCTATATATACATATCCCTAGCATCCTATACAATGAAGGCCTCTAAGGCATACATATCCAACAATCTCCCACTTGCACTAAGGCCTGTTATTAGCGTATTGAGTACCCAACGTCTGCACTAGAGCCAGTTGCTGGCGTATCGCATACCTAACATCTTGAATAGTCTCTCGAACTGGACTTGAGGGATGGCCTTGGTGAATGGATCTTCTATGTTGTCCTTTGTATCTACTCTCCGCACCTCGATCTCCCGGCGATCCATGATCTCCCTGATCAGGTGATACCGCCTCAAGATATGTCTGGATTTCTGATGGGACCGTGGTTCCTTTGCCAAAGCCATGACTCCATTGTTATCGCAATACAATGGTATTGGATCAGGAATAGATGGAACCACCTGAATTTCAGAAACGAACTTCCTCATCCAAACTGCCTCTTTTGCGGCATCGTTAGCAGCGATGTACCCAGCCTCCATCATCGAGTTTGCTACAGTGTCCGGTTTGGAGCTCTTCCAATAGACCGTCCCTCCATTGAAGGTAAACGTATAACCCAAGATGAATTTAGAGTCATCCTTGTCGCTTTGGAAGCCAGAGTCGGTAAAAGCCTCGATTTGGAGGTCCCCATTACTGTACACCAAGAACATCTCCTTAGTCCTTCTCAGGTACTTAAGAATGTTCTTTATTGCTATCCAATGTTTCTCACCTGGGTTGGATTGATACCTGCTTACGACGCCGAGTGCGTAAGCTACATCTTGTCTGGTATACAACATCGCATACATTATCGACCCCACCGCCGAAGCATAGGGTACAATGCTCATGCGAACCCTCTCCTCATCAGTCTTGGGAGACATCTCTTTAGAGAGGGTGATTCCGTAACAAGCGAGTAAATTATTGCGCTTAAAATCTTCCATACTAAACCTCTTTAGTATGGTGTCTATGTACCTTGACTGTGAAAGTCCCAACATTCTTTTAGATCTGTTATGATAGATTTTAATCTCCAGAATATACGAGGCATCACCTAGGTCTTCCATAGAGAACTTCTGTGACAAGAACAGCTTGGCTGATTGTAGCATAGGAATATCATTTCCTATTAGGAGAATGCCATCTACGTATAAAACGAGGAATACCACAGTTCTCTCTACAATCTTCTTATAAATACAAGGTTTATCTGCATTTTTGATAAATACAAATTCCTTAACCGTCTTATCAAAGCAGATATTCCAACTCCGTGATGCCTGCTTTAATCCATAAATAGATTTAAGCAACTTGCACACCTTTCCGCTGCTCCCACTGTTTATGAAACCCTCTGGTTGATCCATGTAAACACACTCTTCTAAACTTCCCTTTAGAAACGTGGTTTTAACATCCATCTGCTAGATGTCATAGTCATGGAAGGCAGCAATGGTAAGTAGGATCCGAATAGATTTAAGTATAGCCACTGGTGAAAAAGTTTTGTCACAGTCAAATCCTGGTCTTTGACGAAAACCTTTAGCAACAAGTCTAACTTTGTAGGTTTCTACTTGTCCATCTACACCAATTTTCTTTTTGAAGATCCATTTGCATCCAACGGGTTTTACCCCAGGAGGAGCAACATCCAAAGTCCATATTTTATTAGTGTACATGGATTCCATCCCGGATCTCATAGCATTCAACCACTTCACCGAGTCTCTATTCGTGACGACTTGCTAAAAACTAGTCGGCTCATCATCATCAATGATGTCATCTACGAGAAAACCATAGTATCTCTAGGACGGATGAGACTGCCTACTAGATCTGCAGAGCGGCTTAGGTACGTCCGGTTCTATTAAAATCTCAGGTTCTACTAAGTCTTCAGTAATAGTTTATGATTCTGGAATTTCTTCCAGCTCTATTGTGCTTCCACTAATATCTTTTCCAAGAAATTGAGTTTCGATAAAGCGGGCATGATGAGAAACAAAGACCTTTTTTCCTTAGCGTAATAGAAATAATACCCCCTAGAGTTCTTGGGGTATCCTGTAAACTTACATAATACTGAACATGCCTCGAGCTTGTCCAGATGAACCTTTTGACAAAAGCAGGACACCCCTATATCTTAAGATACTTAAGACAGGGTTTCTTCCCACTCCATATTTCATATGGAGTGGTAGGCACAGACTTGGTTGGAACCTTATTCAATAGGTATGCAACAGATTCTAGTGCATAACCCCAGAAAGATGGCGGCAACTCAGCATTACTCATCATGGAACGCACCATATCAATCAAGGTGCGATTCCGTCTTTCTGATACATCGTTATGTTGTGGTGTGTATGGAGGAGTAAGCTGAGAGAGAATTCCATTCTATTTTAGATATTCCAGGAACTCGGCACTTAAGTATTCATCACCTCGATCAGATCGGAGCATCTTGATACTTTTGCCGGTCTGCTTTTCCGCTTCATTCTTATACTCCTGGAATTTCTCAAAGGACTCGAATTTATTTTTCATCAAGAATACATATCCATACCTTGAGAAATCATCGGTAAAAGTAATGAAATAGGAATAACCACTTCTTACATGCGTAGACATTGGCCCACACCCGTCGCTGTGTATGAGTTCCAGGAGCTCAGTGGCTCTTTCTCCGTGTCCAGTGAATGGAGTTTTGATTATCTTTCCTCTGATACATGGTTGAAAAGTTGCATATGATTGATACTCAAACGGATCTAAATATCCATCTTTATATAACTTAGTTTATCGTGTTTCATTGATAAGACCAAGTCTACAATACCATAAGAAAGCTTGATTTGATTCTGGAGCTTTTCTTTTTAGCATGTTTTGGACGTTGAAAACTTGATGTTGATTAAGAACGTATATCCCGTTATTAAGTGTACCCGACACAATCATTTCATGATTTAGGTGAATATTTATAAAATTTCTTTTTAGTGCAAAATTATATCCTTCATTAGATAACAAAGATACAGATATAATATTACACATCATACTAGGTACACAAAAGCAATTATATAACAACAAAATATGTCCACTCGTTAATCTAAGGTGATGTTCTCCTACTGCAACAGCATCCACACTAGTTTCGTTGCCAACCCTGAGGGTCATATCACCTTTCCTCAAAACTCTACGGTTTCTCAGCGCCTGCAAAGAATTATAGATGTGAGATCCTAATCCGGTATCCAATACCCAGGAAGTAGAGTTAATAGAGAAACAATTTTCAATCACGGACACACCTGAAGCCGATGCCACAACTTGTTTCGTGTCCTAATTCTTAGCTTTTAAAGCCCGGCAGTCCTTCTTCCAATGTCCTTTCTTATGACAGTAGAAGCACTCTTCTTTTATAGCTGATCCCCCGATCTTTTCCTTTCCCTTGCCCTGCACCTTTTGCACACCTCCTCTCGGTTTGGTGGGGCCTTTCTTCTTCTTTCTCTTGGCCTTAACCTTGGATTTAGTGGAAGAAGATTCCTCGACAAATAGAGTGGGTGTTTCCTTGGATTTCTTCAAGGTGCCCTCTGCCACCCTCAATATGTTGAGGGGCTCGGGAAGTGAAATTTTCAGCTTTTGCATATTGAAATTCAATATGAATTGGGCATAAGTGAAGGGAAGGGACTGTAGAATTAAGTCGGTATACAACTCATTCTCCAATGTAGTTCTTAGGTCCGCGAGCTCTTCTAAGAGAGTAGTCATCTTCAGGACGTGGTCCCCAATAGATGATCCGACAGCCAATCTCGCTTGAAATAGTTTCTTCGAGGTCTCGTATCTTGCGATACGAGATTGCTCTCCATATAAATCTTTGGTATGGAGGAAGATGGAAGCAAGGCCAATCTTCGCGTGTCGCCTCTGATGTTCGTTATCCATAGAAGCCAGCACGAGGCACTTGGTTTTCGCATAATCCAGATCCCAAGTCTTACAGACCTCAATGTCCGCGACCGAGGATGTCAGACCTAGAATAGGGGGGCTTTAGTCGTGAGGACGTATGCAACCTTATCATAAGTAAAAGCCATTTGGACTTTTGTCATCCAGTCTTTATATTTTGGCCCAGTCAGTTTGTTTTTATCTAGTATAAGCTTAAAGCCCGTCATGGTCACTGCAATTAGGAGAGAGAGAAAAGAAACACTAAGCATATACTTGATTGATGTGTGAAAGTGTGTGTGTGATAATAACCGCAATCAATAACGGTGTCGTGTGTAGCTAGCCGAGATGAGTACGGGTCGTCCGCAGGGATACGTGGAACTTTTAATCTTGTTTTAGATGAATTAAATTAAATAAAAGAAGAATAGAGAGAATAATTTCTAGATCTATATTAAACACAGATGCAGAATTTATAAGAAGAAGGCTTGTAGGGTTCGTTTGGATTTAGTAGTCATGGATGACTAATAAAGATTACTTCTTTTATCTTTTGTTAGATTTAAAACTAGATTGATAGTAATGAATAGGGATTAGGGTTCTTGGAAGAAACTAGGGTTTCTCCACTATTGACCCTTGTCCCTTCATTGATCTCTATTCATGTCCATCCCTTAACAAAACAATGGTTAATCTAATCTCAAATCGCGGTCGAGACTAGTAATAAATTGGTAGCGCGCCCGATAAGGATGTTAACGATTCTTTTGCTAAAATTTATAAACTTCATAAGACATAAAAGAAGTTAAAATATTTTCTCATCCATTGATCTACCCTGATCCTACAAACCCTATCAAGCGGAGAATTACTCGTGTATGATGGGGATAGAAGAAGAACGGATAGAGATCATAATGTAAATACAGAAAATAAATGCAAAATAATTAATCTAATGATCTACCTTTATTAATCAACTTCACAAGTACAACTCTTCGAGTTTAGATTACAAAAAGAAAAAGAAGTTGCTCTCGATCTCTGCCTCATAGGAAGTAGATGTTCCGTCGAATCTCACGTCTCCTTATCACGTCGAATCGCGGACCTGTCGTGGATCACTTGTTCTTTGATGGTGAGTTGCTTCGTATAAAAGGTGATGATTTCTAGCTTTAGCCATCGGTCTTATTTATAGTCACAGAAAATACAAACCCTAGATTTCATATGTGAGGGTTTGTTGAGAAGATCCAACCAAAAAAATCCCAAACCCTAATTCTTCAGAACGGCGGCGGATCCGCCGCATATTGCATAGTTTGGTCGCGGAAGCCCGGTGGTTTGGTGGGATCATTCGATGAAAATTCTTCTATAGCCTCATATTAACACATGGAGATTGTTGTGATATCTGGAATCTTCATATCTTCTCTGAGTCGCTGCCAGTATTGATTTTATGATTTAATTAAACTTTATCGGCAGATTTTTTTATTCCCGACATCTCGATATCCCGATCTCCTTACCTGAGCCAAATCTTGTACAATATCTACATGAATAATGTTAGTAATATTTGTTATAGAGATATAATCTTAATCATTTTATATGGTAATAAATCTTTTAAGCAATTTGATTAAGATTATTTGATATGATATGCATAATAAAAATATTATATAAATATTATATTCATATATTTTCCTTCATAATGTTAATTATAATATATAAATATATGGTAAATAGTATTTTGCAGAAAAACCAAAATATGTTCTATACTTATAATAAAAACCTTTAAATATTTAAGAAAAGTAAGGAAAATGTTATATCAAACGTGCGATATTTTCGACTGAACAAATACCCCCAAACTTAACTTTGATCATCCCGAGCAAACTATTTATTCAAGAGAGGGAGAAAAAGAAAAACCTAAGCAGCACACTTTCGTAGGCAACACGATTGCACTGAGCACGCGCAACAAGCCGTTAAACCTCCAGGTGTCCCTAATAGGAGGAGTGTTGTCTCCTAAGGGTTTTCAGGGGCTTACACCCACAAATTCCTATAATAAAAGAAAGAAGATGAAAGTTACGTACAAAGATAAGAATATATAAAAGAAAGAACTTGAAAATAAGTGTTTCCGACTACACCGGCTTTTCAGTTGCCATGGGCCCTATATAAATGGTCATGAAAAGATGTCCGAAATCACACCATCCCTCAATAAGACATCGCCTTTAGTTTTCCTCCTTACCTTTCATCTAAATATCGATCATATACCCCTACGTGTGTTTAAAAGACATTTCTACACTTAAAGAATTCAATTCAAGCTATCATACTCATGCCCATCTTCCTTATTACTTTTTTAGTTGGTGAATATTATCAGAGGAATTGCTCACACATTTTTCATGCGGTCGCTAATACTTCTTGAGGTACTAACCGACCGATTACCAAATGTGCTTGCATATTCAGGCGTAATTTCTCGTCTTGCAACACCTAAGGCTTAGCAGTGGTTCCCAAATCAGTTGACCTAAGGCACTAGGTGATAAAGCACCCTCGCTATATATTTTTTTATGCTACAAAACCAGTGTTCATTTTTTTCTTCACCACTTATGTTTTTAATTTTTTTTATTTTTCTTCATACCAAGGATTTAGACAAGAGCATTTCAAGGTATCCTCTACTATCCCAAGTTTCAAGATGTGTGCAAGTGCGTATAATAGAGTATCAACATTCAAATGTTTAGACTCAAGAATAGAAATTGTTTTTTAGACTTATTTTTATCCTCAGATTAGTGATTTCCTTCATCTTACTAACCCTTAAGACAACGGCTCATAACTACTTATTACTAGTTTCGTTTAAGAAAATATCTAACTTTCTTGTTTTTCTCAAATTATTTTTATCTTTCATATGTAATTATTTTTTTCACTTTCAAACTTTCATTATTAAAATTTTTTGTGCTTATATATAGTATAATGCAAAATAATGCGTGAATAAGCACAAACCTCCCCCAAACCTGTTTGTAGCAGTGTCCTCACTGATGTCATCTGTTAACCTTAAAAACCTGTAGACTTGGAAGGAAAAGTTAGTAACGGGGATATGAAATAATGATAGTGAAATTCTCCCCCAAACTTATTTTTTGGCTCACAATTTTGTAAAAATTTATTTTCTTCAAGAGCCAAAATATATTTTTCTCCCCCCTCTCAAAACTTGAGTAAAATAGTATTAAGCATTTAAAATTATGAGGAGAAGTTAAAGTTATTGGTCAATATAAAGTTTTACAAAGACCAAAACTCAACACTAACCATTCAAATATTTTATCGATGTAACGTACTGGTTGGTAGAAGATCATGTCACCTATCTACGTGAAGAAGTGGGGAGGGGATAAGAGGTGGAATAGAACGGGTTTACGTCTCGGTTTATAGAGACGAAACAATGATGGTAGATTACTCTTATTCTCGTTATTGATAAGAAGAAGGGGTGGTGGTTCAATTTCTTTGAGTTGGGGTTAATTCATCACAACTCCCATGTTTTCTACAAATGTGAGTTCTTCAGCGAAGATTTCTTTAAAGCTTTCATCGATATCCTGAATAATAATCTCATCGGAAAGAACAGGATGATACTCGGACTCCATAAAAGGTTCATATTTAGCGTTAGATGTTGACCCGGACAGCTTGATAGAAGGGTCCGTATGTGTATAATAAATAGCAGGGTCAAACAACAACGTACTAGCAGAGTCGAGATCAGTATCGTGAAGCTGTTCAAATTCGCTACTGTCGGAATTCATCCTTTCGACAGAACATACTTGAGCATAAGGTTCGGAGGGTTCACTTCCCAACTTGTAAATGTTAAACTCAATTGACATCTTTCCGAAGGTTAGGGTCATAGAGCCGTTTCGACAATTGATTATTGCGTTGGAAGTCGCAAGAAAATGTTGACCTAAAATCACTGGAATTTGGTTTTGTGGGGTTGCTACAGGCTGTGTATCTATAACGATAAAGTCCACAGGGAATATAAATTCCCCTACTTTGATTAACACATCATCTAGCTCACCCCTAGGTTGGGTGATAGATCGATCTGCCATCTGGAGAGTGCAGTGCGCCGATTTTAACTCTCTGATCCCTAATTGCTCATACACAGAATACAGAAGTAAGTTAACACTAGCAACTAAATCGAGTAGAGCACGATTGATAGTTTTACCCCCAATAGAAATAGATATGGTAGGACTTCCGGGGTCCGTTCGTTTCTTGGGTAATTGTTGGGTAAACGCAGTGCTCACATTATTCGCTAAGAAAACTTTTTTAGGTACTTGAATTTTTTTCTTCCTAGTGCACAAGTTCTTTAGATTTTCGCATAAGACGGAACTTGTTGAATAGCATCTAGGAGGGGAATATTTATGGTAACTTGCTTAAAAATTTCCATAATCTTCTTCATTTGTGGACTTGGTCTGTTTCCTCTTAACCTATGTGGATAAGGAGTTTTATCAATAATGTTGGTTATAGTGCTCTCAAGTCAATTATTGGATCACAGGCACGTGATTGCAATGATTGAGGGAGGACCTATACCGGTAGAACAATCTTACTCGAGATGATAGTATGCTATCTGGTTTGTCTTTATCATCATGTAGATACTTCAGGTGATACTACAGTTCACTATTATATGTTGATAGAGCCTATAGGATTCTTGCTTGACTACCAGCAGTATGATGGCGATCATATACGTGAGAGTTGGGTGGTCTATAAGCACATCCTTAAAGTGTCCTTAGTTATGGGAGTTTCGAGACTGGGCATTGATACTCCGATAGCAGACTAGTGTATACCGATCGAGACCCCGACGAGGGACGATGGCCGGTCTCACAAGCCATTGGTGTTAGTTGGTTCACCTAAGATAGTATACAGGCGCTCATTGGGTTATGAGTACACCGGACGGACTCGCCGGGAACATGCTAGTTGGTATTATACCTATTGTCAGATAGCAGTTTTCTGGTGACATGTGCACAGGTTAGCCTATCGACCTGAAATCCTTATTTATCTCGTGTGAGTTCCTACTGTGCTTTGATTACTACCCTGCCACAGCTCAAAGGAGTCGTGCAAATAGGTTTTAGTTGGGTACAGTCCCGAGCCACATGGAGGCAGTGAGCGGATCGTCAGGGGATTCGTCTCTCCCGGTATTGGGGGTAGAGGTCACGGTGTGCATGGATGACCATCACCAGAAATCCTTGGCCAAGGTAGTTAAGAATTACCGATCTAGGATCGGTAGTTTCTCTGGTGGTGATGGGCTTTATACCGACACTAAATATCGCGTTATTTGGGGTTTGACTTTATCCACTCCTTAGACCCGATATACGATACTCATAGACGAATGACCGGACTGTACGGATATTGTCACTATCAGGCTCAGTAGGGTTTCAGGAAGAGTTCACTCGTCGGCCTCCCTTTCGCTCAATACCTGGGTAGCCGTTATGTACAGCTAGTGCTACTGACGTGCTTGTGGTTAAACCCACTGCCAGCGTATTGACGAGTCTTTAGAGTCCCACGCAGAGGGTTTCCCTGGTTCGGGTGAAACGTTGTAGAGGCCGTATGTTTTATGGCAGGGTTCGATCATATACGTGCACTTGTGCACGGATCATGATCGGACAGATCATACTAGTGGGCTTTGGTTTAAGTCGGATCCTAATATTAGATTGTTGGATTATTTTCGTCTCGTTGTATTCGTATTCAGTCGGAATACAGATGCAGGTATGTATATACAGATGAGGGGTATTCTCGTAATCCGTTACAAGTTTATTTTGAAGATGCCATTTTTTTCTAGTATTAAACATTTAGGGTTTTGTTTTATAAATGTTTAGTATTATTGAGGTGTAAAGTGTGAGTGCAAGTTTTGTTTTGGTGCATTAATTGTAGCATAGTCCATGCTTGTTTTGTGCAAGATATTTTGTTGTGAGATATTTTTTTGTGAGAAAAGAAAAGGTGTGGGCAGTTCATTTTCCAGCAAGCTTTTCTTGAGCTCTTTTCTTTAGTTGCTCATTACATTATCTCACAACAAGACTTTCTTCACTTTCTCATTTTTGTGCTAACACTTCACAACTCATGGCTTCTTCTTCACCTCCATCCATATCCTCTCATGTGTTGAGAATCCATGGATGTCTTGAGACAAAATGATCACACACTCTCTCTATTTCATCTTGAGCACCTAGGTTAGCAAACTAGTTGTTCGAGCTGCTTCGGTTTGAAGCGAGAGTTCGTATTAAGAATCCTCGACGTGGATCGTCTTCGATGAGGGAGACCGGAGAGCGAACTTGTTCAGGGCAGCCGCAAGGAGCTTGGGAAGAGGTTGAAGACCGAAGGACATGGATCGATCGGTATAATCTCCGAACACTTTACAGTAGATCTAGTAAACGGTTAATGGCACGATCTGGGTAATTGGTTGTGGTAGCGCCAAGTTTTACAAAGTTTTGTTCCGCATTTGGCCACGGATTGATGGCCGGGATGCTGCCGTAACCCAACATGGTATCAGAGCCAACCCATTAACCGTATACTAGTGGTTTAGACAATGTTAAATTATCGAAACCGAAACAAACCCGATTCACTGCCCCTGCACATTCCAGTTTCTGTTGATTTAAAAAGTGTCTTCAAAAATTATTTTAACAACTGCAGAAGACTACTGACATGACCCCTAGACTTCATCCCAAACACGAACCAATTCCACCGGATTTTGGCCGAGCATAGGGCAGTAAAAACCGAGCAGGCCGGTTCTTTAGGGGCTTCCGGACTTCGTATTTTGGGTGTTGTCTTGTCTCTGGAATGTTGGTTCAGTGGTATTGTTTGTTTAGCCCAGTTTGGATATGGTTTTATCTACTCGCTTGGGGGTTATTCGGGGTTATTTCGAACTCAATATTTTCTAACATTGTTTAAAGTTTACAGTACATACATTTCTATCTGCGACCGTGAATGTCATTCGAGCGGTACAACTTGTCTAATTACTATAGTCCTTTTAGACAGGTTTGCGAATGTGACATTCACGTTGATGTTCTGTGTTGTGCTGTGAAGTTGCGGATTCGTCGTGGTGGATAACTTGCATGCAATGATAGTACAGTTTAGTTTTATTTGTACATTTCATATCGCAGGGCGAGCGTCCGACATGTGGACTGTCGTCACTGCCTGTTTGTATATTATTCTTTTGGGGCACAACCGGGTTGAGGTCGATATCACCGTTGTACATATTTTCTTTTTTGTATTAGGATTACCCCGCGATAGAGTGCACGGATAGTCGGGGTCTGGAGGGCAACGGGTCTGCATCTCATGGTGTTGAGAAGGAGGGGGCCTCACTCTAGAATTGGCGGGCTATTCATCACACTCGTAGGGGGTACAGGTTGACCCAAGGAGGGGTGCTCAAGTTACCGGATTCCGTGAAGTGCTGGGTGGTCCATTCACTTTGATGAAGGGGGCTACCTCGCTTCTAGTTTTGGCGGGTAACTTGCCGCACTCGTAGTGGTATAGGTTTTCATTGCACAGGCTATCCACACGACCAGGGGAACGTCGGGTTTCACTTGCGGCTCAAAGGAAACCCGGGGCTCCCAGATTATCTGTATTGTTCTGTGATGCTTATTGCTTTTCTGTGATGTTGCATTTATCACGTCTGGAGCGATTATTATATATTGTTATATATATACTAGTAGATGTTGTATATATTTTACACCCACGCTAGTCCATTCCCCGCTTTGTCGTTAGTTAAGTAACCTAACGGGTGATGACGAGACCCAGTGGCGAATGCGGATGGCATATATGTACTTTATATTTTCGTTCTTTTGTGGTGTGATTAATTGATGGGACTGTATTAATTCTGATCAATGCAAGGAAAACAGACCTATTCGATGTTGTTGGAACAATTTTCAAAAAGCTGTTATTACAAGAACGTTCTCTTTTATTTTGCACAGCGGTATTCGGTTATGAATATCCAGCATCTCATTCAATGAGGCAAGGGCCGAGATCCCTTCATCGGGAGTGACCCGTTGGGCAGAGGTTTGCGTCAGGGTAATAACTTTACTATAATCGATTACTTTTTGCTTTGTATCGTGGTATTCAGTTTGGAATATCCTGCACCTCATTCCACGAGGAAAGAGCCGAGATCCCTTCACCGGGAGTGACCTCTTTAGCAAAGATTTTCGCCACTATATATTTATAAAAAAAGATTATCCGGTTTCTTCAACGATATCAAGTTCATTAAATTAAAGTTTTTTCGCCAAAAACTAGCCGTAGCCCTCTGTCATTTCAGATTAGTATTGCTTAGTATTCGTGCTACGTATGTCGTGCATTGCCGAGGCGTAGTGTTCGGTAGCTCTGTATTACTTTTCTGTCGCATGGATATGTAGATTGGTTAGGACAGTCGTACGGTTATGTTGGCATTGTCAAGGACTCGTACGGGTGGGTTTAACGCAATCAAGATAATGACGGGTTGAACTTGACTAGGACTCTTTGATATGTTGGCATTGTCAAGGTCACTTGGGTCCTAGGGGTAAAAACACATCGGGAGTTTCAAACATATAGGAAACTTGCCAGGCATGTGTATAACTTTTGAAGTGTGGTGACTTGAGTGGATTTCATCAAGTTATCATGCAATGATAGTTGGATCCCGATCCCACTGATGAGTTGGTTTACTTCTCGGGTGATCCCGACTAATTCTTCTCTCAGGTTTGGAGGAGAATTTGAGGATACCGTGGGAGACATCCTGACTAGATAAAGTGATTAACCATTATGATCTAGGTTAGAGTGTACACTGAGTGTTTCTTTCTCTCTCTCTTTGGCAGCGTCTATGGCCCGACCCTAAACTATAACTTAGTAACCAAGTTAACCGAACCTTCTTAAAACATATTGACTTTTGGATTGTCTGAGTTGCATACCTCATTGCCTCTCCTACTTTTACCCTTTGCTTTTCTCCGGAATATTCCGTATCACTACGATGATCCAAATTTTATTGGATATCACCATCGTATAGTTACATACGAACCCGAAAAAACTTGTTTCAGATTCGAGAATGGTTTCCGGTTCTGGAGAAATTGAATAGGACTATTCAGTTGTCTTTCGCTTTTACCTTCTCTCAGGTTGTAAGAGCTTCTAGGATTAGGAGAGGGTACACCTATTGTGCTTATTGGATAGTCTTCTTCCAAATCATAGGCAGGTACCGAAATGTAGGGAATGAAGAAAACCAATTAGCCTAAGTGTGATGTACAGAAGGTAATAAGTAAAGACAAATAAAGGGATTAGAAAGAGGGCAAAGTAAATTGTAACTGCTATCATTCACCACCAAACTACGTATTTCATCGCCACTCCTACTTCACCTTTGAATTTCTCTAGAACACCCCGTATCACTATGAAGATCCACAATTATTGGATAATCCATCGTATGGTTATATACGAACTCGAAGGAACTTGTTCCAGTTCGAGGATGGATTCTGGTTCAGGAGAAATAGAATAAGGAATTATTCGGTTGTCTTTTATCTTTACCTTCTCTCAGGTTGCGAGTGCTCCTAGGATTAGGAGAGTACACCTATTACGCTTATTGGATATTTTTCTTCCAAACCATAGGCTGGTGCCGAACGGTAGGGAAGGAAGAAAACCATTTAGCCTAAGGGTAGTGTACAGAAGGTAATGAGTAAAGACAAATAAAGAGATTTGGAGAGATGGCAAGGAAATATACGGTTACAGTCATGAATCTGGATAGTGGAAGAGGCATTACTAGGAATACCCGGATACCCCTTCGAAACATTTACATGTTTCAGTTTCACTATGCATTATTAATAGAAAACTGATTTCCCAATTAGATTCTTACTCTAGGGTATGTATTCACCAGGTTTGATTCTCGCATCTGTATGGTTTTACAGATGATGAGCGGGGGTAAGTTATTGGGAATTAGGTAATCATTCTCATTATATCGGAATTCGTTGTAATTGGTGATATTTGAGAAAATTGCCTGGGTTTTTTGCCAGATGGCAAATATTTGGTTTTGAATATCCGTTATTATGCACCAATTTCAAACTGATATATCTGTACGTTTATTTTATAAAGTGAGATATAACCTTTTGAAATTATGTCCATGACATTTACCTATATCAGTTGATGGTTAGGTAAGAAGCATTAAACAGCGGTGTAATTCTTCATAACCATTGTACAATTTTCAACCTACGACGCACAGGGTTTGAGTTATTAAACTCAGATGACTTATACAAAGTATTTTATGTTGTCCAGTGTCCATTAGGACAGAGGGGTTGGTGCTCGTACTATATTCTATTAACTTGTAACTTCTCCAGTTTTAGACAAGTGTTTCGTAGAAATACAAGATCCAAGTTTTGAGAAGTTATAGGTACAAGAATAAAGTAGAGAACCGGGTGTTACAAGTATCAGAATTCTTCAAGATGATCGAAAATGTAGATACTTGTGTTTGGTATTCAGTTGATAGTAATGGTTTTGAGAACTTGCTTCTCTTTTAGATTACTCATATCTGGATGCACTCCTAAGTTGAGTAATGCTGATCGGTCTCTGTCCATTCAGTTGACATGCACTGGAGACAGCTGCATGATTTGAATCTGGTTCCAATTAAATCAGTGCCTCTGTTTCTATATAGTATGTAGACCGGTTCATATCTTAGCGATGTTAAGATATATGGAGTTGTCCGGATTATGCTTAAAACCAGACTCTGGATAACTCAAGGTACGTTTCTGTAATGGCAGTTTGTGGGTTGACCCGGGCTATGACGAGGGTTAACTTTCTACCATCTGGAAGATCAATAGTGATATTATTCTTGACTCGCCACAGTTTTAATAAAATGGACTTTTTCATAAAATAGTAGTGGGAGTATGGTAGAACTGGAAGAGATTTCAGAACCACAAACGATTGCTGAAAATTTAATAGAACCTAAAGATTCAATCCGGTTTGACATTCCATTAGCCACTCCGCAGATATAGTGGGTAACCTCAGGCGCCCAAGAGGTACTTCGGTATCCTCAAAGACGGTGGCAGGGAGGTTCTTGTTTACCCAAACTTGACACTATTGTTGTTCCAGACTATGAGACCCGGCAAAAGGATGAGTATAGCGTCGTTCTAAACTAGCTTTAGAAGTACACGTGTATATGACTCTGCCAGAGGGTTGTCGTAGTCAGTAGGAGCAGCGGAAGCATAGTGGACAAGTAGCTTATATCTATTTATAGACTGAAGCAGATATAGCGGAGATAGATCATCTATTTTTGATGTGACAGTCATAAACTTTGACTTCATCAGAATAGGAGATGGATCTGTTAAGAAGGTAGTAGGGTATGATGTCCTGATATTTGGATGACATGCACGTTATAGGAAGTGAAATTCCTATACTACGATCGGTTATACTGTGGTTGTCACACAGTGGTTTCTCCATATAGGATATGGATATTATATCAGGCATTCTGGTTACTAGATCTATGGTTTTAGATCTAGATTTGGGTAGTTTCCCAATTCGGGTACTTAGACAGTATTCTAAAGGTGTTTTAGAATGGACGACTCCTGGCATGGTGGTGTACCTGCAGGTGATGGAGCCACCCTCTTTAAAGGTGTCTTACAAACTGAAGGGGAGAGGGATGTGCATGATTGGCACATCACTTGCTTTAGCAATTGAGTCAATCATGAGATGTCAAGTATCACACCAGATGTTGTTTTTGCAGTAGCTGCAATAAGTTGATATTAAACCAATCCTGGAGAAACATTCGGAAGCAGTTTTAGAACATAAGTGGGTGTTCTAGGGATTTGATAACGACAACCTCCTCCGGGAGACAGTTATCATTCCAGGCTTCCAAGGTGACCTAGATGACAGAGTGACTGTCAGAGTTATAGTTTTCCCTCTTGACGAGGGGAAGTTGTTTGGATAGGTGGTCCAAGCGGATACTGAGGGAGGCATGACGCAGGATACTGATTAAATTCAATTGACGATATAGTCTAAGAAGTTTGCTGGATTTGGAGTTCATTTGTGAACTGGGTCCCATCAGATATCTAGACACATTCTAAGATAGGTATTGCTCATTTCGGGAGATGGCTTTTTCCGCGAACTTGAGATAAAGAGAGACATAGAAAGAAACATTAGAGCGGATCCACTCACTGAGGCTATTTCCCGAACGCAATAGTTTCACAAACGAGTTTTGTGACACTGATTAGTAGAGAAGTCGGGTGTTCGGTATCACATGGGTTGTGAGTATGCGACACCGCAATAATTAGCTTTAAGTGCAAGTGGGAGATTGTTGGCTATAGTGCCCTTAAGTCAATTATTGGATCGCAGGCACGTGAATGCAATGATTGAGGGAGGACCTATACCGGTAGAACAGTCTTACTCGAGATGATAGTATGCTATCTGGTTTGTCTTTATTATCGTGTACATGCTTCAGGTGACACTACGGTTCACTATTACATATTGATACAGTCCATAGGATTCTTGCTTGACTACCAGCAGTATGATGGCGATCATATACGTAAGAATTGGGTGGTCTATAAGCACATCCTTAATGTGTCCCTAGTCGTGGGAGTTTCGAGACTGGATATCGATACTTCGAGAGTAGACTAGTGTATACGGATCGAGACCCCGATGAGGGGCGATGGCCGGTCTCACAAGCTATTGGTGTCAGTTGGTTCACCTAAGATAGTATACAGGTGTTCATTGGGTTATGAGTACACCGGACGGACTCACCGGGAATATGCTAGTTGGTATTATACCTATTGTCAAATAGCAGTTCCCTGGTGACATGTGTAAAGGTTAGTCTATCGATCTGAGATCGTCATTTATCTCGTGTGAGTTCCCACTGTGCTTTGATTACTACCCTGCCATAGCTTAAAGGAGTCGTGCAAACAGGTTTTAGTTGGGTACAGTCCCGAGCCACATGGAGGCAGTGAGCGGATCGTTAGGGGATTTATCTCTTCCGGTATTGGGGGTAGAGGTCGCGGTGTGCACGGATAGCCATCACCAAAAATCCTTGGCCAAGGTAGTTGAGAATTACCGATCTAGGATCAGTAGTTTCTCTGGTGGTGATGGGCTTCATACCAACACTAAATATCGCGTTATTTGGGGTCTGACTTTATCCACCCCCTTGACCCGATATGCGATACTCATAAACGAACGGACCGGACTGTACGGATATTGTCACTGTCGGGCTCAGTAGGGTTTCAGGATGAGTTCGCTCGTCAGCCTCCCTTTCGCTCAATACCTGGGTAGCCGTTATGTACAGCTAGTGCCACTGACGTGCTTATGGTTAAACCCACCGCCAGCGTATTGACGAGTCTTTAGAGTCCCACGAAGAGGGTTTCCCTGGTTCGGGGAAAACGTTGTAGAGGCCGTATGGTATTATGGCAGGGTTCGATCATATACGTGCACTTATGCACGGATCATGATCGGACGGATCATCCTAGTGGGCTTTGGTTTAAGCCGGATTCTAGTATTAGATTATTGGATTATTTTCGTCTTGTTGTATTCGTATTCAGTCGGAATACGGATGCAGGTATGTATATACAGATGAGTGGTAATCTTGTAATCCGTTACAAGTTTATTTTGAAAATGCCATTTCTTTTTCTAGTATTAAACATTTAGGGTTTTGTTTTATAAATGTTTAGTATTATTGAGGTGTAAAGTGTGAGTGCAAGTTTTGTTTTGGTGCATTAATTGTGGCATGGTCCATGCTTGTTTTGTGCAAGATATTTTATTGTGAGATTTTTTTTTGTGAGACAAGAAAAGGGGTGGGCAGTTCATTTTCCAGCAAGCTTTTCTTCAGCTCTTTTCTTTATTTGCTCATTACATTATCTCACAACAAGACTTTCTTCACTTGCTCATTTTTGTGCTCACACTTCACAACTCATGGCTTCTTCTTCACCTCCATCCATACCCTCTCATGTGTTGAGAATCCATGGATGTCTTGAGACAAAATGATCACACACTTTCTCTACTTCATCTTGAGCACATAGGTTAGCAAACTAGTTGTTCGAGTTGCTTCGGTTTGGAGCAGGAGCCCGTATTAAGAATCCTCGACGTGGATCGTCTTCGATGAGGGAGACCGGAGAGCGAATTTGTCCGGGGCAGCCGCAAGGAGCTTGGGAAGAGATTGAAGACCGAAGGACACGGATCGATCGGTATAATCTCTGAACACTTTATAGTAGAGCTAGTAAATGATTAATGGCACGATCCAGGTAATTGGTTGTGGTAGCGCCACGTTTTACAAAGTTTTGTTCTGCATTTGGTCACGGATTGATGGCCGGGGCGCTGCCGTAACCCAACAAATAAGGGTTGGGTCCAACATTGGAGAAGATTGTGGGGATGAAATGGATCTCAGAATTGGAGTTAGAATCATTTTAGGTTGACTCGAGGAAGTGGGCGGAGGGTTCGATCCTTGGGGAAAACGGAGAATAGGCTTGGAAGAAAGTGGACTAGATGAAATAGGATTAGAAGTAGAAGCCGGGGTATCAATTGATTCCTCATCATCGATTTGTTCACCGACTTGGTTGTTCAACACTCTTACCGATCTCAACGGGGTTACGACACTCACATTATAACTTTGTGAGTGGCTGGGATTTTGTAGAGATTGAGACGGAAGTTTTCCTTTCTCTCTCGCACTCATCACGGTATTTATCTGTACAAGTTGTACTTCTATCGATTTTATACTTTCACCGTGGGAGGCGGTGTTCTGCGTTAATGTTTGGATAGAAGAATTTAATTCAGCCGTCGTTTGCATGGAATGTTTAATAAAAATATCCAAGCTTCGTTCGAGTGCAGATGAGTTTTCAGTACCGGACATTTGGAAAGAATTATTATAAGGTGTAGAATTGTTGGTCGGATTTTGAAAAGTTTGTGATTGAAAAGGGTGCTGACTCTGTGGTGGTGGTTGCTGTTGCTGTGAGGGAGGTCTTTGATAGTTGCTTGGTAACTGGTTTTGATTTTGAGTTTGGTTTTGGTTTCAAGCAAAATTAGGATGATTCCTCCGTCTCTGATTGTATGTGGAAGAATGAGGATCGTTTCTAGGTCGTTGCTGAAAAGTAGTATTAATTTGTTCTTGACCTTGAAACGATGGACTCAAAGGACATTCTTCCATCAAATGTGATGGGTCCGAACAGTAACCACACAGTTTTTGGGAGCGTAACCTGGTTTATGGAGGATGATGAAATTATTTTTCCATAGCTTCGAGTTTTTTCTGCATCTGTCATTTCGGCATTCATTGCGATGGAAATATCGAGCTGATGGGTGCCTGTCCTAGATGAAGATAATGGTCTAACGCTTTCCCACTGTAAATTTTGTTCGGCGAGATCTTCCAGAAATTGCCAAGCTTCACCATCGTCTTTAGATAGGAAATGACATTGACAAATGGTTTTAAGCATCTGTTTTGTTGCAGGATTAATACCCTCATATATAATACGCACAGGTCCCATCTATTGATTCCGTGATGAGGGTATTGTAGAAGAAGATCCTTAAACCATTCAAACCATTTCCAGAATGGTTCAATGGGAAGTTAGGTAAACTGGTTGATCTCGCTTCGAACGCGGGTGGTCTTATGATTTGGATAAAATTTCTTAAGGAATGCTATAATGAATTCATCCCATTTGGCAATAGAATGTGCGGCAGTGTTATAAAACCATTTTTCTACTAGATCGCACAAGGTAAAAGGGAGAAGACATAATCTCATAACATCCACAGAAAGTTGTGACGTGCCCGTCATTGCACATACGTTTTCGAATTTGTTTATAAAAACATATGAGTCTTCGGATTCAAGCCCGTGAAATTTGGGCAACAGTTTGATGAAGTGGGGTTTAATTTCAAAATTATCCCTATTGGCTGGTGGAATAGATAGATAAGTAGGAAGGGGTCCATGCACGGGGTAGCATCTCTCTTGGAGAGAGATGCGCGGTGGATTCTGCGTACCTATGGGTGGTGGCAGGGTGGTGTTATAATCTGATGGAGAACTGTCCATCTCGGTTGATGTGGTGGGTGGAGGAGAAAAAGAAGATGAAGAAATACCGACTTCGTAGTCGATAGCAGATACGCGGACAAGACGGGCACTAGAATCCCGTGTCTAGTCGAGTATGCACTAAGCGGGTTTAGCACAAGTGGCAGCGTGTGTAAGCTATTTAAAATGGTTTGTTTTGAAAAATGTCGAACGTGAGACAAATCACACGAAAAATGCACAATCAACCCTAGAACTAAGGTCACCTAGGTCAAGTCACTAGATCGCTCCTAGACTTCCAAAATACAAGCCGCAGGATCAATCCTCTATAACCTCTTTATCGCTCTTGTGGCCAGGTAAGTGCCAGATAAGTGGGAGGTATCCGCTATTCGAATCACCGAAAATAGCGGGCCTAATTAAGTAAACACTTTCCGTAGTCACACTTGCCTTAGACACCACAAAAGTAATGCGAATAAGCGATAGATTATCCAAAACCTTCCTCTGTCCTAATTGAGCGTGACGGTCCTTAGAGTCTTGATCTAGATATTTTTTAATTAATATATGGTGATGCGGATACTCGTTTTGTGATTTGTAGGGCCTAGGAAGGGTGATGAAATCCCCACCTAATCTGAATTTTGGTCTTGCCCCTTAAAGTCCGTATTAAAATATGCACAAACAAACCAATTACAAAACACGCAAAAAGATTTTTGAGCAGCGATATTTTGCAAAGAATCCTGCAGAAAAATATATTATTGGATTTCAGAGGAGAGAGAAGGATGTGAGGAAGATACCAGAGGAGTTTGGCACTCTAAGTCCACCAAGTGGCTGCGCTTCCGGGGCTAAATGTGCAATATTGCGGCGGTTCCGCCGTAGAAAAGATTGTTCACTTGACAATTTTTTTAATGTGGCCTCCTTTGCTCCTCTGGTCCTCTCTGAAGGTCTCTGGATCTCGATTTCCTCGTTCAAGTGACTCCAGATTCTCTCGCAAAAATCGCACACTAATCGTTAAATACACAATTTGCTGTTTTATTTTATTTTATAATATGGATCGAATAAGAATTCAACACGAATAGCAAAAAAAATTTACGCACATATCCCCAACAACGGCGCCATTTAATTGATGTGTGAAAGTATGTGTGTAATAATAAGCGCAATCAATAACGGTGTCGCGTGTAACTAACCGAGATGAGTACAGGTCGTCTGCAGGGATGCGTAGAACTTTTAATCTTAGTTTAGACGAGTTGAATAAAGTAAAAGAAGAATAGGGAGAATAATTTCTCGATCTATGTCAAACACAGATGTAGAATTTATAAGAAGAAGGCTTGTAGGGTTCGTTCGGATTTAGTAGTCATGGACGACTAATAAAAATTACTTCTTTTATCTTTTGATAGATTTAAAACTAGAGTGATGAATGAGGATTAGGGCTTTTGGAAGAAACTAGGGTTTCTCCACTATTGACCCTTGTCCCTTCATTGATCTCTATTCAAGTTTAGCCCTTAACAAAACAATTGTTAATCTAATCTCAAATCGCGGCCGAGATTAGCAATAAATTGGTAGCGCGCCCGATAAGGATGTTAACGATTCTTTTGCTAAAGTTTATAAACTTCATAAGACGTAAAAGAAGTTAAAATATTTTCTCATCCATTGATCTACCCTAATCCTACGAACCCTATCAAGCGGAGAATTACTCGCGCATGATGGAGATAGAAGAAGAACAGATAGAGATCATAATGTAAATACAGAAAATAAATGAAAACTAATTAATCTAATGATTTACCTTTATTAATCAACTTCACAAGTACAATTCTTCGAGTTTAGATTACAAGAGGAAGAAGAAATTGCTCTCGATCTCTGCCTCATAGGAAGTAGATGTTCCGTCGAATCTCTCGTCGCCTTATCACGTCGAATCGCAGACCTGTCATAGATCACTTATTCTTTGATGGTGATTTGCTTCGTGTAAAAGGTAATGATTTCTAGTTTTAGCCCTCGGTCTTATTTATAGTCACAGAAAATACAAACCCTAGATTTCATATGTGAGGGTTTGTTGAGATGATCCTACCAAAAAAATCCCAAACCCTAATTCTTCAGAACGGCGGCAGATCCGCCGCATATTGCATGGTTTGGCCGTGGAAGCGCGGTGGTTTGGTGGGATCATTCGATGAAAATTCTTCTGTAGCCTCATATTAACACATGGAGATTGTTGTGATATCTGGAATCTTCATATCTTCTCTGAGTCCATGCCAGTATTGATTTTATGATTTAATTAAACTTAATCGGCAGATTTTTGATTCCCGACATCTCGATATCCCGATCTCCTGACCTGAGCCAAATCTTGCACAATATCTCCATGAATAATGTTAGTAATATTGTTATAGATATATAATCTTAATCATTTTATATGGTAATAAATATTTTAAGCAATTTGATTAAGATTATTTGATATGATATGCATAATAAAAATATTATATAAATATTATATGCATATATTTTCCTTCATAATGTTAATTATAATATATAAACATATGGTAAATAGTATTTTGCAGAAAAACCAAAATATGTTCTATATTTATAATAAACACCTTTAATATTTAAGAAAAATAAGGAAAATGTTATATCAAACGTGCGATATTTTCGACTGAACAATACTCTTACAAGTTTAGATTGGTTATTAATTTATCTAAACAAGATGGCTCCCACTGTTTTCTCGAATTCTCCTTCAAACTCTAAAAGAAGAATTAGTCAGGATTAATTTGTTAGTGTATATACCCTAGAGGCCATTACTGTATCATACTAGTTTGTATATTACTTGATGGAAGCTTGGGATATGCACAGTTGTATAGACAATCTTGCTCGAAATGGTAGTATGTTACTTGGTTTGTATCTACTTTAATGTGTGCATGTGTTCCTTTTAGCATATCGCCTATACACATTAGTGGAGCCCTTAGGATCTTTGCTTGATTACCAGCGTTGTGATGGCAGTCACATTAGTGGGGGCTGGGTAATCTACAAGCACATCCTTATACAGGTAACTAGTCATTGGATTATCGAGACGGGGTATTGATACTCCGGAGTAGACTAGCGTATGCGCTTCTCATCCCAGCAGGGGAGATGGTCTGTCCCACAGCCATTAGTACGTCGTACTTGAGATAGTATGCAGGTGCTCGTTAGGTTACGAGTACACTGGACAGGACTCGTCGGGAACTGTTGGTTGGTACTATACCTATCGTCGGTTATCAGTTCCCAGGTGACATGAGTACAGCTTAGTCCGCTGACTTGATACTGTCACTTCGCCTCGAGTGTGTTCCCACCGTTCTTAGATTGCTACCCTACCACGGCTCAAATGAGTCATGCAAACAGGTAGCAGTTGCGTGCAGTCCTGAAGCACTTGGAGGCAGTGACGGTTAGACAGGATTCGTCTCTCCCGGTATTGGGGGTTGATATCACGCTGTGTCTAGGAGTGCCATTACACAAAGTCCCTGGCTAGGGCAAACGAGATATACTGGTAGCGTTTCCAATGTTATCTCAGGGTGTTCTGGGCTACACTCCGACACGACTTGTACCGCTATTAGGGGACTGGCGTTTACCGCCCCTAGGCCCGCCATGCGATACTCTCAGACGAACAGACCGGACTGTACGGAGATTGTCACATTCAGGCTCAGTAGGAGTTCGGATGGGTTCACCTCATCAGTCTTCTTATCGGCATCTACCTGGGGACCGTTACGTACAGCTAGTACCGCTTGCGGCCTGTGGTTAAACCCACTGCCAGCGTAGTGTCGAGTATTTAGAGTCCCACACAGATGGCTATTCGCCTTTGGGCAAAACAGAGTAAAGGTCGCATGGTTTTGCGACGGAGTTTGTTCACATCCGCGCACTTGTGTACGTTTGGTGTCCGGGCAGTTATTACTAGCGGGTTTTGGTTTAAGCCAGATCCTAGGATTTGTTTTGGGATTGGTTTTGTCTCAGTGTATTCGTGTTCCTCGGAACACGGATGCGGGTGTGTATGCACAGTTGACAGAGGCAGAGGCAGAGGATTCTCATTAGGGTTGTTGACCGTTGACTTTTTCCAAACCCTAATGAGAATGAGAAATATGATTAATGGTATTAATTAAGGATAATTGTGCCATGGTTAGGGTTGTTGACCATTTGACTTTGGTTGACTTGTTGACCTATGTTGACATATTGACCATCATCATTTCACATGAAAGATGCTCCTTGATTCTTGCAAAATTCATTTAATGTGAAATGATAATGGTCATTCCAAATGAACCATCACAATTTCCTTGATTATTATTATTTTTCATAATTCACTAATATGAGAGTATGGTTGCTAAAATATCCTCATTCTTTCTTGCTCTTTCTCTCTCATATGTTTAGCTCATCCTCTTCCTCTCTCTCAAAGCTCTCATCTCTCATGTGTTGAGAACCATGAGCTCTTGAGATAAAACCGTCATAACTCCTCTCTACTCATTCTAGGGTTCTAGGTTTAGCAAGCCAAGCACTTTAGTTACCTCTAGGTTGAGGTAGGAGCTCAAGGTAGAGGCCTTCGGATGGATCCTTCTTCGGCAAAGAGAAGAATAAGAGGAGGAGCCGTTCAAACCACTCCAAGGAGGAAGAAGAGAAGGAGTTCAAGACCTAGGTATAACCTTCTAACCGAGTAGCTAAACTTGTAGTTAGTTTGCTAGGTTTTTGTTTAGCAAAGATCCTCTTTTTCTAGTCCATGTTACCTTGTGTCAAAAATCGTTTTTTACCTATTCCGCCTCCCCGTAAGAACCGGGGTGGGTAACGTGGACTTACAGTGGTATCAGAGCCTAGCTAAACAACAACTAGTATGTTAGCAAAGTATTTAGAATTTCGATCCGAGAAAAAATTGCAAAACACGTCAAAATCCTCAAGTTTCTGCCGATTTTTTAAAAAGCCCTTAAAATATTTCCACACATCTTAAAAATCCATGCAGGGTTTTCTGGGAACACACAAGAAAAATGAGCCCACGATTCGATCAGACCGCCGCGGAAGCGCGGCGAAACCATGCGTTTCGCCGCGGATCCGCGGCCGAGTCAACTCGGTCGCGACTCGGATTTGTTGCAGTGTTCTTATTTTGACGTTTTGTGATTTTTAAAATACTTTGTTCTGCCCAGATTATCCAGAGAATAATGTTGTGTTTGGGGTAGTTACAAATCCGTATTTTTGATCGAAGTTCTGTAGACTTTAGCTAATTGGTTATATCTGTAATGTGTTATATGCACTGAACGTCGACTAATCGCTATACGTCGATTAGTGGGGGTTGTGCATATCTGTGATATGTAATGTTGTTGGATTGTGTATATGAACTTGTTGGATTGTCGCAGATGAATATCCGGGGGTTGTGAGATGAGAGTTTTCTTTATCTTTCATTTGATGTAATATGTAAATTGATATAATATTATTTTATGGCCGCACATCCGGGATGAGGTTGTAGCCGCCATTGTATATTATTTCTTTTACTGTTTTTGCTCCTAGGATAGACCCAAGGTGGGGTGCACAAACTACCGGGTACTTTGAAGTGCCGAGTGGCCTACTCACGTTATTGAGGGAGGTTGCTTCACTTCGGGTACTTAGCGGGTAGTTTGCCGCACCCGTAGGGGTCTAGGGTGGGGTTTGGCTATTCATCGCGACCGTGTAATCCGTCTTTCGTTGCAGGCTCGAATGAAACCCGGATTCCTAGCATATCCAATGTGTTCATCTGTGATCTGGAATGGCTATCATTGCATCTGATGAATGTATATATTTATATATGATATCTAGTAGGCGTTGCTTATGTTTTGCATCCACGCTAGTCCAGCCCCCGCTCTGTCATTAGTTAAGTAACCTAACGGGTGATGACGGGGCCCCGTGGCGAATGCGGATGGCATAAGCGTACGTCATATTTTCGTTGTTTTCTGCAATGGTAGGATTAAATGATGGGACGCATTAAATTAATGCAAGAAAATAAACCAAAGTTAAATCGTTGGAACAATTTCAAAACCACTCGGTTTCTTTTCAAAACAGAAAACTTTTAAAAACGCGGAGCTTAAACCACTCCTTTTAAAAGCTATCAAGGTTCCTTCGATTATATGAAGTTCACCACGTTCACGGTTTCACCAAAACCATTCGTAGCCCTCCGTCATTTCATATGGATAGTCAATAGTATTTAAGCTGTGTTTGTTGGCCAAAGTCAAGGCATAGTGGTTGGTAGCTATTGGATATTCATATGTAGCATAGATAGATGCGTTGGTTTGGGACAGTCGTACTGCCTTGTTGGCCAAAGTCAAGGATAGGTACGGGTGGGTTCAAATTAACCTGGAAAATGACGGGTAGAACTTGACATGTGACTTATGATTTGTTGGCCAAAGTCAAGGTCATAAGAGCATGGGGCAAAAATATACATCGGGAGTTTCTAAAGAAACTGAAACTTGCTAGTGCTGCATACCATTTGGAGTGTGATAATTCTGGTAGGATTCCTTCAGTTTTATCACACGATGATATTTGGATCCCGATCCTACTGTGAGCATATGCTACTCCTCGGGATACTTTCTCACTTAATGATCAATGCTATAAACTAAGTAGGTGTCTAGAAAGGTGTTAGCGGGGCTACGCCCACAGGGAAAAGAGGTTATTTAATTAAGGAACTTCGCGAAAGCGTCGTAAAACCTTCCTCGAAGTACCAACACTGGCCTGGCTTAACGGTTAAGCAAGTATTGTACGGTGAGATTGATCCCGACTAATTCTTCTTTTTTGGTTTGAGGAAGGATTCGAGAAACAGTGGGAGCCATCCGGTTTAGACAAACTAAAAACCACTCTAAACTTGCAAGAGCATCATGCTAAAGTGTTTCTTCTCTCTCCCCTAATTGCAACGACCAAATATCATGACCGGACTTAAGTTACTACTAGATAAAAATATACTGACAGGGCCAAATTACAAAGATTGGCTCGGGAATGTCAAAATGGCAATCACTTATAACAAGTTGGGGTATCTCCTTACCACCAAAGCTCCCCCTGTCCCAGGTCCCAAATCCAGCGTCGCGGATAAGGAAATCCGTAAGACCTGGGAGATTGATTGCGCGAAGGCCAAGTGCCTCGTGCTTGCCTCTATGGACAATGAACATCAGAGGAGGCACGAATCCATATTTCTCCATACTAAGGAACTATATGGAGAGCAATCCCGTATCGCCAGATACGAAGTCTCGAAAAAGTTGTTTTCGGCGAGATTGGCCGTTGGATCATCGGTAGCGGAACACGTGCTTAAGATGATTGGCTATATTGAAGAGCTCGCGGACCTCGGGACCACGTTAGAGAACGAGCACTATACTGACTTGATTCTCCAGTCCCTTCCTTCCACTTATGCCCAGTTTATCCTGAACTTCAACTTGCAAGGAAAAGAAGTTGAACTTCCGGAACTCCTCAACATGTTGAGGAGTGCAGAGGGCACCTTACAGAAAGTAAGGGAAACATCCACTTTGTCTGTTGGAGTACTTTCTACTTCTAGGTCCAAGGCGAAAGCCAAAGGAAAGAAGAAGAAAGCCCCCACCAAACCAAGGGGCGGTGTTAGTAAAGTGGAAGCCAAGGGAAAGGCAAAGGTTGCGGGACAGCTTGTGGGGAAGGAAGAGTGCTTTTACTGTCATAAGAAAGGACACTGGAAGAAAAATTGCAGGGCTTGAAAGGCCAAGAACCAGGACCCGAAGCAAGCTGTGGCTTCGGCTTCAAGTGTGTATGTTATTGAAAACTGTCTATCAGTAAACTCTACTTCCTGGGTATTGGATACCGGATCAGGATCTCATATCTGTAATTCTTTGCAGGCACTGAGAAAGCGTAGGGTTTTGAAGGCAGGTGATATGACCCTCAGAGTTGCAAACGGAGCTGGCATGGATGCTGAGTCCGTGGGGGACTATCACTTGGGATTGTCAGATGGACATGTTTTGGTTTTGCGTGACTGTTATTTTGTACCCAGTGCGACTTGTAATATCATATCTGTATCTTTAATGTCTAAAGAAGGTTATGATTTTGCATTTGTAAGCGATGTTGTAAACATTCACCTTAATCATGTTCTGATTGGGTCGGGTATATTAAGAAACGGTATATACGTATTGAACCAACCACAGATTTTCAATATCCAGAATACACACAAAAGAAAGTCTCCAGAAATAAATCATGCTTTCTTATGGTATTGTAGACTGGGTCACATCAATGAGACAAGGTTAACTAAGTTACATAAAGAAGGATATTTGGATCCGTTCGAATATCAATCATATGCAACTTGTCAATCATGTCTCAAAGGAAAAATGACAAAGACTCCGTTCACTGGACACGGAGTAAGAGCGAGCGAGCTCTTGGGACTCATACACAGCGATGTATGCGGTCTAATGTCTACACATGCGCGAAGTGGTTATTCTTACTTCATTACTTTTACGGATGATTTTTCAAGGTATGGATATGTCTTCTTAATGAAACATAAATCTGAAGCCTTCGAAAAATTCCAGGAATACAAGAATGAAGTAGAAAAACAAACAGGCAAAAGTATCAAGACACCGAGATCTGATCGAGATGGTGAATACTTGAGTGCCGAGTTCCTGGGTTATTTAAAAGAGAATGGAATTCTCTCTCAACTTACTCCTCCATACATCCCACAACATAATGGTGTATCGGAGAGAAGGAACCGAACCCTATTGGATATGGTACGTTCCATGATAAGTAACGCTAAGTTGCCGCGATCATTCTGAGGATATGCACTAGAATCAGCTGCATATCTTTTGAACTGAGTTCCAACTAAGACAGTGCCTACCACACCATATCAGATGTGGAATAGGAAGAAACCCTATCTTAAGCACATTAAGACATGGGGATGTTCAGCTTTTGTCAAAAAGCAGCATGCGGACAAGCTCGAGGCACGCTCAGTACAGTGCAAGTTTGTGGGATATCCAAAGAACTCCAAGGGATATTTTTTCTATTGCGCAGAGGAACAAAAGGTTTTTGTTTCTCGTCATGCCTGCTTCTTGGAAACTGAATTTTTGGAAAATCAGATAAGTGGGAGCGAAATAGAACTGGAAGAAATTCCAGAACCACAAGCTATTATTGAAAGCTTAGTAGAACCAGAAGGTTTGAAAGAACAGGACATTCCTGCGCCGCTCCGCATGAGTAGTAGGCAGTCTCATCCGTCAGAGAGATATTATTGTTTTCTCATAGACGGGGATAGAGAGGATTGCATCATTGATAACGATGAGCCGACTAGCTTCCAGCAGGCCATTCAGAGCGCTGATGAACCATCTGTTTTGATGAGACGGTCAAAGAATTTGGCTTTATCAAAAATCCAGATGAACCATACATCTATAGTAAAATTGTAGCACGAACTGTCGTATTCCTCATTTTATACATGGATGGCATTCTCTTGATAGGAAATGACATCCCTATCTACAATCTGTCAAAGGGTTCTTGTCACACAGGTTCTCCATGAAAGACCTGGGTGATGCCTCTTACATTCTGGGGATTTGGATCCATCGTGATAGGTCCAAGAGGATATTAGGACTTTCACAGTCCAGGTACATCGACACCATACTGAAAAGATTCAGTATGGAAGATTCCAAGCGCGGTAATTTATCGGCTTGTCACGGGATCACCCTCTCCAAAGAGATGTCTCCCAAGACTGATTTGGAAAGGGATCGCATGCCTATTATACCCTGCGCTTCTGCGGTAGGCTCTATAATGTATGCGATGTTATGTACCAGACCAGATGTAGCTTATGCACTGAGTGTGGTAAGCCGGTATCAGTCAAACCCTGGGGAGAAGCACTGGATAATGGTAAAGAACATTCTGAAGTACCTGAGAAGGACTAAGGACATGTTTTTGGTTTACGGCGGAAAAGACCTCCAGATGGAGGCCTTTGCTGACTCCAGCTTCCAGAATGACAAGGATGACTCCAAATCCATGTCGGGTTATGTCTTTACCCTCAATGGAGGGGCGGTGTGTTGGAAGAGTTCCAAACAGGAAACCGTTGCTGACTCGACGATGGAAGCGGAATATATCACTGTATCTGATGCCGCAAAAGAAGCCGTCTGGATGAGAAAGTTCTTGACAGAACTTCAGGTGGTTCTGTCCATTGTTGATCCAATACCTCTGTATTGTGACAACAACGGGGCTATAGCTTTAGCGAAGGAACCCAGGTCCCATCAGAAGTCCAGACACATCTTGAGGCGGTATCACCTGATCAGGGATATCGTGGATCGCCGGGAGATCGAGGTTCGGAGGGTTGCTACAGAAGATAACACTGCAGATCCATTCACGAAGGCCATACCCCAGACTCAGTTCGAGCGGCTGATCGAGATGATAGGTCTTCGATACGCCAGTACATGGCCTTAGTGCAAGTGGGAGATTGTTAGTGTATATGCCCTAGAGGCCATTACTGTATCATACTAGTTTGTATATTACTTAATGGAAGCTTGGGATATGCACAGTTGTATAGACAATCTTGCTCGAAATGGTAGTATTCTACTTGGTTTGTATCTACTTTAATGTGTGCATGTGTTCCTTTTAGCATATCGCCTATACACATTAGTGGAGCCCTTAGGATCTTTGCTTGATTACCAGCGTTGTGATGGCAGTCACACTAGTGGGGGCTGGGTAATCTACAAGCACATCCTTATATAGGTTCCTAGTCGTTGGATTATCGAGACGGGGCATCGATACTCCGGAGTAGACTAGCGTATGCGCTTCTCATCCCAGCAGGGGAGATGGTCTGTCCCACAGCCATTAGTACGTCGTACTTGAGATAGTATGCGGGTGCTCGTTAGGTTTCGAGTACACTGGACAGGACTCGTCGAGAACTGTTGGTTGGTACTATACCTATCATCGGTTATCAGTTCCCAGGTGACATGAGTACAGCTTAGTCCGCTGACTTGACACTATCACTTCGTCTCTAGTGTGTTCCCACTGTTCTTAGATTGCTATCCTACCACGGCTCAAATGAGTCATGCAAACAGGTAGCAGTTGGGTGCAGTCCCGAAATACTTGGAGGCATCGACGGTTAGATAAGATTCGTCTCTCCCGGTATTGGGGGTTGATATCGCGCTGTGTCTAGGAGAGCCATTACACAAAGTCCCTGGCCTGGGCAAGCGAGATATACTGGTAGCGTTTCCAGTGTTATCTCAGGGTGTTCTGGGCTACACTCCGACACGACTTGTACCGCTATTAGGGGACTAGCGTTTATCGCCCCCTTAGGCTAGCCATGCGATACTCTCAGACGAACAGACCGGACTGTACGGAGATTGTCACATTCATGCTCAGTAGGAGTTCGGATGGGTTCACCTCATCAGTCTTCTTATCGGCATCTACCTAGGGACCATTACGTATAGCTAGTACCACTTGCGGCCTGTGGTTAAACCCACTGCCAGCGTAGTGTCGAGTCTTTAGAGTCCCATACAGAGGGCTATTCGCCTTTGGGCAAAACAGAGTAGAGGTCGCATGGTTTTGCGACGGGGTTCGTTCACATCCGCGCACTTGTGCACATTTGGTGTCCGGGCAGTTATTACTAGCGGGTTTTGGTTTAAACCAGATCCTAGTATTTGTTTTGGGATTGGTTTTTTCTCAGTGTATTCGTGTTCCTCGGAACACGGATGCGGGTGTGTATGCACAGTTGACAGAGGCAGAGGCAGAGGATTCTCATTAGGGTTGTTGACCATTGAATTTTTCCAAACCCTAATGAGAATGAGAAATATGATTAATGGTATTAATTAAGGATAATTGTGCCATGGTTAGGGTTGTTGACCATTTGACTTTGGTTGACTTGTTGACCTATTTTGACATATTGACCATCATCATTTCACATGAAAGATGCTCCTTAATTCTTGCAAAATTCATTTAATGTGAAATGATAATGGTCATTCCAAATGAACCATCACAATTTCCTTGATTATTATTATTTTTCATAATTCACTAATATGAGAGTATGGTTGCTAAAATATCCTCATTCTTTCTTGCTCTTTCTCTCTCATATGTTTAGCTTATCCTCTTCTTCTCTCTCAAAACTCTCATCTCTCATGTGTTGAGAACCATGAGCTCTTGAGATAAAACCACCATAACTCCTCTCTACTCATTCTAGGGTTCTAGGTTTAGCAAGCCAAGCGCTTTAGTTACTTCTAGGTTGAGGTAGGAGCTCAAGGTAGAGGCCTTCGGGTGGATCCTTCTTCGGCAAAGAGAAGACTAAGAGGAGGAGCCGTTCAAACCACTCCAAGGAGCAACAAGAGAAGGAGTTCAAGACCTAGGTATAGCCTTCTAACCGAGTAGCTAAACTTGTAGATAGTTTGCTAGGTTTTTGTTTAGCAAAGATCCTCTTTTCCTAGTCCATGTTACCTTATGTCAAAAATCGTTTTTTACCTATTCCGCCTCCCCGTAAGAACCGAGGTAGGTAACGTGGACTTACATAATCGTACCCTACAAGTTCACTTATCTTTTGGTCATGCCAATGTTGGTAATTTGGAGGGAGGCCCCCCATGCTTTCGCATGGACCCAATTAAATAACCTCGTTTTTCCAGAGGTGTAGCCCCATTAACACCTTTCTAGACATCTAATTGATTAGCTAATTGCAAAGTGAAAAATTCTTCCGAAGAGTAGCGGATACTCACAGTAAGATCGGGACCCAACTATCATTGTGTGATAATTTTGAAGGAAGCCTACCAAAACTACCACACTCCAGAAGGTATGCAACACTAGCAAGTTTCTTGTATATTTGAAACTCCTGATGTGGTTTTTGCCCCAAGCGCTTATAACCTTTACGAAGGTGAAAACATCATAAGTCGCAAGTGAAGTTCAACCCATCATTACCCAGATTAATCTAGACCCATTCGTATAAGCCCTTGACAAAGGCCAAAACAGCTGTACGACTGTCCTAAATTAATGCATCTATCTATGCTACAGATAAGCACCCACTAGTTACCAAACACTATGCCTTGGCGAACGTCAAAACACATAGCATTAATACTAGTAGATACCTATCTAAAATGACGGAGGGTTACGGCTGGTTTTGGCGAAAATCGTTAACGTAATGAACTTGATATAGTCGAAGGAACCAGATAGCTTTTGAAAAGGAGTGGTTTAAGCTCCGCTTTTAAAAGTTGTTTTTTTTGAAGAAAACCGAGTGGTTTTGCAATTAGTCCAACGACATCAGATATTAGGTTTATTATTTTGCATTAAGTGAGATTAATGTGGTCCTATCAATTAACATTATCACACCACAAAAAGAACGAAAATAGAATATATGTATACGCTACCCGCATTCGCCACGGGGTGCACCGTTAGGTTACTTTATTAACGGCAGAGCGGGGGTAGGCCTAGAGCGGATGCAAAACATATACAACATTTATTTATACATACATACATGTATACATACATGCGCGCGCACACACACACACACACATACATACATACATACATACATATATATACATACATATATAGATATATTTATACATACATATATATACATACATATACATATACATATATATATCACGCCCTGTTTTCCAGTGTACGGGTAAGGAGACGTGACTGGCCCGCTACGTATTTACTTAGAATTAAACACGGTAAGTGTAACTAAGCAATATAATGTAAATATACACAAGAAGACATGAAATGTAAATGAACAGCAACTTTTATTTATTAAACATTTCTTTACAATACAACGGAAAAGTAAATACAATGATGAAAGCAACGTCTAAATAATGGCATGGACATGAAAGTAAAATATATATAGGAGTCTAGAGCTCGGGGTCCTTGCTAAACTGATCCAAGTCCTCTGAACTGGGCTCTATCTCCAGTGAGACGGATCCACCCGACAACATTCTAAAAAAAGAAGAGAGAAAAAATGTTGTCAGCGAACAATCGCTCAGAAAGTCCCAAAGAAAAGTAGGAATAGAATAGACAGATATGAAAATATAACTGGTGTAGTGTGAGTTTGTTATGTTAACGCAGTTGTTTGTAGCTAGGTACAAAAAATGCCAGTGTATACGAGAGGAGTCCAACTTTCCCCATGGACTATAGTATACGGAGCACAAGGAACCGTTAAGCCACGGAACAACAGCAATGGATATTTAGGTTAGGTATATTAAAGTGGCCATCTCGTGCCACTTCTAACACATTCCGTACCAGTCTACCCCTTTAAAACCCTGTAATATCTTTTGCATTAATTGTATTGTTTTGGTTAATAGATGTACGACTTACCGAAACCATGATATTGGTTGTTCATATTTAGTTGTATGTATGCCCTAGAGGCCAGTATTGTACAGATGATGTATATTATATTGGATGCTTGGACATATATAGAGATGACTTTCTTGCTCGATATAATAGTATGCTATCTGGTTACTCTTTATCTTAACATGTACACTAGTCTCTTTAAACTGTCTTATAGTTACATGTTGGTAAAGCCCTTAGGATGTGTACTTGACTACCTGGACTATGATGCAGATCATACTAGTGGGGACATGGTAGTCCATAAGTACATCCTTCAAGGTCCCTAGTCGTGGGTGTATCGAGACGGGGCATCGATATACCAGAGTAGACTAGCGTATACGCTTCTCGACCCATGAGATGGGCGATGGATGATCTCATATCCATTGGTGTTTGACATCAGAGATGGTATACGGGTGCTCAGTGGAGACTGGGTACACTGGACGGACTCGCCGAGAACTCCCAGATGGTATTATACCTCACGTCAGATGGCAGTTCTCAGGTGACACTTGTTCAGGTTAGTCTGTAGACCCGAGATCGTCATAGAGTCTTGTGTGATTCCCACTGTGCTTTGATCTCCACCTTACCACGTCCATGAGGGCATGCAAAATGGTGGTCTTTGGGTACAGTCCCGAGTCACATGGAGGCAATGAGCGATAGGAGGGGTTTCGTCTCTCCCGGTATTGGGGGTTGATGTTGCGCTGTGCTCGATTGGCCGTAACAGGGAAGTCCCTGGCCAGGGCTGATCAGAGATTTGCTGGTAAGTGTTACCAGTAGTTTCTCGACCCGTTATGAGCCTCACATCAGCACGACTTATCGGTTATTGGGGTCTGACGTTTACCACCCCTAGACTTGATATGCGACATATCAGACGAACAGACCGGACTGTACGGTAAGTGTTACTGGTTGGATTCACAGGAGTGTGAGCGGGCTAGCTCGTCGATCTTCTGATCGCTCAATACCCGGATGGCCGTTACGTTTAGCAGACCGCTTGCGGCTTGTGGGTGCTTGATATGATCATCATCTGCTACCGGCGTATTGACGAGTCTTTAGAGTCCTACACAGAGGTTTCCTGGCTCAAGCGAAACGAAATAGGAGCGCATATGAGATATGTGCAGGACCGAGAATAATGCGTGTATGTGATACCGTATTCCATTCTCGCGATGGATGTATCGATTGGTTGTATTCGATATAACCTAGATATCGAATCAAGGATTGATTCGATAAGCCGATACATTGGATACTAGTCGGTTATATGCGATATGACCGGATCGTTAAATCAAGTGTTGATTTAATGATTTAATGTATAATTATATATTTGATATATTACTTTGCATTAACTAGTATTGGTTCACTTTAAATGGATTTTCTCACTTGATGTGCAAATTGTATATGTGATATACTTTTGTGCACATGCTTGTATCATGTTAGATGATGCTTGCTCATTTGGTTAAGTGTATAGAATTAAACCTAGGTTAAGAAAGTGATTAGGGTTTTTATTTATCCATTCTTTTATTTATTCATTTTTGGAAAAAGAATGGGATAAGAATACAAAATGGTTGCTTTCATTCTTGAACATTGTTGAAGCTTCATGAAGCTTTGACTTTGTGACCATTTTGTCTTCACACTAAACCCTAACCATTCTTCTAACCTTAGTCAATTCTCTACACTTAACTATGGTTCACATTATGATAAGTTTAGTTTTTCTTTTCATTTTAAAATAACTTATCATATTCTTTCTTCTTCTTGATCTTCTTCTTCAAGAAAGAAACCTTGATGCCATCAATGGCAAATTGAGTTCTAAAGTGAGAAATCAAATTCTAAAGTGAACCCACCTCCTATTTCTTCACCCTCTACCTCTTGCCAAGTTGTTTTGGGTGTTTTCTTCACAAGTTTCACAACTTGGTGAAGTTGGAGCTTGAACTTGTGCAACCTCGACGTAGATCATCTTCGGCACGAAGCCGACGACCTATTCCGCTCATTTCTCCGATGAAGCCGATGCGAGAGTCCGAGATTCGAGATGGACAGCGAGGGGACGACTACGTGGAGCTAAGGAAGTGGAGAACCGGATCTATAAAGGTTGTAGTCTCTCTCCTTTAGTTAAAGTGTTAACTAGTTTCGTATTTCTCCTAAACATCTAGTCTACGATCCGTATTAGGGTTTCTCGGCACCCATAAAATTTTAAATTGGCATGGTTGATGCCTTGTGAGACCTCTATAGTGTGCCTAGGAACCCTACAGTGGTATCAGAGCCTAGCTAGAGCCTTAGGCGAAGTCTAGACGATGTTTGAAACCCGAATACGCATCGAAACCCTAACACATCATGCTCTCTGGACTTTTTCTAAAAACTGGGATTTTTCCAGATTAAAAATGCTTAAAAAATTCAGCAGGGAAATCTAAGAATTACGATGCAAAAATTATTCCATGAACAGTAAATAGTGCGGCGGAACCGCGGCAGAAGCCTGGCTTCTGCGGCGGTTCCGCGGCAGAAGCCTGGCTTCTGCGGCGGTTCCGCGGCAGTATGATGACGTCAGACCTCATTCTTTGCACAGTAATTTATAATTTCAGCAGCTGAGTTTTATGGGTATTTTTAATATTTTTTCAAGAGTTGAATTTTCTGGGGTGTTTTAGAGCTTCGATGTTTCGATCGGATTATCAAATTTCGTCTTTGTGTTTTTCCGGATGACTTTAGAATATGTTAAAAAGTTCGACCGGATATAAATACCCAACTTTTCCCCTGCCGGAAACTATCCAAGTGTTGGATTTTTGTGTGGTTTAAGGACGATCTGAGTAATGCAAGTAACGCGATGGTCCCTCTAGAAGACAACAAACTTTAACTCGATTATGTGACCGTCTTGAACTGCCCTTTGAACCTTAGGGTTTGGGGCAGTACGGCGTGCCACATGTGAGGCGTTGGCTTGACCCTTCTACGGCTGGACCGTTGGTACTGAGGCATGAAGTGAATGTCTTTGAACCTATTTCATGTGTTGAACGGTTTCGGGAAAACTTGGGTGTTCGAATGTTCGATCGGAAAGTTTAATATATTCTATTTATTCGGAATGGGATACAATAATTGGAATTCATAAACAGTTATGAGATAACTGAATGAATGTTATAAATCTAGCAGTTTAGTCCCATATGATATTGAAAAGAGTTTTCGATAATGAGACTAAAATGCGGGGTTTGTAACTGTTAGGCATGTGATGTCTAAGTATTTCATTTGATTAGGCATGTGATGTCTAAAGAGGTTGCGGATTCCAACTGTTGTAGTTTTACACTTTCTTTTCTGTGACCGTAAGTGTAATATGTGATATCGCCGGTTTTGTTGCTATATGTCAACGACAATTGGGATACGCATGTTTACTTACGTTGATGACATGTGATGTTATGTGTTGCTGGATATGTTATATTGGATTGTCGTGTTTGAATAGCCGGGGGTTTTATGTGAGATGAGTGTTTTTCATTTTCATTCATGTAAAAACTTGTATGTAATATTCTTTTATTGGGGCACTTCCAGGTTGCGGAAGCTGTCACCCTTTGTATATTATTTACTTTTCTGCACTAGGATAGACCTAAGGAGGGGAGCACAAGTAACCGGGTTCTAGGGTCCAGTGGGAGACCATCTCGAGGAGTCGAGTCCGGGTCTCCTAACCCTAGAATTGGTAGGGTTGCTTGCCGCTTTCGTAGGGGTCTAGGGGTGTGGGATTGGCTATTCATCACGACCGTGGAATCCGTGTTTTATACTGGCTCGTATTGAAAACACAGACGTCCTAGTATATCCAATGTTTCATATATTTATTCTGCTGCGATATCTGTGATGTGATCATGTGATGTTCTGTGATAGATACAGTATATAGTATATATGATATATTATATAGACGTTACTTATGTTTTACACCCCCGCTAGCCCTGCCCTGCTCTGTCGTTAGTTACCTAACCTAACGGGGCACGAGGGGACATCGAGGCGAATGCGGATGGCATAAGTGTACGTCGTATTTATCTGTGATGTTTAGGTATTTAAATGATGGGACTTCATTAATGTGATTAATGAAAGAAAAGAAACCAAATGATGTTGTAGAATCAAATTTTAAATAAAACAGGTAGCTACAGTTCTTGCTTTGCATAGCGGTATATATGATATACCCTGCACCTTATTCGATGAGGAAAGGACCGAGATCCCTTCACCGGGAATGACTCCTTTAGCAATAACTGGCAGATGCTACAGACTCGGTTTGGTTTTTATTGCTTCTATAGTTTCTGCTTTGCACAGTGATATATATGATATATCCCGCACCTCATTCGACGAGGAAAGGGCCGACGATCCCTTCACCGGGAGTGACCCCTTTAGCAAAACTAGAAAAGCCTCAAAATCACTCCATTTCAAAACTACATTTGATTCTACGACGATATCAAGTTCATTACGCAATAGGTTTTCAGAAAAACCTGTCGTAGCCCTCCGTCATTTCAGATAAGTTACATATAGTATTCGTGCTACATTTGTTGGCTTTCGTCAAGGTGTAGTGTGCGGTAGCTATGTGCTGTTTATCTGCTGCATATGATGCGATTGGATTAGGGTAGTCGTACGGCTTTGTTGGCTTTCGTCAAGGGTCGTGCGGGTGGGTTTAATTCAGTCAAGAAATGTACGGGTTGAACTTGACTAGCGGGCTGTGGTTTGTTGGCTTTCGTCAAGGTCATAGCACGCTAGGGGCAAAATATTATTGGGAATTTCAAGTGTTGAAATTCGCAATGAGATTGCATACCTTCTATGAGATAGTTGGATCCCGATACCCACTGCGAGTAAGAGTTACTCCTGGGAGAGTTTTACACACTACAATTAGCCGATCAAGTAGGTGTCTAGAAAGGTGTCAACGGGGTTACGCCTCTGGGAAAACGAGGTTTACATTAATTAGGTCCGTGCGAAAGCACGGGGAACCTCCCTCAAAGTACCGACACTGGCCTGGCTGAAAGATCGACGAAGTTGTAGGGTGTAATTAATCCCGGCTAGTCTTTCCTTTTAGGGTTTGAAGGAAGATTTGATAAAAAGCAGTGGGAGCCATCCTGATTAGATAAGATAATAACCAATCTGATCTTGCACGAGCTTACGCTAAAGTGTTTTCTTCTCTCTCTCTCCAGGTAGCGACCATTTCATACCTTAATCAAGATAATAATATGGATGGATTGACCAAACCCGCATGTTATACTGTGCTGGGGAACGTTGGTTCCGTTCTTTCTTATAAGAGTTATAGGACTGAACAGGATATAGGGGAATACCAGGATTCCCATGCCACCCGAATGAAGAAAGTACATGTTGATGCATTTTCTTCGGGTGTGTTCGTTACAGAGAACTGTTTCTCCATTTGCTCCACGTCCTGGGTATTAGATACCGGGTCAGGATCCCATATATGTAATCAGTTACATGGGCTAAGGAAAGGTAGAGAACTTGGAGAAGGTGATAAAGACATTAGAGTTGGAAATGGTGCAATTGTTGCAGCAAAGACTGTCGGGGAATATCACCTTAAATTACCAACTGGTAATACATTGGTTCTGAACGAATGCTATTACATGCCGAACCTGATATGCAACATTATATCAGTTTCTTTGTTGAGTAAAGAGGGATATAATTTTGTATTACAGGACAATGTTATGAACATTTTCCGTAACCAAAAATTGGTTGGATCAGGCACGTTGTGTAATAGCATTTATGTTCTTAATCAATCAACAGTTCTGAGTATAACAAACACACACAAGAGGAAGAGTTCTGAACTGAACGAATCCTTCTTGTGGCATTGTAGACTGGGTCACATCAACGCGACACGACTGGCTAAGTTGCATAAGGATGGATATTTGAAACCATTTGAATTTTCATCTTATGACACTTGCCAGTCATGTCTCAAAGGCAAGATGACCAAAACTCTGTTTACGGGACACGGAGAAAGAGTTACTGAACTCTTAGGACTAGTACATAATGATGTATGCGCTCCAATGTCTACACATGCCAGGGATGGTTCTTCGTACTTTATTACATTCACTGACGATCTCTCAAGATATGGACATGTGTACTTAATAAGACACAAGTCTGAAGCTTTTGAGAAATTTAGAGAATATAAACAAGAAGTTGAGAACCAAACCGGAAAAAGTATTAAAATCCTTCGATCTGATCGAGGAGGTGAATACTTGAGCAATGAATTCCTGGACTTCCTAAAAGAGACTGGGATTCTCTCTCAGCTGACTCCTCCATATACACCACAGCACAACGGTGTATCAGAACGGAGGAACCGCACCCTATTAGATATGGTGCGCTCTATGATGAGCACAGCTGAGTTACCTATTTCCTTCTGGGGGTATGCGCTTGAGACAGCCATACATCTATTGAATATGGTCCCAACCAAATCTGTGCCTACCACTCCATATGAGATATGGAAAGGAAAGAGACCAAGTCTTAACTATGTTAAGATATGGGGTTGTCCAGCCTATGTCAAACGACAAAATCCGGACAAACTCGAGGCATGGTCTGTTCTATGCAAATTTGTAGGATATCCCAAGAATTCTCAAGGGTATATCTTCTACCACCCAGAGGAACAAAGAGTGTTTGTTTCTCGGCATGCCACCTTTTTAGAAAAGGAATTTCTTGAAAAAGAGATTAGTGGTCATGAGGTAGAACTGGAAGAGGTTCCAGCTGCAGAAGCTACAACAGAAGATCTGGTGGAACCAGAGGATTCCGTAGTTCCCGATGAACCTCAGCCACTCCGCCGATCTAGTAGGGTTCCTCGCCAACCTGAGAGATACTACGGTTTTCTCATGGATGGAGGGAGCGAGGATTGCATCATGGAGGATGATGACCCAACTAGCTTCGAGCAGGCCATCACGAGTGGGGACTCAGTGAAATGGCTGGATGCTATGCGGTCTGAGATGGAATCCATGTACACCAACAAAGTATGGACTTTGGAAGTTGCTCCTGAAGAGGTAAAACCCATTGGGAGCAAGTGGATCTTCAAGAAGAAACTTGGTGTAGATGGGAAAGTGGAGACTTTCAAAGCTAGACTTGTTGCAAAAGGTTTTCGCCAAAGACCAGGTGTGGACTATGACGAAACCTTTTCTCCAGTGGCTATGCTTAAATCCATCCGGATCATGCTTGCCATCGCTGCATATCATGATTACGAAATCTGGCAAATGGATGTTAAGACCGCCTTTCTAAACGGTGATTTAGAAGAGTGCGTGTACATGACTCAGCCAGAGGGCTTCGTAGACAGTGGGAGCAGTGGGAAGGTGTGCAAGCTGCTTAAATCCATTTATGGATTAAAGCAAGCATCGCGGAGTTGGAACATCTGCTTTGACGTCGTTATCAAAGAGTTTGATTTCGTCAAAAACCCAGATGAACCTTGTATCTACAAGAAGGTAGCAGAGAGTAAGGTTGTCTTCCTCGTATTGTACGTGGATGACATACTCTTGATAGGAAATGATATTCCTATGCTGCAAGCGGTCAAGCTCTTCTTATCACAAAGATTCTCAATGAAAGATCTTGGTGATGCCTCCTGTATATTGGGAATTAGGATCTATAGAGATAGATCCAAACGGATATTGGGATTGTCCCAATCCAGGTACATTGACACCATACTAAAGAGGTTTAGTATGGAAGAATCCAAGCGTGGGAATTTGCCCACGATCTCTGGAGTCACTCTCTCCAAAGAGATGTCTCCCAAGACTGATTTGGAGAGAGCTCGCATGCAAGGGATACCCTATGCTTCGGCTGTAGGCTCTATCATGTATGCGATGCTATGTACCAGACCCGATGTAGCATACTCACTAAGTGTAGTGAGCAGGTATCAAGCTGATCCTGGAGAGAGTCACTGGACAGCTGTGAAGAGCATTCTCAAGTACTTGCGAAGGACTAAAGAGATGCTCTTGGTGTATGGTAACGGAGAACTCCAAGTGGAGTCCTTTACCGATTCGAGCTTCCAGAGTGATAAGGACGACTCTAAGTCGCAGTCGGGATTTGTCTTTACCCTTTACGGAGGGGCGGTTAGCTGGAAGAGTTCCAAGCAGGAAACCGTGGTAGACTCGATGATGGAGGCTGAATACATCGCTGCCAACGATGCTGCCAAAGAGGCTGTCTGGATCAAGAAGTTCATTACTGAACTTGGAGTGGTTCCATCCATTGAGCATCCAATACCTTTGTATTGTGATAACAATGGAGCGGTGGCTTTGGCCAAGGAACCCAGGTCCCATCAGCGATCCAGGCATATTCTGAGACGGTATCACCTGATCCGGGAGATTGTTGATCGCCGGGAGATCGAGGTCAGGAGGGTTGACACGAAGAACAACACGGCGGATCCACTCACGAAGGCCATTCCCCAGATACAGTTTGAGAGACTCTTCGGGATGCTCGGTATGCGATACTACAGCAGCTGGCCTTAGTGCAAGTGGGAGATTGTTAGTTGTATGTATGCCCTAGAGGCCAGTATTGTACAGATGATGTATATTATATTGGATGCTTGAACATATATAGAGATGACTTTCTTGCTCGATATGATAGTATGCTATCTGGTTACTCTTTATCTTAACATGTACACTAGTCTCTTTAAACTGTCTTATAGTTACATGTTGGTAAAGCCCTTAGGATGTGTACTTGACTACCTGGACTATGATGCAGATCATACTAGTGGGGACATGGTATTCCATAAGTACATCCTTCAAGGTCCCTAGTCGTGGGTGTATCGAGACGGGGCATCGATATACCAGAGTAGACTAGCGTATACGCTTCTCGACCCATGAGATGGGCGATGGATGATCCCATATCCATTGGTGTTTGACATCAGAGATGGTATACGGGTGCTCAGTGGAGACTGGGTACACTGGACGGACTCGCCGAGAACTCCCAGATGGTATTATACCTCACGTCAGATGGCAGTTCTCAGGTGACACTTGTACAGGTTAGTCTGTAGACCCGAGATCGTCATAGAGTCTTGTGTGATTCCCACTGTGCTTTGATCTCCACCTTACCACGTCCATGAGGGCATGCAAAACGGTGGTCTTTGGGTACAGTCCCGAGTCACATGGAGGCAATGAGCGATAGGAGGGGTTTCGTCTCTCCCGGTATTGGGGGTTGATGTTGCGCTGTGCTCGATTGGCCGTAACAGGGAAGTCCCTGGCCAGGGCTGATCAGAGATTTGCTGGTAAGTGTTACCAGTAGTTTCTCGACCCGTTATGAGCCTCACATCAGCACGACTTATCGGTTATTGGGGTCTGACGTTTACCACCCCTAGACTTGATATGCGACATATCAGACGAACAGACCGGACTGTACGGTAAGTGTTACTGGTTGGATTCACAGGAGTGTGAGCGGGCTAGCACGTCGATCTTCTGATCGCTCAATACCCGGATGGCCGTTACGTTTAGCAGACCTCTTGCGGCTTGTGGGTGCTTGATATGATCATCATCTGCTACCGGCGTATTGACGAGTCTTTAGAGTCCTACACAGAGGTTTCCTGGCTCAAGCGAAACGAAATAGGAGCGCATATGAGATATGTGCAGGACCGAGAATAATGCGTGTATGTGATACCGTATTCCATTCTCGCGATGGATGTATCGATTGGTTGTATTCGATATAACCTAGATATCGAATCAAGGATTGATTCGATAAGCCGATACATTGGATACTAGTCGGTTATATGCGATATGACCGGATCGTTAAATCAAGTGTTGATTTAATGATTTAATGTATAATTATATATTTGATATATTACTTTGCATTAACTAGTATTGGTTCACTTTAAATGGATTTTCTCACTTGATGTGCAAATTGTATATGTGATATACTTTTGTGCACATGTTTGTATCATGTTAGATGATGCTTGCTCATTTGGTTAAGTGTATAGAATTAAACCTAGGTTAAGAAAGTGATTAGGGTTTTTATTTATCCATTCTTTTATTTATTCATTTTTGGAAAAAGAATGGGATAAGAATACAAAATGGTTGCTTTCATTCTTGAACATTGTTGAAGCTTCATGAAGGTTTGACTTTGTGACCATTTTGTCTTCACACTAAACTCTAACCATTCTTCTAACCTTAGTCAATTCTCTACACTTAACTATGGTTCACATTATGATAAGTTTAGTTTTTCTTTTCATTTTAAAATAACTTATCATATTCTTTCTTCTTCTTGATCTTCTTCTTCAAGAAAGAAACCTTGATGCCATCAATGGCAAATTGAGTTCTAAAGTGAGAAATCAAATTCTAAAGTGAACCCACCTCCTATTTCTTCACCCTCTACCTCTTGCCAAGTTGTTTTGGGTGTTTTCTTCACAAGTTTCACAACTTGGTGAAGTTGGAGCTTGAACTTGTGCAACCTCGACGTAGATCATCTTCGGCACGAAGCCGACGACCTATTCCGCTCATTTCTCCGATGAAGCCGATGCGAGAGTCCGAGATTCGAGATGGACAGCGAGGGGACGACTACGTGGAGCTAAGGAAGTGGAGAACCGGATCTACAAAGGTTGTAGTCTCTCTCCTTTAGTTAAAGTGTTAACTAGTTTCGTATTTCGCCTAAACATCTAGTCTACGATCCGTATTAGGGTTTCTTGGCACCCATAAAATTTTAAATTGGCATGGTTGATACCTTGTGAGACCTCTATAGTGTGCCTAGGAACCCTACAGTTCATATAAAAGGAAACGATATAGACGAATAGTCATGTAGACCAGTCAATTGTATATCCATGGTTTGGTCAAATCAATTCGTGTTGATATAGATTGAATTCTTGTATAAATAGATTCATGTTGAATTGGAGTTATACTTGAATCTTATTCAAGGATAGATTGATTCAGATTAGACTGAGACTTTTCCTGAGTCAGACACTTAAACAGAATTGAAGTCCTGAATTAATTTTTGGAGTTATCGGTAACTGCCGTACATGGACGGCGGGATTTTTGTCTTTTTCCAGGACAATTACCTTATTGATAACACCATTTTTAGTTTATCTACTTTAGATAGGCAAGCACCCATATTCTCCTGCTCCCTAAGGCTCAAGAGAACTGGTCCCGCTTAAACCTATGTTTATTAGGGATCTTATTGTAAATTAGTATAACTTGAGGGGGTTTTATGAAAAATAGTTTTGATATATTTTCAAAATAAATCTCAAGTATTTATTTATCATCTTTAGGGTTTTCATAGATGTAATTTTTATAAAATGAGATATTCTAGTGGGTATAAACCTAAATTGAATAATATATGGTATTTTCTTGTAATTTGACTTGTATTGAATATGATGGCATTTTCATGATCTTTTGTGACTGTTCTGATTTAGAAAACATAGAATATATATAATATATTTAAAGTAGATATGTTGATAATATATATATATATATATATAAATTAGAATTTATTTAATAATAGAAATCACGTTTTTCTTAAAATTGTAATACAAATTCCATTGAGATCGTATGCTCCGTGAGGAGGTCTGCATCTCGCCCTATTAGTCCGATGAATGTGCGATAATCCGCACCAACCAAATCGGATTCCCCAAAATGGGTTGTAAGGACTTAATCGTATTGAATTTAAATAAGACAATTTAAAGAATACGGTTTTGTAATAGTTTAGGGTAGTTTATTGTTAACTTGTAATTATCCCACAAACTAAAGTTCCAAAAGCCATCGTGCTATGTCAAGAATGAGTGTTGTGATGAGGTAGGTCATTACCTCGTGAGTTTTCTAAAGGTAATATGAGCAAAACGGTAAAGTAATGTCGTATGTAAATTTGATGGTAATTTTCCGTAAAAGTGAAATAAAAGTTGCATTACATATTATTTTGAATTGAAACTTGTTGTAAATGTTGTTTTATGTTTGTTAAATAATATAAGAAGAGATGGTTAATTTGTTGTTTAAGAAAAATTGAATTTTTAAAGAAAAGAGAATTGGAAGTCGGAATAACTCCGCTTCCGACGAGTTTTAAAAGAGATTGTTTTAGATTAGAAATGGAAAAAGGGAGAAAGGACTTACTGGTTGAAAGGAAAGGGAAGAGGTAGAGGGAACTTTTGAAGGTGTCGGGGAGTCGCGGTGTCGCAGGATTCTTTCCGAAACGTCGCCGGAACTTTGACCTTGGCTAAGTTCACTTGTACAACTTTGGACTTGGAAATTTTTTGAGAGTTTTGGCAATGGATTTCAGAATGAGGAGGGCCAAAATGTAGGGTTGTATTTATAGGAGAAATTAGGGTTTAGGGTAATGAAGAGAGAATTAAAAATGTGTTAAAACTTGGATTAAATAGGTGAATTAACACTCTCTGTTAATGTGCAGAAAAATCAAATAGAATAGGAGTAGTGGGGTAGGCCAAGGGGTTCTAGGGTTAAAAAATGGAAGCATTTGGGACGGGTAAGACCGGCGGCGCCGGACCCAAAGAAGATATCGCCGGTCGTGTTGGGGGGTTTGGGCTCTTGATTCTTGCCATGTGTCCTAGTCGTAGTTATTAGTATTTTGCATATATTTGATTTTTCAGTGACTTTTCATTTTACGTTTATTGCACGTGTAAACTTTTGGTCTTCTAAAAGTTTAAAAGAAAAATCAGCAAAAATATTATGTGGCTGAGGGGATTCGAACATAAGAGCTATGTCACAGCAGTGCAAGACTTTACCAATAAGCAATAAGTGCTTTCTTGCTGTTCAAAAGCAATTTAAATATATATAGCATACACAAGATTGCAAATACTCCATTTGTATATTAACTTTTAAACAAATTTTTTGTACATTAAAGCAGAGTCGTTACATTCTACCCTCCTTTCAAAAATTTCGTCCTCGAAATTTACAATTATTAAGGACTAATTTACAAACAAGTGAGGGTATCTTGCATACATGTCGTCTTCTCTTTCCCATGTTGGTTCTCCTGGTTTGTCTTTTCTCCACATTACTCGAACCAAGTTTACTTCCTTGTTCCGAAGTGACTTCATTTTTCTGTCCAGGATTTCAACGGGTTGTTGCTCACAAGATAGATTCGTCTGTACAGCGAGCTCGGAATGATTAAGAATGTGACTGGGGTCACTCACATATCTTCTGAGTTGGGATATGTGGAGCACATTGTGCACTCCTTCCAATGAGGGTGGAAGTGCCAAGGGATAAGCCACTTCTCCGACTCGTTCGAGTATGTCGAACGGTCCAATATACCTCGGACTTAGCTTACCCCGCCTTCCAAAGTGAATCACTCCATGGTTTGGTGAGATCTTCAAAAAGACATGATCTCCCTGTTGGAACTCCAAGTGACGGCGCTTTGCATCAGCCCAGTTCTTCTGTCGGTTTTGGGCTATGCGCATTATTTCCCTGATAGTGCGAACCACATCCACTGTTGCTACTATCATCTCAAGTCTAAAAAGTTCTCTATCTCCGATGTCGTCCTAACTTAATGGTGAATGACACTTCCTTCCATATAGAGTTGCAAAGGGTGCCATTCCAACACTTGCTTGGTAGCTGTTGTTGTATGAAAACTCCATAAGATGTAGGTGATCTTCCCACGATCCTCCGAAATATAACATACATGCTCTTAGCATATCTTCAAGTATCTGAATCGTTCTCTTAGACTGTCCATCTGTTTGTGGATGGTAAGCTGTGCTAAAGTTCAGACTTGTTCCCAAGGTAGCTTGCAGACTCTGCCAAAATAGCGATCGGGATCTGGTGTCACGATCGGAGACAATGCAAACCGGTACTCCATGTAATCTCACGATCTCCTGCATGAGTTCATGGGTATCAGAGACAGTACACATTGAAGAGTTAAATTTAAATTAGATTCAAACTTACCTTCATGTATTTCTTTGCTAGTGTCTCGGTAGATTGGCCAACTCGAAAGGGAATAAAGTGAGTCGACTTTGTGAGTCGATCCACAATAACCCATACCGCATTGTTACCTTTCGTGCTGTGAGAAAGAGCAGTCACGAAGTTCATAGTGATGTGTTGCCACTTCCATTCTAGGTAACGGTTGAAATAAACCAGCAGTTCTGTGATGTTCAGCTTTCACTTGCTGACACACCAAACATTTAGCGACGCTTCTGGCTACTTCACGCTTCATTCCATGCCACCAGTAATGTTTCCGTAGATCTTTGTACCACCAGGGTGTACTGAATAGGGAGAGCTGTGAGCTTTTTTCATCAATTTTTCCCGAACAGAACCTTATGGTACACACAATCTGCTGCAGTATCTCAAAGATCCGTCTTAATGGATGATGAAGTCTGTTCTAAGTCCACTTTCTACTTGTTCTCAGATCTTTTGCAACTTGTTATCACTTGCTTGAGCTGTTTTAATCTGATTGACAATGGTAGATTGAACTTGTAAGTTCATCAAACTTGAAGCATTACCTGGCATGACCACTTCTATCTCAATGCAAATCTTGTTGTAGCTTCCACTGTGCGGTGAGATTCATTAATAGTGGTTGGCGACTAAGTGCATCAGGTACTACATTTACCTTTCCTGGATGATATTGTAGGTTGATGTCGAAGTACGCCATGAGTTCTAACCATCTTTTTTGTCGCATATTCAACTCATTCTGAGTAAACACATATTTCAGACTCTTATGGTCTGTGTATATGTCCACTCGTTCTCTAAGAAGATAATGGCGCCAAATCTTAAGAGCAAAGATAACGGCTGCCAACTCCAAATCATGCGTCGGATAGTTTCGCTCATGAACTTTCAGCTCTCTTGATGTTTAAGCTACAACTTTACCGTGCTGATATAGAACGTATCCTAATCCCTTACCGGATGCATCGCAATGCACTTCGAAACCTCCAAATTGGTCCGGTATTACGAGAATAGGCGCTGATGTCAATTTTGAATTGAGTTCTACGAAAGCTTGTTCGCATGCTTCTGACCGCATGAATTCTTCATCTTTACGTGTAAACTTGGTCAGGGGTGTTGCAATATTCGAAAATCCTTCAATGAATCTTCAGTAATATCCTGCTAAACCTAAGAAACTTCGAATGTCCTTCACTGATTTCGATGTCGGCCATTCGCTTACTGCTGATACTTTAGCTGGATCTACAGATATTCCATCGCCTGATACAATATGTCCGAGAAAACCGACTTGATCTAGCCAAAACTCGCACTTGCTATACTTGACATAGAGTTAATGTTGTTGTAAAGTCTCTAGGACAATTCGTAGGTGCTCGGCATGTTCTTTCCGACTCTTAGAATACACCAGGATATCGACGATGAAGATGACAACAAACTTGTCTAGGTACTCTCGAAAAACTTGATTCATTAGGCTTATGAATATAGATGGTGCATTGGTCACTCTAAATGGCATCACAAGAAACTCATAATGACCATAGCGAGTCCTGAATGCCGTCTTCGGAATATCAGACTCTTTGACCTTCACCTGATGGTAACCCGAACGAAGATCTAACTTGGAGAAAACGCAAGATCCACTTAGCTGATCGAATAGGTCGTCGATGCGCGGAGGTAGATACTTGTTCTTTATAGTAACTTCGTTCAGAGCTCTATAATCAATGCACATTCTGTATGAACTTTCCTTCTTCTTCATAAGTAGAACCGGCGATCCCCAACTTGAAGTGCCGGGACGAATCCATCCTTTCTTCAATAATTCGTATAACTGAGTTCGGATCTCTTTCAAACCTTCGAGACTCAAGCGATACGGAGTTTTGATCACCGGTTGTGCTCCAGGTACTAAATCAATGCAGAATTCAAGAGTTTAATCGGGAGGCAAACCTGATATGTCTTCAGGAAATACATCATCGAACTCTCGAACTACCTCTGGCTTCAATCCTTCCTCTGCTTGAAGTGTTGCAATTGCTGCCCTCTTTGATTTTGCTTTGTATGTTCTTGGCCCTGGAGGATTGCTAGGCACGACTGCAAGGTTTCGAGAGGTATCGTCCATGCCATTTTCAAAAATTTGCCGTACAAAACAATCCTAACCCTAGAATTTTAACTAAAGATTTAGGCAATACAATGTATAAATTACTTTACAACTAAGTGATTAGAGATTACAACCTTTGTAGTCCGGTCCTTCACTTCTTTAGCTTCTTATAGTAGTCCCTTCACTCCAAGTTGTGATCTTGCAGACTCTCGAACGGCTCCACAAGAAGAAAGATGCATGCTAGCTTGAAGTTTTCAAAGCCGAAGATGATCTACGTCGAGGAGTCACAAACCCAAGCTACCCTCTTCACTAATGTGGGATTAGTGAAGCTAACACCCTATAATAAAGTGCTAATCTAGTAGAGAATGATGAAGTATGATTTTTGCTCACTTTAGAATTACTTTTCTCACTTGTTTTAAGCTTCTCTCAAAATCTAGAGAGCTCTGTCATCTCAAGAGGAAGAAGAAGAAAAATAATAGAGGAGAGAGTGAATGGCCACCATGGGTGAGAAAATATCTAATATCTCTCATGTAGAGACTTAACCATGAGTTTAGATGATGGTTGGGTTAACAAATATCTAGTGTAAGACAAAACTAGTGGACTAAGTCAATGGATCTCCAAGCTTCTCAAAGCTTCATGCCATGTGATAAATTTCCAACTAATAATTGAATTACTATAAATAAATAAACCCTAAATTATCTTTATCATGGTGTAAGTCTCATACACCCATGTTGCATGTATCATCAACTATGACATATAAATAAAACACAATTAATATATATGACATATATATTGAGTGTGCACATGTGAGAAAAAGAAATGCTTAAGTGAGCCAATATTAGTTAATGTAAATTAATATATCAAATATATAATTATACATTAAATCATTAAATCAACACTTGATTTAATAATCCGGTTATATCTCATATGACCGACTAATATTATTTGTATCTACTTATCGAATCAACACTTGATTCGATAACCCGGCTATATATCATATAACCGACTGAAACAGTATCGACTTATCGAATCAACACTTGATTCGATAACCCGGTTATATCTCATATAACCGATCGATACCTTATATTGTGAGAATGGAATACGGTATCATATACTCGTATTAATCTCGGTCCCGCACATATCACATATGTGCTCATACTTCGTTTTGCCTGAGCCAGTGAAACCTCTGTGTAGGACTCTAAAGACTCGTCAATACGCTGGCAGTAGGTGATGATCACATCAAGCACCCAAAAGCCGTCAGCGGTACTAGCTGGATGTAACGGCTCCCAGGGTATTGAACGATCAGAAGATCAGCAAGCTAGCCCGCTCTAACTCCTACAAAAGCCTGTCAGTAACACTACCGTATAGTCCGGTCTTTTCGTCTGATATGTCGCATATCTAGTCTAGGGGTGGTCAACGTCAGACCCCAATAACCGATAAGTCGTGCCGATGTGAGGCTCATAACGGGTCGAGAAACTACTGATAACACTTATCAGTAATTCTTCGTAGCAGCCCTGGCCAGGGACTTATCGTTATGGCCAATCGAGCACAGCGCAGCATCAACCCCCAATACCGGAAGAGACGAATCCCCTCCTATCGCTCATTGCTTCTATGTGATTCGGGACTGTACCCAAAAGCCACCGTTTCGCACGTTCTATTGAACGTAGTAAGGTGGAAATCAAAGCACAGTGGGAATCACACAAGACTCTATAACGATCTCGGTTCTACAGACTAACCTGTACCAGTGTCACCGGAGAACTGCTATCTGACGATAGTTATAATACCAACTAGGAGTTCTCGGCGAGTCTGTTCAGTGTACCCAGTCTCCACTGAGCACCTGTATACCATCTTTGATGTCAAACACCAATGGATGTGGGATCATCCATCGCCCATCATATGGGTCAAGATGCGTATACGCTAGTCTACTCTGGAATATCGATACCCTATCTCGATACACCCTCGACTAGGAACAATTATAGGATGTACTTATGGACTACCTTTGGCCCCCCACTAGTATGATCTCTATCATAGTCCTGGTAGTCAAGTACATCATAAGGGCTTTATCAACATATGAGAGTAAGACAGCATCACATATACAAGTCAACATGTTAAGATAAAGAGCAACCAGATAGCATACTATCATGTCGAGCAAGAAATTCCTCTCTCTATATATCCAAGCATCCACTATAATATATATCACATGTACAATAATGGCCTCTAGGGCATACATATAACTAACAGGCTCCAGGGTACGGTCTCCACTTTTGAAATAAAAGACCAGATGCTCTGGAATCTCGAACACTACCCTCCTTTGACGACAGTCAATGGTAGCATAGAATGTTCCTAACCAATCCATACCCAAAACGACATCGAAATTCTGTATGTCCAGCACCTTGAAGTCAGCATAGAAATCTCTGCTGCAGACGATCACTGGACACAGGTCGTATCCCATTGCTGCCTTTAGAACGTCGTTCCCTGAACTGACATTCTAACTGGATACAAGTGGTTTGACTGGAATCGCATGGGTTCGGACGAACCGTTGTGGTATAAAGCAATGAGACGCTTCAGTTTCGAAGAGTGCTAGTGCAGGAAGTGAGGCTACTAAGATCGTACCTAAGTTATGTGGGATAGGTTTTAGGTATAAGAAAAAGATATATGGGCATGTATAAAGATTGAAAGAAAGCTTAAAAGAAAAGAGTTACCAGTGATGACTTGGCCAGTAGCTTAAGCTTCTTCCACAGTCATTATGAAAGCCTGTCGCCTCGGTACATTCCTCCTTGTTGGAGGAGCATTCCTCTGTTCGTTCCTCTTTCCTTGAGGTGGGTTCCTTTGTGCTTGGTGGAACTGACGAGGAGGAGGTGCAGTCGGTACACGAGGAGGTGGAGCTGGAAGAGCAAGACGTGGTGCAGGTGCCTGGATAGCTGGCCGCTGCGGATAGGTAATTGCTGGTCTGGGTGCAGCATTTGGATTGAGTCTACAAGGAAAAGACCAAACATCATGTGTTGATGAGCCTCAGACTAAGCAAAGACGATTAGCATGCCCACAATCTTTCACCAGGTGTCCATCCCTCCTGCAGTAGTTGCAAAAGACTGGACTGGGCCGGTTGAATGGTACTCCCGGTCTCTTGGGTACAAAAGGTGGCCTTGAAGAGTCTCCTCCTGCTATCTGAATAGCATGGCACTTCACACCGGCAGATTGGGGTCTGCCCTTCTTCTTCACTACTGCCTCGTATCGACGGGCATCTTTCAGAGCTAGGTCATGGATTGGGAAATCCCTTGTAGCTAGAGCTGCTTGGATTTCCTGGTCCAACCCCTGCTGAAATTGTCTCGCTCTGATCTCAGCCGTAGGGATAAGGTGTGCTGCGAACCTGTTACAGTCTTGTGTTAGCTGTGCAGTATGTGATATTATAAAATTGAATATTAAGACATATCTAACCTGCTCAACATAGTAAACTCAATATCATACTTATCCACTGATTTTCTCCACATAGAGCCTTGTTGTAGGTGGATGAATTGCTGCTCCATGTCGAATCGGGCAGTCTCCGGGAAAAAATTCACGTCGAACATGTCATGAAAAGTCTTCCATTCGATCAGCTGAGCAAGATGGCTTTCTTCCACCTTCCACCATACTCAGGTGTTGTCGGTGAGTTGTAGCTTTGCGACCCATACCCAAACAATCTCTGGCACTTGTGCTGCCGCCAGATCGTCATCAATGCTCTAAGCCCATTCTTCAGCTTCCAAAGGTCTCTCTTTCCTAGAAAATTGCTTCGGGTGCAATGTCCGGAATTGCTTCACTCTGGGTGCTTTCGCTTCAGGGCCGTTCAATAAGATAGCAGTCTGCTGCTGCTGTCCTTCCAGGAGGCTTCGGATTATCTCAAGTAATACCGTTTGCTCATTGATCGGAGCTACAACGGTAGGTGTAAGTGGAAGAGGTGGTGGTGTGTTGTTGACGTTTGTACTCATGTTGTTGGGAGAATCCATAACCTTGAAATAAAAATAGGGTTAGGATATATTCAAAGAATATAAAATTGTAAGATTCAAGGAATATGAAATGTAAAGAATATTTTTAGTTGCTGATTCTTGTGTTATATTGCTTAAGACTTCATGCAGAATTGACTTGCATGTCCATGCAGAACTGGCCTGCATGGGCCGCCAACAAAACTTGTCATGCCCCACTTCCTAGTGTACGGGTAAGGAGACGTGACTGGCCCGCTACGTATTTACTCAGAAGTAAACACGTTAAGCGTAACTAAGCAATATAATGTGAATATACACAAGAAGATATGAAATGTAAATGAACAACAACTTTTATTTATTAAATATTTCTTTACAATACAACTAAAAAGTAAATACAATAATGAAAGCAAAGCCTAAACAATGGCATGAACATGAAAGTAAAGTATATACAAGAGTCTAGAGCTCGGGGTCCTCACTGAACTGATCCAAGTCCTCTGAACTGGGCTCTATCTCCAGTGAGCCGGATCCACCTGACAACATTCCAAAGAAAGAAGAGAGAAGGAATGTCGTCAGCGAACAATCGCTCGGTAAGTCCTAAAGAAAAGTAGGAATAGAATAGACAGATAAATAGACAGATATGAGAATATAACTGGTGTATTGTAAGTTTGTTATGTTAACGCAGTTATTTGTACCTTGGTATAGAATATGCCAGTGTATACGAGAGGAGTCTAACTTTCCCTGTGGACTATGGTATACGGAGAACAAGGATCCGTTAAGCCACGGAACAACAACAATGGATATTCAGGGTAGGTGTATTAAAGTGACCGTCTCGTGCCACTTCTAACACATTCCGTACCAGTCTACCTCTTTAAAACCCCGTAATATCTTTTGCATTGATTGTATTGTTTTGGTTAATAAATGTACGACTTGCCAAAACCATGATATCAATTGTTTATATAAAAGGAAAGGATATAGACGGATAGTCATGTAGACCAGTCAAATGTATATCCATGGTTCGGTCAAATCAATTTATATTAATATAAATTGAATTCTGGTATAAATGGATTCATGTTGAATTAGAATTATCCTTATTCAAGGATTGATTGATTCAGATTAGACTGAGACTCTGCCTGAGTCAGACACTTAAACAGAATTGAAGTCCTGAATTAATTTTTGGAGTTATCGGTAACTGCTGCACATGAACGACATGATTTGTGTCTTTTTCCAAGACAATTACCGTATTGATAACACCGTTTTTAGTTTGTCTACCTTAGATAGGCAAGCACCTATATTCTCCGGCTCGCTGAGGCTCAAGTGAACTGGTCCCGCTTAAACATATATTTACTAGGGTCCTTATTGTAAATTAATATAACTTGAGGGGGTTTTATGAAAAATAGTTTTGATATATTTTCAAACTAAACCTCAAGTATTTATTTATCGTCTTTAGGGTTTTCATAGATGTAATTTTTAAAAAATGAGATATTCTAATTGATATAAACCTAAATTGAATAGTATATGGTATTTTTTTGTAATTTGACTTGTATTGAATGTGATTGTATTTTCATGATCTTTTATGACTCTTCTGAATTAGAAAACATGGAATATATATAATATATTTAAAGTAGATATGTTGATAATATATATATATATATATATTAGAATTTATTTATTAATAGAAATCACGTTTTTCTTAAAATTGTAATACAAATTTCATTGAGATCGTATGCTGCGTGAGGAGGTCTGCATCTCACCCTACTAGTCCGATGGATATGTGATAATCCATACCAACCAAATCGGATTCCCCAAAATGGGTTGTAAGAACTTAATCGTATGAAATTTAAATAAGACAATTTAAAGAACACGGTTTTGTAATAGTTTAGAGTATTTTATTGTAAACTTGTAATTATACCATAAACTAAAGTTCCAAAAACTATCATGCTATGTCAAGAATCAGTGTTGTGATGAGGTAGGTCATTAGCTCGTGAGTTTTCTAAAGGTAATATGAGCAACAAGGTAAAGTAATGTGGTATGTAAACTTGATGATATTTTTCCGTAAAAGTGAAATAAAAGTTGCATTACATATTATTCTGAATTGAAACTTGTTGCAAATATTTTTTTTTGTGTTTGTTAAACAATATAAGAAGAGATGGTGAATTTGTTGTTTAAGAAAAATTGATTTTTTAAAGAAAAGAGAAATCAAAATAACTTAGCTTCCGACGAGTTTTGAAAAGAGATTGTTTTAGATTAGAAATGGAGAAAGGAAGAGAAGACTTATTGGTTGAAAAGAAAGGGGAGAGGTAGAGGGAACTTTTGAAGGTGTCGGGGAGTCACGGTGTCGTCGGATTCTTTCCGAAACGTCGCCGGAACTTTGACCTTGGCTAACTTCACTTGTACAACTTTGGACTTGGAAATTTTTTTAGAGTTTTGGCAATGGATTTCAGAATGAGGATGGCTAAAATGTTGGGTTTTATTTATAGAAAAAATTAGGGTTTAGGGTAATGAAGAGAGAATTAAAAATGTATTAAAACTTAGATTAAAGAGGTGAATTAACACTCTCTGTTAATGTGCAGAAAAATCAAACAGAATAGGTGTAGTGGGTTAGGCCAAAGGGTGCTAGGGTTAAAAGATGGAGGCATTTAGGACTGGTGGGACCGGCGGCGCGGCCCCAAAGAAGATCTCGCCGGTCGTGTTGGGGGGTTTGGACTCTGGATTCTTGCCACGCATCCTAGTCGTAGTTAATAGTATTTTGCACATGTTTGCACGTGTAAACTTTTAGTCTTCTAAAAGTTTAAAAGAAAAATCAACAAAAATATTATGTGGCTGAAGAGATTCGAACACAGGGGCTATGTCACAGTAGTGCAAGGCTTTACCAATGAGCTACAAGTGCTTTCTTGCTGTTCAAAAGCAATTTAAATACTTATAGCATACACAAGATTGGAAATACTCCATTTGTACATTAACTTTTAAACAAATTTTCTGTATATTAAAACAAAGTCGTTACTATATATATATCCATCACAGGCATAATAAGCAACACAGGCAGATATAAGCATCACAGAGAATGGAAAAATGGATCAATTAGGAACATTTGCATTTCAATGAGCCACCTATCCTAGAATTGGGTGAATAGCCGAGTGTGAATCATCCTAGTCTCCTACGAGTGTGGCAAGCTACCCGCCAGTCCTAGAATTGGGTGACCCGGGTCTCGACTCCTCGAGATGGCCACCCACTGAATCTTAGAACCCGGTAGCTTATGCACTCCTCCGTGGGTCAAACCTAAATGCGGAAATGAAAAATAATATACAGCCGGTGACTGCATCCTCAACCCGTATGCTCTCCAATAAAATAATATACATAAATTACAAAAAATCCACTCACATCTCACATTTAGATTCATACCGAGCCATTCACACGACAATCCATGAAACCATTCGCATCCGAATATCACAAGATATGTGCAACCCCCTGTTCACCGCCGAAAGATAGGGACCGAGACGTTGGAATATCTGGCTTGAATTTTGGGGGCAGATACTATTTGGACTTCTCCATCCACCTCTCCGAAGATACCAAGTTGATTTATGACACCATATATCGGAGGTTTGGATAGATGTGACTGTTATAGTAGACTTTATCAGATTCTCCTTCATTTATGAGGGTTTTTTTTATTGTGGGGACGCTCTTCCCTGCAAGCGCAAGCCTCTGTAGTTAATTAAGTTATCGCGTTGCGATAACTACTTTCTCCTGCTCCAGCAGTTCACTTCGTATCGTGTGTATTTTTGTTTATTTTGGTTGCCCGTGGATTGTATACGGAGACTAGTTTTATGTCGTCGCCCGTAGGACGCGGATTAGTCCAAATCTGTATATTTTTTAACTCAAGTTATATTTTTCCTTTAGTTCAAAAATATTTTGTTTGGTTTAAGGACAGTTAATCTAGTTTGAGATTAAGATCAATTTAAACATATGAGCATTTTGGCCCAATATATTTTTTAACTAAGAATACATTAGTCATATTTGAGACTAAGATCAACTTAGCAATATTTTAAGGATCATTAGATTTATTAAGATCCAGAGCATTTGGACTCTGTTGCACGAGACTTAGCCAATTTGGGCTTAGTCTACTCAGTCTCTTTTTTTTTTGTTCAAAATTGCTAAGCACTTATTTGGACTCTCTTTGTTCAGCCCCTTTTTATGCAAAAGTGCTAAGCACTTATTTGACGCTCTGACGCTCACATGGGTATCATGTGAAGCCTTCAGTTATAGGCGCTGCCCAATTAGTGCTAAGCACTAAATTATATATATAGTGCTAAGCACTTTTTAGCGTCCACATGAAGAGCACGTGTGGCGTTGGGCGCTGCTCAATCAGTGCTAAGAACTCAGTCATTTTGACTGTATATGAAGTGCTAAGCACTTTTGTGTGGCGCCCACATGAGGGGCACGTGAGGCGCTGTCCAATCAGTGCTAAGCACTCAGCCGTTTTGGCTGTATATGAAGTGCTATGCACTTTTATTCAGCGTCCACGTGTATTTCACATGAGGTGCTTGCCTTCTGCTTTGGGCGCCTGCGTGTTTTTCATGTGAGGTGCTAGACGCTGTTGGGAGGGCGCCCATGTGGGAAACACGTGAGGCGCTAATCACTTTTCTTTTTTAGAGATTAAATCTCTGTTAATGCCATTTTGGCCATTAATGATCATCAAGATCTCTATTTTGAAAACCTTGGATCGTTTTTTCTTCATTGGAGAACTAAGTTCTTATTTTTTCTAAGAACTAAGTTCTTTATGTAGGGTTAAACCCTAATTTCTGAGAAATTAAATTTTCAGAACATATATTCTTTTTTTCTTCCTTTCTTTTTAACCTAGTTCTTTTCTGAATCTTTGATTCTCAAGAACAAGATTTTCCTGATGAGAATTAAATTCTCAACTTGTGGGAGACTTGTCTTGTGGATCTCTGATCCAGAGGAATAATTAAGTTCTTTGAGAAGGGTTAAACCCTTAGATAGGTAAAAAGAGATATTTTGATCTCTGTATTTTCTTTACCTAGGGTTTCGATGAAGAAAATCTTCTTCTTTTATTGAGAATTGAATTCTCTCTTGTTTTGAAAGCTTTCTATATTTTTCAGAAGCTTATGGGGTTCCCTCCTATATGAGACTTGAAGTATCGGGTCCTTTATATAGAAGGCAAATGTTTAATTAGTTTTGAGAAAATCTCTTATTGAGATATTCGAATTGATTTAATTGGTCTCAAATTTGTTTGGGGAATTTTATCCACTGTTGGATCTTTTAATCCAAGGATTTATGTTTTACAGAATATGTTTTCTTGTTTTTAACAAGATTGGGGAAATATTTTCCTATATACAGAATTTATTCTATCAAACGGTGATTTTTAATCACCATTGGATTTTTGATCTAAGGGCTCTCTGTTATACAGAGCACATCTTTCTTTATTTAGAAAGATATTTTCCCATAAAAGAATTTTATTCTATTATTTGATGATTTATCATCACCATTGGATCTTTGATCCAATGGCTCTGTTTATCAGACAGTATCCCAATTTTCTTTTAGGGAAATATCCTTATGTAGAATTTAATTCTACTTGATTTTGCTTGGGCGCCGACGCTCACATGTTGTGCACATGGGCACCACTTAAGAATTTAATTCTTATATATGATTAGAGCTCATGTGCTTTGCACATTGGCGCCCACGTAAGTTTTACGTGCGGTGCCATCATAGGACTCAATCTTAAGGGGTTGGCGCTGGCGTCCTCATGGGGAGCACGTGAGGCGGCGCCTCATTAAATTTTAACACAGCTTAGCTGTTCAGTTACGTTCAAATATTGGGGGAATAATTGCCCCTCGCCGTTGTTGTCACGTGGGTCACATATGAGTGCAACGATATCACTTTTACCACCGTTTGATCTTCTAAGGAGTTGAACCGTCCCTTCACATCCTATAAATAGGTCCTTTGGCCTATAAGATGACTGTCGTTTCATCATATTCTTGAAGTTTCTTTCTTCTTTGAGAATTTAATTCTCATCTCAGAGCTTAGATCTCTGCCCACAGAACTTTCTCTGATTAGAGTTAAACTCTTGATTTTGTGGGGGCCATTGATTTTCCTTAGACTGTAATGATTTTAGTATTTTGATTGCTAACCCTCCACTGGTTTTTCTTTTTAGGTACTATGGCTTCTAATTTGTATGATCTTGAAGAGATTATCTCTTATGAGGAGATTCGCATCTAAGGTCATTGTCAAGACCAGAAATTTACTAATGCCTAATGCGCCGAGGTGATGCGTCGCTTCGACGATCACAACGGTCGATTGCTCCCCCGCTGTTCTGCTCTATTAAAGATCGTTTTTGGGTGGATCTAGGAAGCTATACCCGGGGTCTTGAAGTTATGCCACTCCAAGCGCTCGATGACGCCAAGGATAAGGTACATTCAGTGTACTTGATGGGGTTGATCTCAAAGAAACGAAGAGATAATCTCGTCGCTATCTTGCACCATGTCTTTCAATAGAAAGCGATAGTATCGGCATATCAGAGGATGGAGGGACCCTGACACTTGAATCTGAGAGAAGATGCACAAGAAGATGGTTGATGTGGCTGAACGTGCATTGCTCAAGCTTGCTTTTGAGTTTGAGAATCCATATCCAAAGTCTAGCGTTCTGCCATTATAAACATTTTGATTATGTTTGTCACTTTTACCAATCTATAAATTTTTTCAAAGTATGAATGACAAAGCTCCCCGTTTTCTTTATGCTAATACTCGTATGTGCCTCACGTGAGGTGTTGTTATATATATATATATATATATATATAAACTAGCGCCGGCGCTCACGTGTCATGCGCATGAGGCACTGCTACAAGATTTAATTCTGAAAAGAACTAGCGCCGGTGCTCACATGTCATGCATGTGAGGCGCTGCTATAGGTTCTAATCCTGAAAAGAATCGGCGCCGGCGCTCACGTGTCATGAACGTGGGGCGCTGTTGAGGGAATCACTTCACCTACTTGCTCTGATTTCCATGAGTCAACTCTTTCTTTTCCCATGCCCCTTTTGTCATGCCTTGGAAATAGTTCCACCATGAACAACATTTTCTGTGCCTAAATTTAAATGCTTCTCTCTATATTCTGAAGTAATGCTCTTCTTCTTTTTCACAAGGAAAGAACCATTTTTTTAACAGGTCAAGAGCTATGGCTTGTAATCGTCCTTATGCTCGTCGGCAGCCATGGGAGGTGCCTATTGAGGGAATTGTTCCTCGTTTTGCTACGCGATTGGTGGATCCATTTGGCTCCGGATGATCTTCCTGTCTATGCTTGCTAACATTTCTCCTCATCCGGCGGAGATGACTCCGGCGATGCTCGACGCAGCGGAGCACAAAATCGAGTGCTTTCATGAGGCGGATTTGATTACCCAGCCTTTGAAGGATCGCTCTGTTTAGTTGCTAAGCCAGATACGGGCTCAGCAGGCCATCATGTGTGTCTTCGCTGATAGGCACAGTGTTGACCAATGAGGAGCAACTCCTCGTGAAGATCGCCGTCTCGACATAGTGGAAAGGCTGAGAGGGCTTTAGAAAACCTTATTTATAGTTTTGTAAACCCTTATACTTTTGATCTCGTGTTCGGGATCTATTTTCTGTAAAATAAAATGTTTATTTAAATGCTTTTCCTTTTATCGTTGACCACCGAGTGCTTCATTTCTAACACATGTTTTTCCTCTGATTGTATTGTTACAACCTACATGTGTGCATGCGCACTTCACCCTTAGGGATTTTTACTAAGTGCAAACGCCATTGATGTGCTCATGTCATGCACTAACCTTCCACACGTATATATGAATGAGCATACTTTCACAAAGATTTGTAAACGAAACTTAAACCGGTGTAAACAAATGCCCCCTACTACTTTACTCACGGAGGTGTACACGTGAGTGAAGTAGTGTAGAGTAATACGTAGCATACAACCGGTTTCGGGCTTTTAGAATCTTAATATGAGAAGATAGCGAGCGGACACAAGCGTCATCATCTATCTTTAACTCAAATCTTAATTCTTAAGGGATGTAATTCTAAACCCTGATACCCATGAGTTGCACCCTTATGTTTCTTGATGTCTTGATCTAGCACGAAGTAGTTTACATACTCATTTTGGAGTCTGTAGTTTATTCACTCATTTCGGAGTCTCTAGTTTATGTACTCATTTCGGAGTTTGTAGTTTATTCACTCATTTCGGAATTTCTAGTTTATTTACTCATTTCGGAGTGTTTTTAGTTTACCTCCCTTGGGTTTACAGGCAAACCTGTCCCAACGTTGTATGTAGATAACCCCCATTCTTTACGATAGAGGTCCGTTAGGTTTGTGGTATTAGGGTTTTATTCCGTGGTACCGTCGCGCTGGCTGATATATTCCTCGATATGCAGTTTTTAAGACGCTGTTCGAGTAGCACCGCGACTGTTGTATCTCTGATCCTTTCGGAGGCTGGACAAGACGTCTTTAAGTAATCTCCTTAGCTCATATTACCGTCGGAAGAGCAAGCGTTAAGAATTTGCCATGACGCTTTTTACCTGAGGTTAGGCTTAATTTGGAGCCCCGATGAGCCATAATCGCACCCTGCTGGGGTGGGATGATCTCCAATAGTCTTTTAGGCTTTATATGAGTTGTCGTCAAGACCCGAAGCTGGGAATATGCCGTCACTTCATTTTTGTTTAGATGATGTCGTGCCGATTCTTTGCTGAAATAGGATAGACATCTGTTGGACCTCTATGCTGTATGTATTGCAATTGAAGTCCGGAGCTAGGAATATGCTATTGCTTAAATTTCATTTAATAGTTGCGTCCGCAACCTGCTGAAATGAAGGGAGACGCCAGGATAGTCTTTAGGTTGTATATGTACTGTCTAGACTTAGAGTTAAGATTTTTCCATTGCTCTATTTTTGCTTTGACTCTTGGATTTTTTTGTTGACGTTGCGTCTGCATCCTGCTGGAATGAGAAGGAACACCGGAGTAGTCTCTAAATTGTATATGAACCGTCAAGACTTGGAGCTAGGATTTTGCCATTACTCCATTTTGCTTTGACCCTTGGGTTTTTATCGACGCTGCGTCTGCATTCTGCCGGAATGAGAAGAACGTCGAGCTAATATCTAGACTGTAGATATTGCCGTCGAGATCTGGCTCTCCCTTTGACGGAGCATGGCAGGAAAAATATGGTTCTTTTTCTTTCATTTGTGCCTATGGATTGTATACAGGGGTCAGTGTGGACCTACCTGCAGGGCAGAGGAAATTTTATTTTATTTTATTTTTTATTTCCGCGATGCTTTATCTTCTCAGCTTTTTATATCGCGAAAGTCGCGATTGCCCAATCATTTCTGCTTTTTATCCGCGGTGCCCAATCATTTCGGCTATTTTTGTTTTTAGTCGGTGCTTTTTATTGCGAGTTGCCCTATCATTTCGGCTATTTTTTTTACTTGTTGCTTTTTATTGCGAGTTGCCCTATCATTTCGGCTTTTTTTTACTCGCTGCTTTTTATTGCAAGTTAGGGACTTGGTCCTGATACCCGTTATGGCATCGGCATTGCTACAACTGGAATATTACCAGGAGCGAATCATCACTTACCGTGAGAGGACTTAAAGTTTGATACCTTTAAGGCATCGCTATGACTGGAATGTTGCCAGGAGCGAATCATCATTTGCCTTTGTCGATTTAAATAAAGATGGCTTAGTAGACAGGGTTAAGATCCTGTCGACTAAGGCTTTTGACTTTATGAGCCGTAAGGGTCTCATAAATGTATTTCTCCCTATGAGTCGTGAGGATCTCGTAAGTGTGTTTTCTCCTTAGGAATCGTAGGGATTCCTAAGTACATTTTCTCTTGTAAGTCTTAAAGATCTTCCAAGAGTGTTTTCTCCTTATAAGTCGAGAGGACTTACAAGTGTCGTTCACCGTATGGGGACATTTCTTGTCATTGGTAGAACTTGATGGAGGATATATTTATTTATGCCCGTGGATTGTATACAATGGTCAATATAGGACCACCTGTAGGTCAACTTGGGGGACATGACGACTTAAGAACAGGTTTAGATCCCTGTAGCTTAAGACTTTTGAATCCTATGAGCCATGAGAATCTCATAGGGAAAATTCTCCTTACGAGTCATGAGGATCTTGTAAGTGTAATTTCTCCATAGGAATCGTATGGACTCCTAAGTGTGTTGCTCTTTTGTGAGTCTTAAGGATCTCACGCAGGTATTTTCTCCTCACAAGGTCGAGAGGAGCTTGCAAGTGCACATGAGATTTTTTATTTTACGAGTTTGAGCCCTTTTTTAGGTTTTCACAAACTCGTCGGCAGCCCTGCTTTTTTTTACTCACGGCACCCTTTCGGGTTTTCATCCGTACCCATTTCGCTTGTAGACATACCGTTTTTTCTTTTTGTTAGTTATATGTATGCCCTAGAGGCCATTACTGTACATTGGATGTATATTGTAGTGGATGCTGGGACATATATAGGAAGGACTTTCTCGCTCGACATGATAGTACGCTATCTGGTTGCTCTTTATCTTAACATGTATACTTTCTGTCTCTCTGTTACATGTTGATAAAGCCCTTAGGATGTGTACTCTACTTCCAGGACTGTGATGCAGATCATACTAGTGGGGCCTGGATAGTCCATGAGTACATCCTTCAAATGTTCCTAGTCGAGGGAATATCGAGATGGGGCATCGATATTCCAGAGTAGACTAGCGTATATCTTCTCGACACATGCGATGGGCGATGGATGATCCCATATCCATTGGTGTTTGACATCAGAGATGGTATACGGGTGCTCAGTGGAGACTGGGTACACTGAACGGACTCGCCGAGAACTCCCAGATGGTATTATACCTCACGTCAGATGACAGTTCTCTGGTGACACTGGTGCAGCTTAGTCTGTTGACCCGAGATCATCATAGATTCTTGTGTGTCTCCCACTGTGCTTTGATTTCCACCCTACCACGGCTCTACTGAGTCGTGCAAACAGGTGGTTTTTGGGTACAGTCCCGATTCACATGGAGGCAATGAGCGATAGGAGGGGATTCGTCTCTCCCGGTATTGGGGGTTGATGTTGCGCTATGCACGACTGGCCATAACAGGAAATTCCTGGCCAGGTTTGCAGTGATCTACTGGTAAGTGTTATCAGTAGTTTCACACATGTTATGGACCTCACGTCGGCATGACTTATCGAGCTATTGGGGTCTGACGTTTACCACCCCTAGGCGAGATATGCGACATATCAGACGAACAGACCGGACTGTACGGTAAGTGTTACTGTTTGGATTCACAGGAGTGTGAGCGGGCTTGCTCGTCGATCTTCTGATCACTCAATACCCGGGTGGCCGTTACGTTTAGCAGACCGCTTGCGGCTTGTGGATGTTTGATATGATCATCATCTACTGCCGGCGTATTGACAAGTCTTTAGAGTCCTACACAGAGGTTTCCTGGCTCAAGCGAAACGAAATAGGAGCGCATATGAGATATGTGCGGGACCGAGAATAATGCATGTATGTGATACCGTATTTCATTCTCGCGATGTATGTGTCGAATGGTTGTATGCGATATAACCTAGTTATCGAATCGTAGATTAATTCGATAAACCGATGCATAAGATACTAGTCGGTTATATGCGATATGACCGGATCGTTAAATCAAGTGTTGATTTAATAATTTAATGTATAATTATATATTTGATATATTACTTTGCATTAACTGGTATCGGTTCACTTAAAATGGATTTTCTCACTCGGATGTGCGCATTGAATATGCGATATGATTTTGTGCACATGTTTGTATCATGTTTGATGATACATGGTTTTTGGTTAAGTGTATAGAATTAAACAATGGTTAAGATGATGATTAGGGTTATGTTTATTCTTTTAGTTATTTGCTTATTCATTTATTCTTTTATTCTTTTAGAAAAAGAAAAAGAAATGAGATAAATGGTGGCATTCTTTTCATTCATGAAGCTTCATGAATACTTTGACCATATCACCATTTTGTCTTCTTTTTAACCCTAACCATTCTCATTAACTCAAGTTAGCTCTCTACACTTTACCATGGTCATTATTATGATAAGAATTATTATTCTAATATATTCATAATTCTTATCATAACAATTTTCTTCTTCTTCTTCATTTCTTCAAGTGAAGAAAACTAGACTTCATCAATGGTGAATTGATGAAATGAGTGAGAAATCCAATTCTAAAGTGAACCCAACTCCTATTTCTTCATCCTCTACCTCTTGCCAAGTAGTAGAGTGTGTTTCCTTCACAATTTTTCATGGCAAGGTGAAGGTGGAGCTTGATTTAGCGATGCCTCGACGTAGATCATCTTCGGCATGGACATCGACGACCTAGCTCGCCTATTCTCCGACGAAGCCAACGCTAGAGCCCGGGAACTCACTTGGACAGCGAGGGGACTTCGTTGCGGAGCTATGGAGGTGGAGCACAGGATCTACAAAGGTTGTACTTCCGATTACCCATTAGTTAAATTGTTAACTAGTTTTTGTTTCGCCTAGTTTTTCTAGCCAACGATCCGTATTAGGGTTTCTCGGCACCTTGATTTTTGAAATTGGCATGGTTGATGCCTTGTGAGACCTCACTAGTGTGCCTAGGATCCTTACAGTGGTATCAGAGCCTAGCTAGAGCCTTAGGCGAAGTCTAGACGGAATTTGAAACCCGATCGAACCCGTAACCCCAAATCAAAATTGCTCTCTGGAAATTTTCTAAAATCTGGGTTTTTCCAGAATTAAAAATTGCTAAAAAATTCAGCAAGAAAAAATATGAATTACGGTGCAAAAAGTTTCCAGTGAACAGTAATGTATGCGGCGGAACCGCGGCAGAAGCTTGGCTTCTGCGGCGGTTCCGTGGCATGATGGTGACGTCAGCCCTAACTGTTTGCACAGTAATTCCTGATAAATTGTGCTGAGTTTTCTGGAAATTTTTAAAATTTATTTAAGTGTTGAATTTTCTGGGGTTGTTTTGGGGATTCGATTGTTCGATCGGATTATCAGACTTTGTCTATGTGGCTTTCCGGATATTTCTGAATATGTTAAAAAGTTCGACCAGATATAAATACCCAATGTTTCCCCTGACAAAAAATTTCCAAGTGTTGGATTTTTCCGAGGTTTAAAGACGTTCTAAGTAGTGCAAGTAACGCGATGGTCCCTCTAGAAGACAACAAACCTTAACTCGATTATGTGACCGTCTTGAACTGCCCTTTGAACCTTCGGGTTTGGGGTAGTACGGCGTGCCACATGTGAGGCGTTGGCTTGACCCTTCTACGGCTGGACCGTTGGTACTGAGGCATGAACTGAATGTTTTAAAACCTGTTTCATGTGATGAGCTGTATCGGGAAAACTTGGGTGTTCGATTGTTCGATCGGAAAGTTTAACATTTTCTATCTTATCCGGAATGGGATACATTAATTGGAATTCACAAGTAGTTATGAGATAACGGAATGAATATTATAAACATAGAAGTTTAGTCTCATTTGATCAGTTGCCACGGAGTTTTGATGTGATCAAAAATCCGTCGCAATCACGTAGCGTACGCGGATACTCGCCGGGTAAACTTAATAGACAGCCTCACCCCATAGCCCCGACCAAGTGACTGTAGGAGAACCCCGTCACCGAAAGCATCCGTTCGGGTGCTCCCGGTAGCGGTGTTCCACCTTGGTGCACTTTGTCGACGGCGTTGGGGGGTGCGGCCGCCTACTAAAGTTTGCGACGAGCATTCGATCAGAATGTCGGGAATCCTGTTGAATTGCCCGACTTGATATTGAAAAGAGTTTTCGATAATGAGACTAAAATGCGGGGTTTATAATTGTTAGGCATGCGATGTCTAAGTATTTCATTTGATTAGGCATGCGATGTCTAAACAGATTGCGGATTCCAACTGTTGTAGTTTTACACTTTCTTTTCTGTGACCGTAAGTGTAGTATGTAGTGGTATTGCCGATTGTCGTTGCTATACGTTGACGACAATCGGTGTGTGGATACTTACTTACGTTGATGACATGTGATGTTATGTGTTGCTGGATATGTTATATTGGATCGTCGTGTTTGAATAGCCGGGGGTTTTTTATGTGAGATGAGTGTTTTTCATTTTCATTCATGTAAAAACTTGTATGTAATATTATTTTATTGGGGCACTTCCAGGTTGCGGAAGTTGTCACCGTTGATGTATATTATTTACTTTTCTGCACTAGGATAGACCCAAGGAGGGGAGCACAAGTAACCGGGTTCTAGGGTCCAGTGGGAGACCATCTCGAGGAGTCGAGTCCGGGTCTCCTAACCCTAGAATTGGTAGGGTTGCTTGCCGCTCTCGTAGGGGTCTAGGGGTGTGGGATTGGCTATTCATCACGACCGTGGAATCCGTGTTTTATACTGGCTCGTATTGAAAACACGGACGTCCTAGTATATCCAATATTTCATATGTTTATTCTGCTGCGATATCTGTGATGTGATCATGTGATGTTCTGTGATGGATATTATATATAGTATATATGATATATTATATAGACGTTGCTTATGTTTTACACCCGTGCTAGCCCTGCCTCGCTCTGGCGTTAGTCACCTAACCTAACGGTGCAGGCGGGACATCGAGGCGAATGCGGATGGCATAAGCGTACGTTATATCTATCTGTAATGTTTAGGTGGACTTAAATGATGGGATATTCATTAATGAGATTAATGAAAGAAAATAAACCTAATTGATGTTGTGGAATCAAATTTCAAAATAAAAACAGGTAGCTACAGTTCTTGCTTTGCATCGCGGTGATCATTATAGAACATCCTGCACCTTATTCGATGAGGAAAGGACCGAGATCCCTTCACCGGGAGTGACTCCTTTAGCAATAACTGGCAGATGCTACAACCCTCGGTTTTTCTTTGATCGCTTCTATAGTTTCCGCTTTGCACAGTGATATATATGATATATCCCGCACCTCATTCGACGAGGAAAGGGCCGACGATCCCTTCACCGGGAGTGACCCCTTTAGCAAAACTAGAAAAACCTCGAAAACATTCCATTTAAAAACCATTTGATTCCGCAACGAGATCAAGTTCAAAGCGTTAAAGGTTTTCATAAAAACCATTCGCAACCCTCCGTCATTTTAGGAAGTAGAGTACTTAGTATTCGTGCTACGTTTGTCGACCATAGCCGAGGCGTAGTGTGCGGTAGCTAAGTGATGTCTTCCTACACAGCATATGATGCGATTAGTTAGGACAGTCATGTGGCTTTGTTGACCTTAGCCAAGGGTCATGTGGGTGAGTCTAATTAATCAAGAAATGACGGGTAGAACTTGACTAGTACCTATGATTTGTTGACCTTAGCCAAGGTCATAGGTGCTAGGGGTAAAAACCATTATCGGGAGTTTCAAGTGTTGAAATTTGCAATGAGATTGCATACCTTCTATGTGATAGTTGGATCCCGATACCCACTGCGAGTAATTGTTACTCCTGGGAGAGTTTTGCACTTTGCAATTAGCCGATCAAGTAGGTGTCTAGAAAGGTGTCAACGGGGTTACGCCTCTGGGAAAACGAGGTTTACTGTAATTAGGTCCGTGCGAAAGCACGGGGAACCTCCCTCAAAGTACCGACACTGGCCTGGCTGAAAGATTGGCGAACTTGTAGAGTGCAATTAATCCCGGCTAGTCTTTCTTTTTAAGGTTTGAAGGAAGATTTGATAAAAACAGTGGGAGCCATCCTGATTAGATAAAATATATAACCAATCTAATCTTGCAAGAGCGCACGCTGAGTGTTTTCTTCTCTCTCTCTCCTGGTAGCGACCATATCACGCCTTAATCAAGATAATAATATGGATGTATTGACCGAACCCGCTTGTTATACTGAGCTGGGAAACGTTGGTCCCGCTCCAAATTATAATTGTTATAAGACAGAGCAGGAAATAGGGGAATACCAGAATTCCTATGCCGCCTTAACGAAGAAAGTGCATATGATGCATCTCCTTCGGGTGTGTTCATTACAAAGAACTGTTTCTCAGTATCCTCCGCATCCTGGGTATATGATACCGGATCAGGATCCCAGATATGTAAGCTGTTACATAGGGCTACAAAAAGGTAGAAAAACTGAGAACGGGTGATAAGTTTCATGAGACAGAAAATGGGGCAAGTGTTGCAGCCAAGTCTGTTGGTCACTGTCACCCTGTATTATCAATACATTGATTCTGAACAAATGTTGTTAGATACCGAACCTGATATACAAAATCATATCAATCTCTTTATTAGTAAAGAAATGATAAAATTTTGTATTGATGGATAATGTTTTGAACATTTCCTATATCAAATGTTGATCGGTTCAGGCACGTATCTAAAAGCATTGACGTTCTAAATCAAACTACAGTTCCTAATGTACAGAACACACATAAGAGGAAGAGTTCAGAAATGAACGAATCCTTCTTAAGGCATTGTAGACTAGGTTACATCAATGCGACCCGACTGGCTGAAGTTACTTTTTAGATGCATATTTAAATCAGTTTGAATGTACATCTTGTGAAACTTGCCAGTCATGTCACAAAGATTAGATGACCATAGCTCTGTTTATTGGAAACAGAGAAAGAGTTAATAAACTCTTGGGACTGATACATGATGATGTATGTAAAGTCTCCTGTCTACACATGCAAGGACTGGTTCTTTATACTTCATTACGTTCTTTGATAATCTCTTAAGATTCAGACATATGTTCCTGTTGAAACACAAGTCCGAACCTTCTGATATATTCACAGAATATAAGTTAGAAGTAGAGAACCAAAATACAGGTATAAGTATTATGTCCTATGATGAGATCAAGGAGGAGAATACTTGTGCATAGAGTTCCTGGACTGTTCTAAAGGAGAATGAGATTCTCTCTCAGTGTTACTCCTCTGAGTACACCACAGCATAATGGTGTATCAGGGCGGAGCAATCACACCGTATTAGATATGGTGTGCTCTATGATGAGTACTACTGAGTCACCTATTTCCTTTTGGGGTTATGCACTTATGAAGTTGCATACCTATTGAATAGGGTTCGAATCAAATCAGTGCCTACCACTCCATATATGATATGGAAAGGGAAGAGCCCATTTCTTAAGTTAATTAAGATTTGGGGTTGTCCGGGCTATGTCTAAAAGCATAATCCGTATAAGCTCGAGGCAATGTCTGTTATGTAGAACTGGAATGGTTCCAGCTATACAAACTGCAGCAGATGATTTGGTAGAACCAAGGGATTCAGAAGATTCCAACGAACCACAGCCTCTCCGCCGATCTAGTAGGGTTCCTCATCCGCCTGAGAGATACCTCTGTTTCTCGATGATAGTGGGAGCGAGGAATGCATCATAAGATGATAACTCAACTAGTTTCGAGTAGGCCATCGAGAGTAAGGACTCTGTAAGAATGGCTGGATGCTTAGCGATCTGAGATGGAATCCTTATACACCAACAAAGTATGGACTTTGGTTGCTATATCTGAAGGGTTAAATCCCCATCAGGAGCAAGTGTATCTTAAGAAGATTACTTGGTGTAGATGGAAAAGTTGAGACTTTCAAAGATGGACTTGTTAATGGTTTTTCATCATCAACCAGGCGTGGATAATGATGAAACCTTTTTCAGGGACCATGCTTAAGCCCATCCAGGTCCTGCTTACCACGGCTGCATACCATGACTACGATATCTGGTGGTTGGGTGCCATGACTGCTTTTCTAAATACTGATTTAGAAGAGAACGTCTATAAGAACACAGCCAGAGGGCTTCGTAGACAGTGGGAGCTGCAGAAACGTGTGCAAGATGTCTTTTGTGATAAAGCAGGCATCGCGGAGTTGGAACATCTGTTTTGATGAGTTAGTTAAACAGTTTGACATCATCAAAATGGTAGATGAACCTTGTATATACAAAAGGGTAGTAGGGAGTATGGTAGTGATCCTCGTAGAGCACGTGGATGACATACTCTTGGTAGGGAAGGGGTTTCTTATGCTACGCACGGTCAATCTCCGTTTATCACAAGGATTCTCCATACAGGATCAAAGTGATACCTCCTAAATCCTGAGTTTTCATCTATAAGATAGATGTAATTGGATGTTAGGATACTCACTAGATGTAGTGAAATGGTATCAATCGATCCTGAGGAGAATCACTGGAAAAGTTCCAGAGTGATGAGGACGACTGAATGTCAGTCACAGGCATTGTCTTTACCCTCGGTGAAGGGACGGTATGTTGGAAGAGTTCCAAGCTAGATACCGTGGCAAACTAGACGATAAAGGCTGGTAATATCGCTATTAATGATACTACCAAAGAGGCAGTTTGGGTGTATATTGGTTCATAAGATGAACTAGGTTCCTTCCATTGTATGACAATGGAATTGTGGCTTTGGCCCAGGAACCCTGGTCCCATCAGTGACCCAAACATATTCTGAGGCAGCATCACCTGATCATGGAGATAGTTGATCTCCAGGGTGATCGAGGTTAGGAGAGTAGACTCAGAGGACGACACGGCGGATCCACTCACAAAGGCCTTTTTCCCAGAGAGAGACTTTCATGGGATGGTTGAGTATATGATACTGCAACCACTGCTACAGATGGCCCTAGTGCAAGTGGGAGATTGTTAGTTATATGTATGCCCTAGAGGCCATTACTGTACATTGGATGTATATTGTAGTGGATGCTGGGACATATATAGGAAGGACTTTCTCGCTCGACATGATAGTACGCTATCTGGTTGCTCTTTATCTTAACATGTATACTTTCTGTCTCTCTGTTACATGTTGATAAAGCCCTTAGGATGTGTACTCGACTTCCAGGACTGTGATGCAGATCATACTAGTGGGGCCTGGATAGTCCATGAGTACATCCTTCAAATGTTCCTAGTCGAGGGAATATCGAGATGGGGCATCGATATTCCAGAGTAGACTAGCGTATATCTTCTCGACACATGCGATGGGCGATGGATGATCCCATATCCATTGGTGTTTGACATCAGAGATGGTATACGGGTGCTCAGTGGAGACTGGGTACACTGAACGGACTCGCCGAGAACTCCCAGATGGTATTATACCTCACGTCAGATGACAGTTCTCTGGTGACACTGGTGCAGCTTAGTCTGTTGACCCGAGATCATCATAGAGTCTTGTGTGTCTCCCACTGTGCTTTGATTTCCACCCTACCACGGCTCTACTGAGTCGTGCAAACAGGTGGTTTTTGGGTACAGTCCCGATTCACATGGAGGCAATGAGCGATAGGAGGGGATTCGTCTCTCCCGGTATTGGGGGTTGATGTTGCGCTATGCACGACTGGACATAACAGGAAATCCCTGGCCAGGGTTGCAGTGATCTACTGGTAAGTGTTATCAGTAGTTTCACACATGTTATGGACCTCACGTTGTCATGACTTATCGAGCTATTGGGGTCTGACGTTTACCACCCCTAGGCGAGATATGCGACATATCAGACGAACAGACCGGACTGTATGGTAAGTGTTACTGGTTGGATTCACAGGAGTGTGAGCGGGCTTGCTCGTCGATCTTCTGATCGCTCAATACCCGGGTGGCCGTTACGTTTAGCAGACCGCTTGCGGCTTGTGGATATTTGATATGATCATCATCTACTGCCGGCGTATTGACGAGTCTTTAGAGTCCTACACAGAGGTTTCCTGGCTCAAGCGAAACGAAATAGGAGCGCATATGAGATATGTGCGGGACCGAGAATAATTCGTGTATGTGATACCGTATTTCATTCTCGCGATATATGTGTCGAATGGTTGTATGCGATATAACCTAGTTATCGAATCGTAGATTGATTCGATAAACCGATGCATAAGATACTAGTCGGTTATATGCGATATGACCGGATCGTTAAATCAAGTGTTGATTTAATAATTTAATGTATAATTATATATTTGATATATTACTTTGCATTAACTGGTATCGGTTCACTTAAAATGGATTTTCTCACTCGGATGTGCGCATTGAATATGCGATATGATTTTGTGCACATGTTTGTATCATGTTTGATGATACATGGTTTTTGGTTAAGTGTATAGAATTAAACAATGGTTAAGATGATGATTAGGGTTATGTTTATTCTTTTAGTTATTTGCTTATTCATTTATTCTTTTTTTCTTTTAGAAAAAGAAAAAGAAATGAGATAAATGGTGGCATTCTTTTCATTCATGAAGCTTCATGAATACTTTGATCATGTCACCATTTTGTCTTCTTTTTAACCCTAACCATTCTCATTAACTCAAGTTAGCTCTCTACACTTTACCATGGTCATTATTATGATAAGAATTATTATTCTAATATATTCATAATTCTTATCATAACAATTTTCTTCTTCTTCTTCATTTCTTCAAGTGAAGAAAACTAGACTTCATCAATGGTGAATTGATGAAATGAGTGAGAAATCCAATTCTAAAGTGAACCCAACTCCTATTTCTTCATCCTCTACCTCTTGCCAAGTAGTAGAGTGTGTTTCCTTCACAAGTTTTCATGGCAAGGTGAAGGTGGAGCTTGATTTAGCGATGCCTCGACGTAGATCATCTTCGGCATGGACATCGACGACCTAGCTCGCCTATTCTCCGACGAAGCCAACGCTAGAGCCCGGGAACTCACTTGGACAGCGAGGGGACTTCGTTGCGGAGCTATGGAGGTGGAGCACAGGATCTACAAAGGTTGTACTTCCGATTACCCATTAGTTAAATTGTTAACTAGTTTTTGTTTCGCCTAGTTTTTCTAGCCAACGATCCGTATTAGGGTTTCTCGGCACCTTGATTTTTGAAATTGGCATGGTTGATGCCTTGTGAGACCTCACTAGTGTGCCTAGGATCCTTACACTTTTTTCTTTTAACGAGATCCAACTCTTGGGAATGGCACGGGTGACCCCTCTGTTTGCCGGTGGGATTTGGGGGTGGCTTCATTGCTGGAGTAGCTGTGCAGCCTGTAGGGCTTGAGTTGCAACCTTTGCCGCTAGGACTTTGATTGCAATATAGATCTCAAGAGAGTGTATCGCCGTATTTGGGGCGATACGCTAGTTTAGGGATGTTCCGGTCCATTATCGCAGCATTCCCATCTTGGAGACGAATGTTAGTTTAGGGACGTTTCGGTCCAACATTCCCATTTTAGGGATGAATGTTAATTTAATGACATCTAGGTCCATTATTAGTTTAGGGACATCTCGGTCCATTGTCATCATTTTTTATTATTAGTTTAGAGACATCTCGGTCCATTGTCATCATTTTTTATGCGAGTATTAGTTTAAGGACGTCTCGGTCCATTATCGCCATGCTTGAGGTGGATTTTTAGTTTAGGGACGTCTCGGTCTAGCATTCCTATCTTGGGGACGAATGTTAGTTTAAGGAAATTTCGGTCCAACATTAGTTTTGGGACGTTTCGGTCCAACATTCTCTTTTTAGGGACGAATGTTAGTTTAAGGACATCTCGATCCATTATTAGTTTAGGGGCGTTTCGGTCCAACATTAGTTTAGGGACGTTGTTCACCGCCGAAAGACGCGACCGGGATGTTAGGACGTTTGGCCTGAATTTTGGGGGCAGATGCTATTTGGATTAATCCGTCCACCTCTCCGAAAATGCCAAGTTGATTTATGGCACCGTATATCGGAGGTTTGGACGGATGCGACCATTGTAGCAGACTTCGTCAGATTCCTCCTCGTTTGCGAGGGTTTTTGACGCTCTTCCCTGCAGGTGCAAGCCCCTGCAGTTAATTACGTTACCGCATCGTGATAACCAGTTTTTCCTGCTCCAGAAGTTCACTTCGTGTCTTGTGTGTTTGTTTTATTTTTGGTTTGAGTTGCCCGTGGATTGTATACGGAGACTAATTTATGTTGTCGCCCGTAGGACATGGATTAGTCTAAATCCATATATCTTAAATTTGGTTTTGTTTTATTTAAGGATCGTTAATCTGGTTTGAGATTAAAATCGACTTAAATGTATGTGAGCGGTTGGGGCTCGGTTGGTTTTTTGTTAAGGATACATTAGTCCAATTTTAGACTAAGATCTATTTAAGAAGGTGTTAGGATCATTTTTGTTTCAGATCCAACAAGAGAGCATTTGGGCTCTGTTGTCTTAGATTAGGGACATTTCGGTCCATTGTCGCCATTTTTGAGCGAATATTAGTTTAAGAACATCTCGGTCCGTTGATCACCATTTTGGAGATGAGCTTTTAGTTTAGAGACGTCTCGGTCCGTTGATCACCATTTTGGAGGTGGGATTTTAGTTTAAGAATGTCTTGGTCCGTTGATCGCCATTTTGGAGGTGAGATTTTAGTTTAAGGACGTCTCGGTCCGTTGATCATCTTGCGCGCACGTGTATTTGTTACGTGACGGGATGAACAACGATGATATGGGATGCACCGAGTTTGGGGTGCGGTCTGATTTGAGGTGTGCACATCATTTTGGAAGTGCACCGAAAAGCTGTTGGTTGTTGGGACCCGCCACCTCTCTGAAGTCTTTGAGGAATTACAACAACATGGATCAGAGGTATGGAGAGATGTACCCTTGAACCAATTCTCGTATTTGAGAGAAAAGGCAGTTAATGGTAAACCCGCAAATCATTAGTCATATTTTGAGACGGAGATTTCCTCGGGAAGATGTGGGATGAGTATCGTTTTGGATATCATTAATTGGAAGATCAATAGTCGTATTTAGGACTAAGATCGGTTTGGGAAATCATGAGCACATGGGCTCGATTGGTCTGAATCAGGGAGGTTCTATCCTCAGGGGACCTAGCCAATTTGGGCTTGGTCTATTCAGGTTTTTTTTATTGAAAAGTGCCAAGCACTTGTTTGGGCTCTGTATAATCAGTCCCCTTTTTGTACAAAAGGGCTGAGCACTTATATAAATTCCGACGCTCACATATAACCATGTGGGGCTTTCAGCCATGGGGATGGCCCAATAAGTGTTAAACACTTTACCCCCCTTTTGTCTTTGTATGGAGTGCTAGGCACTCGTTATGACGCCCAAGTGCGAAGCACGTGAGGCGCTAGGCGCTACCTAGTGAGTGCTAAGCACTCTTCCATTCTGTGGCGCCCACGTGAGGAGCACGTGGGGCACTGGGCGCTGAGCGCCGCTCATTGAGTGCTAAGCACTCTTTTCTTCTGTGGCGCCCATGTGAGGGGCACGTGGGGCGCTGGGCGCTGGGTTCTTTTCTTCTTGAATAATCAACAGGATCTTTATTTTGCAGATGAATTTTTGGTTCTCGAGAACGAGTTCTTCCCAATGAGAATTAAATTCTCATCATATGTGAGATTTGTCTTGTGGATCTCAGATCCGGAGAAAGAACTCGGTTCTTTGAGAAGGGCTAAACCCCCCAGTAGGTATATATATATATACACACACACCTAAAATTTCCAAGAAGAGAGTTCTTCTTCCTCGAGAATTTAATTCTCTGTTCTTTTGAAGTTTTCTTTTTTCTTTTAAATGCTTATGGGGGGTTCTTCCTCTTCAGACTTGAAGTCTTGGGTCCTTTATATAGTAGATGCGAATTTGTTAATTAGTTTTTGAAGAAATCTCTCATTAAGATATTCTAATTGATTTGGACTTTTTACCTACCATTGGATCTTTAATCCAAGAGTTTCTGTTTTACAGAACAAGATTGGAGAAATATTTTCTCTTGCACAGAATTTATTCTGCAAAACGGTGATTTTTTAATCACCGTTGGATTTTTAATCCAACTGTCCTCTGTTTTACAGAAGGTATAGAATTATTCTATGATCCAACCAAAGGTATCTTTCTTGTTTTAGAAAGATTTGAGGAATATTTCCTCTCAACAGAATTTTAATTCTGAGTCTTGATAATTTATCATCTCCGTTAGATCTTTGGATCGATCCAACGGTTTTGTTTAACAGATAGTAGAATTTCCACTACTTCGCCTCTCTGTTTAATTCTACTTGGATGCCGGCGCTCACGTGTTGTGCATGCGGGCGCTAATTAGGGTTTTAATTCCTTTATGTGCTTTGCACGTTGGCGTCCGCGTGAGGAGCACGTGCGGCGCCATATAAGAGTTTTTAACTATGGCGCCCTCGTGGAAGGCACGTGAGGCGCTGCCTCTTTAAAAATTTAGGAACAGAGCTTTGCTCTTTTATTGGCGGAAACAAATGCTCCCCTACCGTTGCGCTCACGTGGCTCACATGTGAGTGCAGCGGTGGCATCTTTTCCACCGTTCGATCTCCTGGAGAGTTGAACCGTCTCTTAAAGTCTTATAAATAGGGTCTTTGGCCCTTGAGATGGTTGTTGTTCATCTTCTTTAGCCTTTTTCTTTTCTTGAGAATTTAATTCTCCTTCCAGTGCTCAGATCTCTGTTCAAAGAAACTCTTTTAAAGTCAAAACTCTGTCAAAGTTTGGTAAGAATCCTGACCATGTCTTAATGTCTAAGGAAACTCTCGAAGGAATCTCTTCATGTTTTAGGGTTTTTTAACCCATTAACAGAGCTTTGCTCTTTTTTTGCAAAGATCTCGTAGAGATCTAAAAAAAATTTTACTTGAGTAGTTTGTAGATCTTAAAGATCTTTTAGGGTTTTACCCATGTTAGAAATTTTGTTTTTTGAAGGTTATTTGGAATTTAATTCCCTTTCTTGATCGGAGTTCTGGGATGTTATCCCATTGTTCTACAGAGCTTGGCTCTGAAAAATTTCTTTTAAACAAATTCTTTTGGGAATTTTGTTCCCTTCCTAATTTTCTTGACAGATTTGAAATCTGTTTGCAGAACACAGTTCTCGAGTGAGTTTAACTGCAGAGTTTAATGATGCTTTCTCATTAAGTGAGAATCCTTTTGGATTTTATTTTTAATGAGTGGCTGCCCCATCATTGATGGGGCGTTAGGTTGATTTTGAAGGGTCTCCTGTCCCTTTCTTTTTTGAACTGCGGTGTAGTACAATTTTAGAATGTTAAAGCCTTGAACATTATGTCGATAGCTAACCCTTCCCCTTTTGTGCAGGTACTATGGCTTTTGATTCCTCCTTTCTCTTCATATGTTCGGAGAGCGCTTTTGTCGACGTGCCCGTAGATCGGGAAGTCTTCGCACTTATTAAAGATCATGACCCAGAGCAAAAATCTCTTCATCTGTGGGGATCATGGTATAGTAAAATTATTCAAGGTCGGCATAGTTTTACTTGCGCAGCGCCTTCAGAGCCGATCCCTACGATCCATATGCTTATCCGCCGTCGGTGACCTTCACAATAGAAGAGGTCAACTGGACCTCGGAAGGTCATCTTCAGCCTTCCATGGCCTTAATACCAGTGCAGCCGCCGATGGCCTTGGACATTTTAGGGCGACGCATATGCCAAGGAGAGTCGCGTCCTTGGAGGCAAGTTTACATGTTAGGAATGACTCCCCGTCATTCGGTCAGCAATCTACAGTGGGCCCGATAGATCCTGTCGGCCAAGAAATCACTGTTATTAAAGACCGGGTTGTATCCGTGATCTACACGTCCCTTTTTCACTATCACGCTCCTCATGTGTAGTGGTTCAAATCCTTTTTGGAACAATGGAACATCCCGACCCATAACTTTCTCTTATCAGATCGGGATGTTTTGATTTCATTGGAGGAGTTTGCGGAGATCTCCGGCTTACCTGTCAAAGGGGAGCACTATGAGGAGCTACTTCCTCCCGATGAGAATGTCTTCGCCACCAAATCAGTGGTAATGGGCCTTACTCCGGAGAACGCCGTTCAACATCAGTTCCCAAGCTTGATTAAGTTGTTGAACATGTACGAGAGTTTATTTCTGGAGTCTGGCGGGCACGGAGTTCGCTTCGCAGATTTCATCGTCCGCTTTCTTCGTCAGGAAGTTCTGTCTAAATAGGCTGCGAAATTCGCCAAACCTGATGACCCGTTCGGGTTTGGTTTAGATAATTATCCAGCCACGGAGGCGGATTTAAAGAAATTCTTTATTCCGGATACTCCAGTTGTCCCCTTTGCAGAGATTGCTGCCCCGGATGTTGACGAAGAGACGTTCTTTCTGGGGTTTATTGGCTTATGGCTGAGTTAGTTTGCGCTTCCGAAGCACAGCCACTACATAAGGCCATCTTTTTTTTATCCGGCTTATTGCATCGTCGGTGGGACGCGCGTGGCCGTTGGGATCGCGGGTTGGCTCATTTATATCATGGCATGAGCTTAGCAGCTGACACCACTCAACCGGAGGTAAAGCCCGTGTATCTCCCATTGCACTACTTCACATCATAGATCGAGATGCACGTGCTGGGCGCCTTTGGTGTTCACAAACGACCCCGATTCTACAAAGGCTACAACTTCCCCTGAGTCACGTATCTGGTTGACGCTTCCGCTCCAGACCCATCACAGCGAGAGGCTCGGCGAATGCTCCTTCGCCCACGCATGGTTGGGGACAGTATGACCTTTGTCGATAGAGTCCTGACTATCAGCAAAGAATCTTCCAAGGTGTTCCAACCGTTGCATGATACTTTTAAGGACGAGGCTTCTACGTTGAGGGTTTGGGAGGTTATGCACCTGTATTCTATCAGACCGGGCTTCCTAGTATTTAGACAGAACGTCTCGGTGCTGTTTATGAGGTACAACCCGCATCATTTTGCCCAACAATTGGGTTATAACCAAGGTGTTCCTATTAAGGCGTTCTTAGTTGAGCCGGTTGCTATGGAGGAGTGTGTTCACAGCGCAACGCATCATTTTATGCGATTAAATACGGGGTCCTATTTCCTTGTCAACGAGCCGAGCTATGTGCCAAAAGCCTCGAATGCTTACGTCGCGTGGTACCAGCATGCGAATGGTGCTGTTATCAGGGAGGAGAGGCGGCTGCTACTCGACCACAAGGATGCCGTCCCAGCTGGTAATCCATCGGTCCCGCTGAAGCGACGGACAATAGTTCATCCGTCTTTAAGAGAAATCACTATGGCTGTAGTCCCACGAGCTTTTCCTGATAAGCTTCGACCGGATGTTCCTACGACTGCGGTAGCCGTAGCGTCCCCGGAATCGGGCATTGGTTCGGAGATCGGGACCCGCCGTCCGAAGAAGCCTGTCAAGCAAAAGCTTTTATCGTCAGCTATTGGTGTCAGTTCGCAGAAGAAGAAGAAATCTCTATTCTCTACTGACGTCGTATTTGGCCAGGAGTCCCATGCTCCCTATAGTGAAGGCTTGTACGAGTATGGCACCAACGAGGTTTTGTTTGATGCGCCTGTAACTGATTTCGACCTCAAGGCCACCATTGAAGCGTCGAAACGACTGGCCCATGAACAGGCGGCGTTAGCCTCTATTGCGGAGTCGGGTATACTTCATTTACATTCTTCTGCATATATCCCATCCCCCCTTTATTGTGCTTTATTAACACCTTTCTTCCTTAACAGGTATCTCTGCCGAAGAAGCTCCCGCGGCTTCCCTCAAGACATTTGAGGAGGAAGAGAGGCTCCACGCCTCCTTGGGCCTTGGTATAATTCGTTTCATTATACCCTTACTCTTTTAGTTCATTTTATTCGTGGTCTGACTCTTTTTCTTTATCCTATCATAGGGACCACCAAAACCCAGGTTGTCCCGAGTCTAGTGCCAATCCCGGGTGGTGATGCAGAAAAGCTTCCAGAGCCACCGACTATGGCCGAGACCCCCCCAAAGCCACCACAGGAGGCGTTGCTGAAGCAGCCGATGATGGACGTTATAGCGGCTCCGGAGGCCGAGCTCGATTCGGACGATGATGTCCCCCTGTCGAAAGTTTTAAGGAGGTCGGTTCACACGGACCAGGCTGAGAGGAAGCGTAGAAAGCAGGCTGCGAGGGAACGTCAAGCTGTCCTGGCCGCGGGTGCAGGTTCGAGTGAAGTTTGACCTTCTGTCGTTCCCATGGTGGATGTCCCTTCTGACTTGTCTACTGCTCATCGGCAAGTCGCACGCGCATCTCGGGAAGAAGCCGAATGGCTGCTTCAATGTATAACAACGCACAATCCCTTATTAGAACTTAGCAACCATTTTTCCTCGAATCATGATACATTTTTTGGTTCTAAAGCATGTCCAAGTTTTGGTGATGGCTTGGCAGGTGAAGTGCCGGCGAGTAAAGAGCCCGAAGTGACCAACCTTTCTCTGGAATCTGAGACATCTCCGACTGTCGCTTCTTCTTCTTGCGGATCCTTGATATCGGCGGGGGATGCCAGCATTACAACCGCCCTTATCAAGTCAGGGGATGAAGGCGTGGGTGCTGAGTCCACTTTCCCAATGGAAACCGAGTAAGCCGTCACTTCCGGTGATGCTTCGGGCACGGTTTCAGTTTCTGACCTGTCAGGTACTCCTTGGGTTATTATCCTTAAGCATTTAATCCTGCTAAGCATCTCTGATGATATCTCCTTTGTCCAGAGCATAGGCGCAGTAAAATCTGAAGTTGTACTGGCTGAAGAATTACCGTTGGCCGTTGCCTTGACTGTCACTGTTCCTTCTCCCTCTTCTGAGTCTCCCCGAATTTCGGAAGGTAAAGACTTCTCATTTATTTGCTTCACTGTAGATTCCATTTTTTCATTAACCATATATTTTCGCAACATTGCAGGAGTGCTCTTTGACCACTTATACCAAGTGCTAAACCCATATTTTTCCTTCCAATCGGAAGTCGTTCCCCCTTCCGGCACTGGTCAGTATATTCTTCGCTTGGTGTTTCTACTTTTCATGAGTAAACCTTCTGTTGCTAAGCTTTCCTCATATTGACCACATTATCACGGCTCGAAAGATGGAGCGAAGGAATAGCCAAGCCTCCGGTGCTCCCTGTCTTGCACTTCAACAGCTGGTACGGTAGCTCTTGTCCATCAGCTTCCTTCTTTATGTTTCAAGTTGAAATTTGACCCTTATTCGTGCATGATTTATTTTGCAGCAATTATACCGGCTTCGATTCATTTTGAATCTCTCATTCCCATGCCTACGGGGTCTTTTGCTAAAGGTCAATCTTCTCGGGGCATGGTGACTACCAAGCGGATGTTAAGAGAATTTATCGAAGATCTTGATACCGAGGCTCTCACCTCCGCTGTAGATTTCGCTGACGAAGTCAACCCTATGTTGACGATGCTTGTGAATTTCCACAATGAAGATTTCGTTCGCTTTTGGGTCGATCATTTCAAGTTGAAATTTGACCCTTATTCGTGCATGATTTATTTTGCAGCAATTATACCGGCTTTGCTTCATTTTGAATCTCTCATTCCTATGCCTACGGGGCCTTTTGATAAAGGCCAATCTTCTCGGGGCACGGTGACTACCAAGCGGATGTTAAGAGAATTTATCGAAGATCTTGATACCGAGGCTCTCACCTCCGCTGTAGATTTCGCTGACGAAGTCAACCCTATGTTGACGACGCTTGCGAATTTCCAAAATGAAGATTTCGTTCGCTTTTGGGTCGATCATTGTAAGAAGATCGATTCTTGTTTGCATGAGATCGAGCTCAAGCGTCTCGCTCCTGAAGTATTGACCTTGAAGGCTCAGCGGGTTGCGTGGATCAAGAAAAGCGCTGACTTCATTCAACATTTCGAACAAAAGCTGACCCTGAAGCGAAAGGAGCATGCGATGGCTTCTGGCAAATCCATTCAATTGCGCGCCTAAATCAAAGCGAATGCTACGCAGCTGAAAGCTATTTTTGAAAAATCCAACAATGTATATCTGATGGGCTGGCGCTGAGGCAGAAGCTCGACTTTACTGAGCGGGTCACGCAAGATTGCGAAGTTGCCAAGCAGGAAATCGCTGAGAAATTTTCATCCCGCTTGCAACAACGAGCTCAAATCGAAGCGGGGTTGGCCATAGTAGCTGAATGCGAAGAGGAGTTGCGGAGAGCGCGTGAGCGGGTTGCCAGTTTGTTGAAAGCCCATCCTTCCTAATTGTAACTGTATTCCCCTTTTTTCATTAATTGTATCTCTTAAACATTTTGATTCATGAATAAGAATATACATTTTTATGCGCTTATCCAAGTTCTGATGCCCTAATATGGTGCTAATTAGTTTATTTACTCGTTTCAGAGTTTGTAGTTTATGCGCTCGCTTCGAAGTCTCTAGTTTATGGACTCATTTCGGAGTTTGTAGTTTATTCACTCATTCCGGAGTCTCTAGTTTATGGACTCATTTCGGAGTTTGTAATTTATTCACTCATTCCGGAGTCTCTAGTTTATGGACTCATTTCGAAGTTTGTTTAGTTTACCTCCCTTGGGCTTATAGACAAGCTCATCCTAACGTTATAGATAACCCTTGCTCTTTGCGACAGAGGTCCGTTAGGTTTTGTGGTTCTAGGGTTTTAGTCCGTGGTACCGTCGCGTTGGCTGATGCATTCCCCGATATGCAGTCTTTACGCTGCTGTTCGAGTAGCCCCGCGACTGTCGTGTCTCTGATCCCTTCGTGGGCTGGACAAGACGTCTTCAAGTAATCTTCTTAGGCAGTTTGATAGTTGGAAGAGCAAGAGTTAGGGATCTTGTCATGCCGCTTCTTACTTGAGATTAGGCTCAGTTTAGGAGCCTCGATGAGTAATAACTACTCCGCGCTGGTGTGGGATGATCTCCGATAGTCTCTTAGGTTTTATATGACTCGCCGTCGAGACCCTGAAATTAGGAATATGCCGTTGCTTCGATTTGATTTGGATATTTGGAGCCTTTGTTGACATTGTGTCTGCTGTAACAAGAAGAATGTCGAGCTAGAGCTGGGATTTTGCTGTCACTCCTTTTTGTTTCGACACTTGGGCCTTTTGTTGACGTTGCGTCTGTATCCTACTGGAATGAGAAGGTACGCCGGGGTTGTTTCTAGGTTGTATATGAACCGTCAAGACTTGGAGCTAGGAATTTGCCATGGCTCCACTTTGTTTCGACCCTTGGGCCTTTTGTTGACGTTGCATCTGCATCTTGCTAGAATAAGAAGGTACGCCAGAGTTGTCTCTAGGTTGTATATGAATCGTCAAGACTTGGAGCTAGGAATTTTCCATGGCTCCGTTTTGTTTCGACCCTTAGGCCTTTGTTGACGTCGCGTCTGCACTGAGAAGGGATGTCAGGCTTATCTCTAGGCTGTAGATATTGCTATCAAGATCTGGCTCTCCCTTTGACGGAGCCTGGTGGGAAAACATGGTTTCCTTTTTCATTTGTGCCCATGGGTTGTATACAAGGGTCGGTGTAGACTCACCTGCAGGGCAAATGGAATTTTATTTTATTTTTTATTTCTGCGATACTCTATCTTTTTAGCTTTTCATCGCGTAAGTCGCGATTGCCCAATCATTTCGGTTATTTATCATGGTGCCCAATCATTTCGGCTATTTTTATATTTTTACTCGCTACTTTTTATTGCGAGTTTCCCAAACATTTCGGCTATGTATATTTTTTATTTTTACTCGTTATTTTTTATTGCAAGTTGCCTAATCGTTTCGGCTGTTTCATATACATATATTTTTTACACAATGATTTTATTGCGAGTTGCCCCATCATTTCGGCTATTTCATATGCATATACTTTTATTACAAGTCGGGAACTTGGATCCTGACACTAATTCCGGCATCAGCATCGCTGCGACCGGGATATTGTCATGAGTGAATCATTATTTGCTTTGAGAGGACTTGGAATTTGATACCGATTTAGGCATCAGCATCTCTACAACTGGGATATTGCCAAGAGCGAATCATCATTTGCCTTGAGAGGAATTGGAATTTGATACCAATTTAGGCATCAGCATCGCTACAACTGGGATATTGGCAGGAGCGAATCATCATTTGCCTTTACTGATTTGAACAAAGGTGGCTTAGTAGACAGAGTTAGGATCCTATCGACTAAGGATTTTGACTTTATGAGCCGTAAGGGTCTCATAAAGGGTTTTCTCCCTACGGGTCGAGAGGATCCCGTAGGTGTAGGTTCTCCCAAGAAGTCATAAGGACTCCTAAGTGATATTTTCTCTTGCAACTCGTAAGGATCTTACAAGAGTGTTTTCTCCTTACAAGTCGAAGGGACTTATAAGTGCCATTCACTATATGAGGACATTCCTCAACATTGGTGGAACTTGGTGTGGGAAATCGTATATTTATGCTCGTAGATTGTATACAAGGGCCAATATTGGACCGCCTGTAAAGCAACTTGGGGAACACGACGGCTTAAGAACAGGTCCGGGTCCCTGTAGCTTAAGGATTTGAATCTTATGAGCCGTGAGGGTCTCATAGAGGGAGTTCTCCTTACAAGTCGAGAAGATTTCGTAAGTGAAAATTTTACGAGATTGCGCCCTTTCGGGTTTTCACAAGCTCGCCGGTAGCCCTGCTATTTTTATTCACGGTGCCCTTTCGGGTTTTCATCCATGCCCATCTTGCTTGTGGACATACCATTTTTTTAACGGCAAGACTCTCGATAGTAGTTTCGCCGCCTGTGACCCATCTTTTTGCCGGTGGGGTTTAGGGGTGGCTTTGTCGCTGAAGTAGCTGCACAGTTGGTAGAACTTGAGTTGAGATCTTTGCTATGAAGACTTTGATTGCAATATGGATCTCAAGAGACTGTATCGTCATATCTGGGACGACGCACTAGTTTAGGGACGTTCCAGTCCATTGTTAGTTTAGGGGCATCTCAGTCTATTATTAGTTTAGGGACATCTCGGTCCATTTTCACCATTTTTTGAGGTGAAGCTTTAGTTTAAGGACATTACGGTCCATTGTTTCCATGTTTGAGGCGAAGTTTTTTCGAATACCACTTAAAGTTTTGACTCAGGAAGATAGCGAGCAGACACGAGCGTCGTCATCTATCATTGACCTAAGTCGTGACTTGTCAAGCATGGTATTTCTTGAGGAATCGGCCGTTTATTGACCGGAAAGGTCTTTCCCCATGCATATCCATGAACAAGTAGGCCCCACCTTGGTAGACCTTGTCTATAATGTACGGGCCTTCATAGTTTGCTCGAATTTCCCCCATTTTGCACGATTGGGGATCATAGATTTTTTGACGACTAGCACGAGTTCGCTTAGGCGGAATGTTCTCGGCCTAGTCAATTTTTCATATAACCGTGTCATCCTTGCCTTATAAGCCTCCAAATTTTGCTGCGTTATAAGGCGGGTTTCGTCGAGGGGGTCGAGCTCCTCGAGCCGGAGATAAGCGTTTTTGTTATCTGTAAGCTCATATTGAACCGCTACTCGGAGAGAAGGGATTTCTATTTCTGTAACACCTTAGAATGCGATTAGTGTTAATTAGACGTTAATGCGGGTTTTCTGAAAAAGTTTACCATTGGGTTCCTCACATTTTATAACATTTAATTAATAATTTATTATTATTTGTTATGGCTTGCACACACATGTGCATGTTAATGTGAGGGTGTGTTTGTGTAAGTCTTGTTTAGTGACCATGACAACCTTAAGCTAATCCAATCCTTTGATTAAACCTTAACCTAGCATTTAACCCTAAACCCTAGATATTTTGAGTGAGGAGGAGATATTTTCCTTTGTGTTTTAGATTGGAGAGGAGGTGGCATGGTGACTCATGTGAGAGCATGCTTGCATTTATGGTGATGGTGCACTCACCCTTATTCTCACCCCTCTCTCTCTTTTCATCTCACCCTCTCTCATTCTCACTTCACTTATCTCATTCTCATTGCTTCCTTCATCTCTCCTTCACTCTCAACTGAACACTCACATTTCCTTCACTAAACCTTCACTAATCTTCACCAAAATATCACCAAATCACTTCATAAACCTTGTTTTGCATCTTGGATGCCTTGGAGCTTGGGAAGCTATGATCTTTGAGCTTGTGGGAGTAGGTAATGATCTCTATCTGTTAAGTAAGTCTTTTTAGTGTTGCGTAGCTTAGTCGTTTTAGTTTAGAATGCTTAAAGTAAAGTTTCGTGCACATATCGTATTTTTAGTGTCATATTATGATATCTGTGATCTGCTGTGACCCAGTGTGTGTACTAGAAAATCTAGCAGTGTAGTGGTGTTGTACCTGAGACCCTAAGCCTTCACCTGAAGCACGAACCCCATTCCCTCGGATTTGGCCGGCGACACTCAGGTAAATTCCGGCGAGCTCGGTTCTTGGGTGGAGTTTGGGCTTTGTTTTTGGTGGGTAGCTGTCTGCGGTTATTTAAGTGTGTTTGGTCTTGCTGGATTTTTATGTTTTTACTGTATACAAAATCTGGGATCACTTTGCTAGTTTCTAGTATTACGAATACGTGTGTTACATTATCCGACACGGTGCGTGTACTTTGTATAGCTTTGGCTCTTGGGTTGGTTTCGTAGTGTTGCTATGCATGTTAGCTACTAGACGAACACGTGAGAGTACGTTTGGAGTTGGTGCGTCGGTTAAACGTTGTTTGTACGTGTTACTGGTCGATTGCTAATATACACTTGTTATATTGTTGTTTTATGATCTTAGCGACGCAGGTGAAGACTTCGGACGCTGCGAAGAAGGGAAAGCGAGTGGTTGGCTTTACTTAGCCAAGATCATCTGTGAGTAGATTTAACATCCACAGGGGAATCTCCCGTATGGCGTTATGCGTCTGGGCTAGATTAAATGATATGATTCTTGATATTAAGTATATGAATATTGATTGTACATGTGTACTTTTGTTGCATACCTCATTTTCCTATTTGCATATGGATATAGTATTGATGAGACACAACACCATTATTGACGGTTCATGTTACACGAGCACTAATTGTATGCTACACACACTCCGTCGATAATTGCCATGACACGCACAACCCATATACATACGAGATATAGTTGACACCTATACATATGTGATATTGTATTGGTTAGGGACATTGAGACATTGATTCATATTCCATTATGCATATGATATATAGCATACCTGTATACTTACATGCTTACACATATGCCTTGCCATGCCTACATGCTAGCTACATATATACCTATATGGTATTGTACCATTAGAGATAGGTGTATACATATATAAGACATAGCTACATGTATATCTTGCATACATACTTACATGTACACCCGTATACCTTGATATAGCTACACATATACCTGGAGGGTATTATATCATTATTGATAGGTAGATACATATATCTTACTATACCGACATGGATACGCATACCTGGCTATAGCTACATGTTCACCTTTATATGATATTGCGTTTGATTTCGGAGAAATTAGGAACCGCATGATATATTTAATAACTTTTTGCAGTTAAATAGTGGTTTTTCCTTTATACGCTCATATTACTGTTTCATGTTGCATATATTATATTTCATGGATTTACGCATTGAGATATGAATTTCATATGATGTTTTACTCCTGCGTATATATATCAGTGGTATGGGACGCTGATATATATATGTATATATATCAGTGGTATAGGACGCTGTTATATATGTACACCTACATAATATATCATCATAATGATCTATGCAAATATACTTATTCATTACGTGATGTTTTCTGGATTTGAGGACCGTGGTAGTTTCATGAAATTATGCATTATTTGAAAAACCCGGTTTCTCTTGATATGATATTTCGATGCGTCCACCATGAGATTTCTCGGTTATGAGATTGTGATATATACCCAATGCGAGAAGTGGAGTGGGCCATGTGTGGGTACATACTGGGGGCCCGGAGGTATCCCGGGGCAAGAAGATCGCAGGTGATGGTGATGAGTTAGTAGGGGAGTCCTACCTACCGGTGACAGTATTGGACTCGGCGGTGATCGCGGAGATACCGACCGAAGTCATGTGCGTATGGATATGTGGAATTTTGAGTGTCGAAACTGAGCATTCAGGTTTCGGTAGCGTATGATATGTACTTATCAGGGCCAGTCGTGGTGACGACGCCTGATAGATCAGTTTTTATGTGTCGATACTAGACACTAGTTTTCATGATGTTTTCAGGTGCGATGTTAGACACTCAGGTTTCATGAGACTTACAGGATGTGTTTTATTCCGTACTCAGCATTTATTTGATATGCATTGCTTCATGTATTAGTAGTACCTGATAGAGTACCTTTCATGACTGTTGCATATACATATTGCCATTTATTGCTATCATCTAGCATGTGTTAGATGTCGCAGTACGTGCATATTTGCGATTACCTGCATATGTTATTTACTATTCACGAGTTGGCAACTCACCCCCGTTGTGCCACAGTGTTTTGCAGGTAGTCCCTCAGGGCAGTCACGGCAGGGCTTCTTCTTCCTATTGTATCATCTTTTACAGCGGATACCGCTTCGGCTGACTGTGAGTAGTTTCGCGATAGGTAGGTTTTGCGGTTATCCGATATTGCTCATTGTATATCTTTTGTACCATGTACTCTCCATATACCACTTTCATGTATTGATTTAGAGACGTGATGTGAGGACGATATTGTATATTATTTGGTGACTTGGAGGTCTTTTATGCAGTTTTATTTATATCGTCTTTTTCTTCGCTACGGCGTCGTATATCTGTTGTGGTGGTTATTTTTCGCCTTTGGGCATGGATTTGCTCCCGTTTGGGGATACTTTTACTTATATCTTTATATGTACCATTTTTGGGGTTAGTTTTTACAAAGGAGGTGCTGCCAAAATTTTAAAGGAAATAAAGTTGGACTTTAAAGAATTTGTTTTTGAGGTTTCAAAAGTTTTAACAATGTTCTTATCACTTACTATTTTTGATGGTTTAGATTGCTGGGTTTTCGGCTTACTTAAATTGCGTTACGCCTGTAAACGTTACGTGGTTTAAGGGCCGTCACGTGCCAAATTTCGGGTCGTGACAATTTCCAAAAGAAGGACTGCTTCCATGCCGAATACCAACGCGTATGGAGTCGTATTCGTGGTTGTTTTGAATGTCGTCCGGTACGCCCAGAGAGGTTCGTGCAGCCTTTCATGCTAGTCTTTTTTGCTTCTAGTCACCGATTTCTTTATAATCTTGGTCAGGGTCTTGTTGAAGGCTTCAGCTAGACCATTAGCTCAGGGATTATAGACGGAGGAGTATCTCCAGTCTATTTTATGTTGTTCTGCGAAGCGGCTGATTTTATGGCTCCTGTAGACTGGTCCATTATTCGAGATTATCCATCGCGGAGTGCCGAACCGGTAGATGACATATGTCTTAAAGAATTGAAGAATGTTCTCCATCTTCACTTCCCTTAGTGGTATTGCTTCTGCTCACTTAGAAAAGTAATCGGTCATTGCTAGTATGAACCGATGTCCTTTGGATGATACTGGTTCGATGGGGCCAATTATGTCGGTTCCCCACATTTCGAACGGCCAGCTAGCTACCGTTGGGTGTAGCGGATTCGAGTGTTGGTGGATGAAGTCCCCGTGAATTTGGCATGAGTGGCACTGCTTCGCATATTCGAGGCAGTCGAATCATTGTGGGACAATAATAGCCCATCCTTTTAATCATCGATTTCATCTTTGGCCCGGCCTGATGAGAACCGCAGAGTCTGTCGTGAGTTTCTTGAACGACTCTTTCTGCTTCTTTGGGACCCAAGCACTTTAGCCACAAACCGTCAAGCGATCTCTTGTATAGAGTATTATTGACGAAAGCGAAAGACAGAGCCTGTTTCATGAGCTGATGTCTTGACGACGCGTTTTCGGGCGTTTGATGGGATTTGAAGTAGTTTATGAAGACTTCCCTCCAATCCTTGATCTTTTCTTCGTCTTTTATTTGAAGGACTGCTTGTTTGGTCGTTTCCTTTTCTTCAGATGACTCTGTTAAATTTTCCAAAGATACCTTTGCTAGCGCGAAAACCCTGCGGCTTTGCACGATAATCTTTACGTCGTCGAGGTCTTCGTCGGCCAATTCCTTAGCCAGCTTGGCCAATGCATCCGGTTTGCTATTTTCCGCACGCGGTATACTCTCCAGGATGTAGGAAGGAATTTGTGTCAGCAATCATTGCACTCTTTCGCCATACTTTATTAGCTATGGCTTGCACGTTTGATAGTCGCCATTTACTTGGCTAGCGATCAGTTGGGAGTCTCCATATATTAGGAGGTCTTGAATTCCCATGTCAACGGCGATCTCGAGACCTGTAATCAAAGCTTCATATTTAGCTTCGTTGTTAGTCCTCGGCTCCATCAGGGAGAAGGCGTAACGCAGTATCCCTCCTTATGGAGTCACGAAGATGAGATCCGCTCCAGCTTTGATTTTAGGGGTGTTATGCTTCCGCCTTTTCATGGAAGATGCTCTATCGAAGTAGAGTTCCCATCGGGCATCATTTTCTTCCTCCTTTCCTTCGACTGCGTCGAACGCATGTTCATTCGGCAACTCACAATTTAAGGGGGAGTCAGCGGGTATCGGATGCTCGGGGAGAAAGTCGGCGATGGCTTGGCCTTTCACGGCTTTGAAGGGTTGATACGTTATCAAGAATTCCATCAAGAGGAAGGCCCATTTGGCGAGTCTTCCTGTTAGAATGTCCCTTGACATCAGATATTTAAGGGGATCCACCTTCGATATGAGATGGACCTCGTGTGCGAAGGCGTAGTGCCTGAGCTTCGTTATTGCGAAGATCAGTGCCGAACAATGCTTTTTGATGGGGGGTAGTTGTTTTCTGCCCTCAGAAGAACTCGACTCAAATAGTACAGATCTCTCTCCTTTTCCTGGTCGTTCTCTTATGCCCATAGCGCGCCTAAAGAACTTTCAAGGGCTGTTGTGTATAGGATGAGGGGCTTTCCTTTAACCGGAGCAGTCAGTACTGGCGGATTTTGCAGGTATTGCTTGATTTCGTCCAGTGCACTTTGGCATTTATGATCCCAAACGAACGGGATCCCTTTCTTCATTAGATGGCTGTAGGGACGGCATTTGCCGGAGAGGTTGGCTATGAACCACCGGATATACGTGAGCTTTCCTTGGAGAGACCACAGTTGTTTAAGAGTTCTTGGCGTTGGCATTTCCACAATCGCCTTAATCTTCGAAGGGTCAATTTCGATACCCCGTTGCCGTATGATGAATCCCAGGAATTTGCCTGTGGAGACTCCAAACGCGCCTTTGAGAGGATTCATCTTCAGATTATACTTTCGAAGACGCTGGAACACTTTGCTCAGATGTTCTCAGTGCTTCTCGTACGATTTGCTTTTCACCACAAGGTCGTCAATATAGCATTCGACAATCTCATGTATGAGGTCATCGAAGATCTTCGTCATGGCCCTCTGGTAGGTAGCGGCTGCGTTCTTCAGACCGAAGGGTATTACCTTATAGCAGAATATACCCAATAGAGTCCGGAAGGCGGTATGCTTTTGGTCTTCAGGATGCATTTTTATTTGGTTGTATCGTGAAGATCCATCCATGAAAGAGAAGACTTCATGAGTAGACGTGTTGTCGATCATCAACTCGATAACAGGTACGAGGAAGTCATCCTTCGGACAAGCTTTGTTGAGGTCCCGAAAGTCCACGCAGACACGCACTGTCCTATTTTTCTTCATCACCGGAACGATATTAGCGATCCAGTCAGGGTATTGAACTTCCTGGATGAAGCCTCGGTCAATTAGTTTCTTAACTTCAGCGTTGATACTCATCTCGAATTCGAGCCGTATTCTTCTTGGCGCCTGTTTGACTGGCTTGACGTTCAGCGATATAGCCAGTTTATGCACCGCTACTTCTGGATCTAGTCTCGGCATCTCGGAATAGTTCCATGCGAAGAAGTCTTTATATTGCATGAGCACATCTTTTATTGTGGCCACCTGTTTTTTAGATAACAGCTCACCGACGAACGTGGGCCTCGGCTCGTTTTCCGTCCCTATGTCGATTTTTTCCAGGTTGTCCACCGTAATGTATATCCCATCTTCCAGCTCTTTTGGCGCCGGTGGAAACTCTGAGATGACCTCATCCTCATCCTCATTTGCGAAGCAGCTGAAGAGGTCATCCATATTCTCGTGCTCACCCTCTTTTGAGAATGTTATCATGTGGCAGGTACGAGTTCGTTTCTAAGCTCGACGTTGATTTGGCCCTACCCTCGCGATATAGGTTCCTTTTGGCTCATGCTTCTGCGGTGGGGTTACCCTCCAGCTGTCGGATAGAGCGAGCCTACCTTGTTGATACTGGTTTTCGACCAGTCTTTGAAGGTGAAGCAGTCTTAAAGAGGATGTCCTATTGCTCGATGGTAAGAGCAATAATCCGGGTGATGGACCTCATTTATCTGTTCGGGGTACCGAGGTTCCAGGAGCATCATCATTTGATACTTAATGACAAGGTCGAATATTTTCCTTGTCTTGTCTTGGGGGAAAGAGTATTTCCGACCCATCTTCTTCATAAAAGACGGATTCCAACTGACTTTTACTCGATCGCGTGGCTTTTTGGATCCGCTTCGCTATTTTCGAACGTCATTCTCGTTCTTCACCATGTTTTTTCTCTATGTGGAGCATTTTCCTTGTCGCGAGAACGTACAGCGGGCTGAGGGTGAAGGGCATCGTAATTTTCCTTTTTCGCAGATTGCTGAATGAGACGCTGAGTCCTGGCCTTTTCGTAAATAGCCATTTCGCAGCTGTGATCATCCCGAACCTTTTGACCGGCTTCCTTTATTAGCTTGTCAACTTGCTCTTCGAACGACAGACTTAACATTCTTATAGCGGGATTTTGCTCCCTTTCAATATCAGAGCTACCTGGAAAAGCATTCCCTTCTTCATCGGAGTTATTTATAACGCGGCAGCCATGGAATCACTTCCGTTTCTTAGACCGAACATATACAAGCCCAGTCGTCTCCATCTTTCCGTCGGGCAACTTTTGCCGAGTCTCAGTAATGTCCCAAATTTTATTGTAGAACTGGGCTTGTTGAACGGTTTGTTTGAAGGGTACGCCTTGGTATCTTAATAGCCTTTTCAATCCCTCTACGTAATATCTGGGTAGACGGATTGGTTAAAGTTTGTCAAGTGCAAACTCGGTACCATGCCAGACTTCTTTCTCCACTCTGGTCTCTGTAGATTGATAGAAGAGGATCGTCTTTTCACCTCTTCGCCTGGAAAGGGACGTAGAAAGTTTGCAGCTCTTGTACGCTGTATGTATCGAGTGCATCAAGTTCTTTGTAATGCCGCGGTGGAACTATGGTGATTTGCAAGCTCTGATCAGCTCTAGTAATGGTTTGTGCTGACGGGTGAGTGGAGAATATGGCATTAGTCTCATCCTCAGAGTCACTGCCAAAGACCAAAATAGGAGTAGATAGTCCGGGCCTGTTGCATTGGGTTTGCTCTGAGTAGACCATCTCTTCATCTTCCTCGGTATCGCTCCCAAAGATCGGGATAGTGGCGACAGCTTTTTGTTTATTCTCCGGCTTATGACATCTTTCCGTATCTTTGAAGTCTGTTAGGAAGTACTTTGCGTCTTCATATTTTCGGACTTCATTTACAGAGAATGGATTTAGCTCCCCTATAACGGTGTACTCGAGGCCGTCTTTGAAATACTTCATACACTGGTGTTGTGTAGAAGGGATGACGTTGTACTCGTGTAACCAAGACCTGCCGAGCAGAACGTTGCAGCAAGTCTTGGCGTCAATGACATGAAATTTAATGTCAGTGACGAGTAGCCCAAAGCGTAATGTCAATATTACGGAGCCAAGTCCGCGATGACTGTGAATCGAACCCGAAGATGGTAATTTTGTCCCGAGCCAGGTGCTGAATGTTCATGCAAATCTCCTTCAGTACCTTCACGTTGAGGAGGTTGACGGAGGACCCGTTGTCGACGAGGATTTTGCCTATCTTGATGTCGTAGCAATACTCGGTGATGTATAGAGGACGGTTGTGCTCGCACATTCCGAGGAGAAAATCCTCATCATTGAATGTGATATCAGCTGTGTGAATCTCTGCCGGCTCGTCCTTCATCTTTTCTTCGGCTAAGAAAGCTTGAAACTGATCGGGCTATTGTAACTCCTTGATCATAGAATCTCGTGCTTCTTTGGATAGGAGAAGAGCATCCAATATGCTCAGTCGTGAGGGTATCTTCTTCAGATATGCTAGGATATTGTAATCCACCTTGTTTTTACTAGGTGGTCCTTGGCTGCGAGCTCTTTAACGGCTCCATCATCAAGGGTGATTTCCTCAAGGACCTTTTCTTTCCCTTTGTCTCTTTTACTCGAACCTTTTTTTGCAGGTCCGAGGTTTTTCTCAGGCAGCGTGCGATTACGCAGCCGAATGTTCTCACAGTTCCTCTCCTCCCCTTCTTTTTCGGAGGTGGAGTTCTTGAAGAGAGGGCCGAGGGTCATTTCTTCTTCAAAATTGCTCCCGAAGGTAAGAACTTGGAGTTTTTCGCTTTCCCGACAGGCATCAACCATATGACAGTTGCCAGTCATTTTCTCACGTGCACTTGTCGAACTTCTTTGCTATCGACGAGCTTCTCGTTTCATCCTCTTGAAGTGTTGTTGATGGGCAACATATCCTTGCCTCCACTTCTTGAAGGCACTGCATTCTTCGGTGGGGTGGGTGACCCTTCGATGATATAGGCAGTAGTTTGGATGTATATCTGCTCCGTTGAGGTATATGACCCCGGGAGTGTTTTCCACAAGAGGTGGCATCTTCATTCCCACTGACAGGGCTTTAGCGAACCGCTTCTCTGCCTTGATCCTGCGATTATTTGTGGCAGGTGTGCTTCGATTTGGTTGGAGTACTTTATGACTCATCCTTACCGCAACTTCTTCATCCTGATGCCGACGCCTAGCCTTTTTGTATATAGCTGTTTCGCGTTCTCGGTCACCTTTACTCTTTTGAAAGGCTTCGTTTAGCAGCCTGTCAATTGGGTCTTCTGGCAGCTCTGGGGATTTTGGCGCCGATCCTGCCCCCAGTTCTTCTGCATTGCTTTCTGATGTCGAGGGATCTTCTTCGCCATTTAACGACGAATTGGAGACCATGTGGCAATTTGCTATATAGTCTTCGGTTTCTGATCGGTTGTTTTCCTCATCATTGTCACGATCTTCGTTCTCAAGAATATGCTTGAGGAACTCTTTGAGGGTGACCGGTGTTCGTGCCTTCTAGTTGTACTCCTCCAGCGTATCAATGTACCTTTGTAAGTCTGTGCGTTTGTCGTCATTCTCAGCAGGTTGCACAGGCTTCTTGGTCTTCTTCTTTTTCTTTGAAGATTTTGAAGGGTCGAGTTTATGGTCAATGACCCACGGAAGTACGGATTTTCTCTTTCCCGGAATCCATGTAGACCGTGTGTACAACCATGCCCCCAGACTTGGGGCGTTTGGGTCCAGCGCCTTTGGAATTTGCTGCAAGCAATGAGATTTTCTTCGGCCTCCTCCTTTTGTGGGAGGTCGGGGTTGAAGGAGCCGTTGTAACAGGCACCTGTGTGAAAGAAGTCCCTCGCTGTATGGTGGAGGGATGATTTTCTTCTTGTCGAACCTTCATTTTCTCCGGTTAACGAGAGTGGTCTTTTTTGACCACAGAGTCCTGGACTTTCCGCCTGACCCTGTGGATTTGGGAGGACAGCCGCTGAGGGGGCTGCTCCGGCTTTGCCTGCGTCATGTTTTCAGCAGGAAGTGGAGATTTCTTCAACACCGTGGTTGGGGAGTTCTTTCGCACCCTCCTAAGCAGTTCAAAGTTGTTTCCGGTTAGAACAGCAGCGTCAACTTCCACTATTGGAGCTGGTGGAGTGAGTCTAGAGGGGGAGTTGCCCTCAGCTCTTCTCAACAAGCGCCAGTGGCGACATTGAGCATGTCTTGCAGACCGGACCACCTCAGTTGTGGAAGCGGATCCGTTATGCCCCCGGCTATGATGAGGGGCTACTGTTGGTGCTAGCCTGTTGAAGACTGACGTCCGTTGAGAGGGAACGACCAATCTTTCGAAGGCTGATTTTCTGGCAGGGGAAGCACTTTTGATGAATTCACCCGCAGCAGGAGTTGGAACGGCCAATCTGTCGAAGACCAATCTTTTGGTAGGCGAAGCACCTTTGACGACTTCACCTACCGGAGGAGTTGGAATGACTATCCATTTTGGGATAGCTCCTTCAGGTGTCGTGAGCCTCTTTGCGGGCTTACTTGAGCTTTGACTCAGCCTGTTGAAAAGTGAGGTGGCAGACTTGGACGACCCGTTGAGAGGGGCCGTGGTGGTTGCAAGTTGATCGAAGACCGACTTCTTTAGAGCTTACTGTGGTGGCACTAGGACGCTGAAACTCGCTGGCGGGAGCATGGTCCCGAAAAATAATCCATTGGTGGCTTGAGTTACCTGCCCCACCGGCATTGAAAAGATGGAGGCCGCATTGGGCCCGTAAGTCACTCCTCCAGTTGGCGGAGCGGAAGTTGCTGTTGCAGTTTGTGCAGCTGGAAGCCATTGAACTTTTTCCTTCTTCTTCTGCAAAGGAGGAAGACACTAAATCATAGTACATCGAATTCAAGGGCAACCATAGCAAATCACGATTTTTGTTCGCGAAACACGACACATGAATTGTGGAGTGGAAAGGGGAAAGGTCCCACCGGGCATGCCAGAATCTGTTCACCGCCGAAAGACGCGACTGGGACGTTATGACTTCTGGCCTGAATTTTGGGGGAAATGCTATTTGGATTAATCCGCCCACCTCTCTGAAGATGCCAAGTTGATTTATGGCACTGTATTGTAGTGTTCCTAGGCACTCTTGTGAAGGTTCATAAGGCATCAAACATGCCCAGATAAAAATTTAGACGTGCCGAACAACCCAAAGCCGGGATCTTTGCTAGATTATTAGGGTTGAACATGCAAGATGATAACTTTTATCTAAGTGTGAGGGATTACAACCTTTGTAGTCCGCTCCTTCGCTTCACAAGCTCCGAGTAGAAGTCCCTTTGCCGCGATCCACGATCTCCCGGACTCATGAGAGGCTCCACGACTCGAACGATCCATGCTAGCTTGAAGTGTTCCAAATCTCCGATGATCTACGTCGAAATTGCAAAGACTCAAGCTTTCTCACTCTAAAGAGATGAACACACTAATCTCATGGGCTAGATGAGATGAGGATGAGAGAGTAGTATTTTTGCTTTCTTTTTAAATCATTTTCTCATATTTATTCATCACTTAAAGATTTTCTAGTAAGCTTTTCAAGAGAGAAGAAGATGATAATGGAAAATCAATAATAAGATTAATCCTTTTGTGATGAATATAAAGAAGACTATATGATTGATTTATAAACCATGGTCAAGGATGAGTGGTCAAGATTTAGTAGAGAATAAACTAGATTTAGGGTTTGGTTGGGTTAAGAATGTGTCATCCTAAAATATCTTAAGAATGACAAAAGAAAAAGCTTCTAGAAGGTGCATGAAGCATCTAACCCAAATCAAACCCTAACCTCAATTAATCATCCTTAAACATGTTTAACAATTAATCATATCATGTCACAATAATATATATCACATATATATTATATATTTGCAACAAAAGAAAATAATACAATTAACATATATCGCATATATATCAATGTATCATCCAGTGAGAAAATGAAATAATAAAGCGAGCCAATATTAGATAATGTAATAATATATCATATATATTATTATACATTAAATCATCGAATCAACACTTGATCCGACGATCCGGCTATATCGAATATTACCGACTAATATATCATGTACCGATTCATCGAATCAACACTTGATCTGATGACCCGGTTCATAACTAAATATCGCGAGAATATAATACGGTATCCCATATCGCATTATTCTCGGTCCTGCACATATCACATATGTGCCTCTACTCCGTTTCGCCTGAGCCAAGAAACCTCTGTGTAGGACTCTAAAGAATCGTCAATACGCCGGTAGCAGGTGATGATCATATCAAACACCCACAAGCTGCAAGCGGTCAGCTAAACGTAACAGCCACCCAGGTATTGAGCGATCAGAAGATCAACAAGCTAGCCTGTGCGTTCTCCTGTGAATCCAATCAGTAACACTCCCGTACAGTCCGGTCTGTTCGTCTGATATGTCGCATATCAAGTCTAGGGGTGGTATACGTCAGACCCCAGTAACCGATAAGTCGTGTCGATGTGTGGCTCATAACGGGTCGAGAAACTACTAGTAACACTTACCAGTAAATCTCTATATCAGCCCTAGCCAGGGACTTCCAGTTATAGCCAATCGAACACAGCACAACATCAACTCCCTATACCGGGAGAGACGAATCCCCTCCTATCGCTCATTGCCTCCATGTGATTCGGGACTGTACCCAAAAGCCACCGTTTTGCACGCCCTCTTGGACATGGTAAAGTGGAAATCAAAGCACAGTGGGAATCACACAAGACTCTATGACGATCTCGGGTCTACAGACTACCCTGTACCAGTGTCACCGGAGAACTGCCATCTGACGTGTGGTATATCACCATCTGGGAGTTCTCGGCGAGTCCGTCCAGTGTACCCAGTCTCTACTGAGCACCCGTACACCATCTCTGATGTCAAACACCGCTGGATATGGGATCATCCATCACCCATCATATGGGTCAAGATGTGTATACGCTAGTCTACTCTGGTGTATCGATGCCCTGTCTCGATATACCCTCGACTAGGAACAGTTATAGGATGTACTCATCGACTACCGCGGCCCCACTAGTATGATCTCATCATAGTCCCAGTAGTCGAGTACAGATCCTAAGGGCTTTATCAACATGTGAGAGTAAAACAGTAAACCAATACAAGTCAACATGTTAAGATAAAGTGAAACCAAATAGCATACTATCATGACGAGCAAGAAAGTCATCTCTATATATATCCAAGCATCCATTATAATATACATCATATGTACAACAATGGCCTCTAGGGCATATACATAACTAACAATCTCCCACTTGCACTAAGGCCAGCTGCTGTAGTATCGCATACCTAGCATCCCGAATAATCTCTCAAACTGTATCTGGGGAATAGCCTTCGTGAATGGATCCGCAGTGTTGTCCTTCGTATCTACTCTCCTGACCTCGATCTCCCGGCGATCAACTATCTCCCTGATCAGGTGATACCGCCTCAGAATATGTCTGGACTTTTGATGGGACCTGGGTTCCTTGGCTAAAGCCACAGCTCCATTGTTATCACAATACAGAGGTATTGGATGCTCAATGGATGGAACCACACCAAGTTCACTAATGAACTTCTTTATCCAGACAGCCTCCTTGGCAGCATCGTTGGCAGCGATGTATTCAGCCTCCATCGTCGAGTCTGCAACGATATCCTGTTTGGAACTCTTCCAACATATCGCCCCTCCATTGAGGGTAAAGACAAAACCCGAATGCGACTTACAGTTATCCATATCACTTTGGAAGCTGGAATCGGTAAAGGACTCCACCTGGAGTTCTCTGTTACCATACACCAAGAACATCTCCCTAGTCCTTCGTAAGTACTTGAGAATGTTCTTCACAGCTGTCCAGTGACTCTCTCCAGGATCTGCTTGATACCGACTCACTACACTTAGTGAGTATGCTATATCGGGTCTGGTACATAGCATCGCATACATGATAGAGCCTACTGCCGAAGCATAGGGTATGCCTTGCATGCGAGCTCTCTCCAAATCAGTTTTGGGAGACATCTCTTTGGAGAGAGTGAGTCCAGAGATCGTGGGTTGGTTCCCACGCTTGGATTCTTCCATGCTAAACCTCTTTAGTATGGTGTCAATGTACCTGAATTGGGACAATATCAGTATCCGTTTAGATCTATCTCTATAGATCATGATTCCCAATATGCAGGAGGCATCACCTAGATCTTTCATTGAGAATCTCTGTGATAAGAAGAGCTTGACTGATTGCAGCATAGGAATATCATTTCCTATCAAGAGTATGTCATCCACGTACAATACGAGGAAGACAACCTTACCCTCTGCTACCTTCTTATAGATACAAAGTTCATCTATATTTTTGATGAAGTCAAACTCTTTGACTACAACATCAAAACAGATGTTCCAACTCCGCGATGTTTGCTTTAACCCATAAATGGATTTAAGCAGCTTGCACACCTTTCCGCTGCTCCCACTATCTACGAAGCCCTCTGGCTGAGTCATGTACACGCACTCTTCTAAATCACCGTTTAGAAAGGCGGTCTTAACATCCATTTGCCAGATTTCGTAGTCATGGTATGCAGCAATGGCAAGTAAGATCCGGATGGACTTAAGCATAGCCACTGGAGAAAAGGTTTCGTCATAGTCCACACCTGGTCGTTGACGAAAACCCTTTGCTACAAGTCTAGCTTTGAAAGTCTCAACTTTTCCATCTACACCAAATTTCCTTTTAAAAATCCACTTGCTCCCAATGGGTTTTACCCCTTCAGGAGCATTTTCCAAAATCCATACTTTATTGGTGTACATGGATTCCATCTCAGATCGCATTGCATCCAGCCATTTCACAGAGTCACCACTCGTGATGGCCAGCTCGAAACTAGTGGGGTCATCATCATCCATGATGCAATCTTCGCTTCCACCATCAATGAGAAAACCGTAGTATCTCTCAGGTGGACGAGAAACCCTACTAGATCGGCGGAGAGGCTGGGGTTCGTCGGGTACTACTGAATCCTCTGGTTCCACTAAATCATATGTTGTAGTTTGTTCTGCTGGAACTTCTTCCAGTTCTACCTCAGAGCCACTAATCTCTTTAGCAAGAAATTCCTTTTCTAAAAAGGTGGCGTGTTGAGCAACAAACACCCTTTGTTCCTCACTGTGGTAGAAAATATACCCTCGCGAATGCTTGGGATATCCAATAAACTTACATAAAACATATCTTGCCTCGAGTTTGTCCGGGTTTCGTCTTTTGACATAAGCCGGGCAACCCCATATCTTAACAAAATTAAGATATGGTCTCTTCCCTTCCTATATCTCATATGGGGTGGTAGGCACTGATTTGGTAGGAACTTTATTCAGTATGTATGCCGCTGTCTCAAGTGCATACCCCCAGAAGGAAATAGGTAACTCAGCTGTACTCATCATAGAGCGCACCATATCTAATAGGGTGCGATTCCTTCGTTCCGATACACCGTTGTGCTGTGGTGTATAAGGAGGAGTAAGCTGAGAGAGAATCCCATTCTCTTTTAGATAATCTAGGAACTCACTGCTTAAGTATTCACCTCCTCGATCAGATCGAAGAATCTTAATACTTTTTCCCATTTGGTTCTCTACTTCGTGCTTATATTCTCTGAATTTCTCAAAAGTTTCAGACTTGTGTTTCATCAGGAACACATGTCCGAATCTAGAGAGATCGTCAGTGAATGTAATGAAGTAGGAAGAACCGTTCCTGGCATCCATAGACATGGGACCGCATACATCACTATGTATCAGTCCTAAGAGTTCAGTAACTCTTTCTCCGTGTCCACTAAACGGAGCTTTGGTCATTTTTCCTTTGAGACATGAATGGCAAGTATCATAAGATGATAATTCGAACGGATTCAAATAACCATCTTTATGTAACTTAGCCAGTCGTGTCGCATTGATATGACCAAGTCTACAATGCCACAAGTAGGATTCGTTCATATCCGAACTTTTCCTCTTGTGTGTGTTTTGTATATTCAGGACTGTATTCTGATTTAGAATGAATATGCCATTATGTAACGAGCCTGATGCAATCAACTTTTGATCTAGGAATATGTTCATAACATTATCCTGTACTACAAAATTATATCCTCCTTTACTTAATAAGGAGACTGATATAATGTTGCACATCATGTTCGGTATATAATAGCACTCATTTAGAATCAGTGTATTACGACTTGGTAATACAAGGTGATATTCGCCAACTGCTTTGGCTACAATACTTGCACCGTTCCCTACTTGAACGGAATGATCACCTTTTCTTAGTTCTCTACCTTTACGTAGCCCATGTAACTGTTTACATATGTGGGATTCTGATCCGGTATCTAATACCCAGGACGTAGGGTGAACTGAGAAACAGTTCTCAATAACTAACACACCCGAAGAAGATGCATCAACATGTATGTTCTTTTGGGCGGCGTGAGAATCTAGATATTCTCCTGTTTCCTGTTCAGTCTTATAACTCTTATAAGAATGAACGGGTCCAACATTCCCTAGCTCAGTACAATAATTGGGTTCAGTCAATACATCCATATTATTATCTTGATTATGGCCTGACATGGTCGCTATCTGGAGAGAGAGAGAAGAAAACACTTTAGCGTATGCTCTTGCAAGATTAGATTGGTTATTATCTTATCTAATCAGGATGTCTCCCACTGTTTTTATCAAATCTACCTTAAAACCCTAAAAGGTAAGATTAGCCGGGATTAATTACACCCTACAATTTCGTCAATCTTTCAGCCAGATCAGTGTCGGTACTTTGAGGGAGGTTCCCCATGCTTTCGCACGGACCTAATTAAAGTAAACCTCGTTTTCCCAGAGGCGTAACCCCGTTAACACTTTTCTAGACACCTACTTGAATGACTAATTGTCCTGTGTAAAACTCTCCCAGGAGTAACACTTACTCGCAGTGGGTATCGGGATCCAACTATCTCATAGGAGGTATGCAATCTCATTGCAAATTTCAACACTTGAAATTCCCGATAATATTTTTGCCCCTAGTGTCCTATGACCTTGACGGAGGTCAACAAACCATAGGCTACTAGTCAAGTTCAACCTGTCATTTCTTGATTGAATTAAACCCACCCGCATGACCCTTGACGGAGGTCAACAAGGCCGTACGACTGCCCTAATCCAATCTGCATCAAATGCATAAGCAGATAAAAAACTAGTCAGCTACCGTACACTACGCCTTGACGGAGGTCAACAAACGTAGCACGAATACTAAATAGGACTTATCTGAAATAACGGAGGGCTACGTCAGGTTTTTCAGAAAACCCTGAGCGTAATGAACTTGATATCGTCGTAGAATCGAGTGAAGTTTTGAAAAGGAGTGTTTTTGAGGCTTTTCTTAGTTTTGCTAAAGGGGTCACTCCCGGTGAAGGGATCGTCGGCCCTTTCCTCATCGAATAAGGTGCAGGATATATCATATATACCGCTGTGCAAAGCAAAACACTAAAAGCAATCAAAAGACAAACCGCGTTTTGTAGCATCTGCCAGTTTTGCTAAAGGGGTCACTCCCGGTGAAGGGATCGTCGGCCCTTTCCCCATCGAATAAGGTGCAGGATATATCATATATATCACTGTGCAAAGCAAAACTGTAGCTACCCCTTTTTATAAAGTTTTTGATTCTACAACATCTTTAGGTTTCTTTTCTTTTTATTAATCTCATTAACAAATATCCCATCAGCTTATGCTTCCTAAGCATCACAGAAGAAACGAAAGCAGTAATATTTATATATCAGCATATATATATAGTATAAGCATTCGTCTCAGGCAGTAATATGATCTCATCACAGAACATTGCAGCAGAAGAACATATATGAAATATTGGATATACTAGGACGTCCGTGTTTTCAATACGAGCCTGTATAAAACACGGATTCCACGGTCGCGACGAATAGGCAAACCCACATCCCAAGACCCCTACGAGAGCGGCAAGTAACACTGCCAATTCTAGGGTTAGGAGACCTGGTCTCGACTCCTCGAGATGGCCTCCCACTGGACCCTAGAACCCGGTTACTTGTGCTCCCCTCCTTGGGTCTACCTAATGCGGAAAAGTAAATAATATACACTGGTGACAGCAACCGCAACCTGGAAGTGCCCTAAATAAAAGAATATTACATTACAAATGAATTTTACATGAATGAAAATAAAAACCCTCATCTCACATAAAACCCCCGGCTATTCTGAACGCGACGATCCAATATAACATATCACAGCAACACATAATATCTCATATCATCAACGTAAGTAAATATGTGCATCCCAATTGTCGTTGACATATAGCAACGAAACCGGCGATATCACATATTACACTTACGGTCACAGAAAAGAAAGTGTAAAACTACAACATTTGGAATCCACAATCACTTTAGACATCGTAAATCCGAAATATCACATACTTCGCATTTCATGCCTAACTCTATGAGTTCCACATATTGTATCACATTCCAGATAAATAAACAGTATTAAACTTTCCGAACAGATAATCAAATACCCAAGATTTCCCAAAGTGCTCAACTCTTGAGCAGAGTTCAAATAATCCCAGAACATGTCAAAGTACCAGTGATCCAGCCGTAGAAGGGTCAAGCCAACGCCTCACATGTGGCACGCCGTACTGCCCCAAACCCGAAGGTTCAAAAGGCAGTTCAAGACGGTCACATAATCGAGTTAAGGTTTGTTGTCTTCTAGAGGGTCCACCGCTTAACTTGTACAATTTTTCCGAAAGATTTAAACCCGATAAAAATTCAACACTTGAAAGTTTTACGTGCCGGGAAAAAGTGGGTTAATGATATCTGTTCAACTAGTTTAACAGTTTCTAAATATCCGGAAAGAAATACGAATTTAAAATTTCCGATCGAGTCTACTATTACAAAACAAACCCCAGAATTTTCAACACTTGAAACAGATTAAAAATACCCAGAAGCATCAACAAGCACCTACGGTTATTACCATGAAAGACACGTGTCACAACTCCATTATTCCGCCGCGGAACCGCCGCTTAAGCATGCTTACGCCGCGGTTCCACCGCCGTTTAGTCGAATTGTGGGCCCGGGTTTCATGGTAATCCTTATAATTCCCTGCTGATTTTTTTACGTATTTTTAATTCAGAAAAATCCCAAATTTTAAAAAAAATTCCAGAGAGGGGGTATATTTTGTCGTTTCGGGTTCGATCGGAGTTTTAACTTCGTAAACACATCGCCTAATGCTCTAGCTAGGCTTTGATACCACTGTAGGGTTCCTAGGCACTCTTGTGAAGGTTCATAAGGCATCAAACATGCCCGGATAAAAATTTAGACGTGCCGAACAAGCCAAAGCCGGGATCTTTGCTAGATTATTAGGGTTGAACATGCAAGATGATAACTTTTATCTAAGTGTGAGGGATTACAACCTTTGTAGTCCGCTCCTTCGCTTCACAAGCTCCGAGTAGAAGTCCCTTTGCCGCGATCCACGATCTCCCGGACTCATGAAAGGCTCCACGACTCTAACGATCCATGCTAGCTTGAAGTGTTCCAAATCTCCGATGATCTACGTCGAAGTTGCAAAGACTCAAGCTTTCTCACTCTAAAGAGATGAACACACTAATCTCATGGGCTAGATGAGATGAGGATGAGAGAGTAGTATTTTTGCTTTCTTTTTAAATCATTTTCTCATATTTATTCATCACTTAAAGATTTTCTAGTAAGCTTTTCAAGAGAGAAGAAGATGATAATGGAAAATCAATAATAAGATTAATCCTTTTGTGATGAATAGAAAGAAGACTATATGATTGATTTATAAACCATGGTCAAGGATGAGTGGTCAAGATTTAGTAGAGAATAAACTAGAGTTAGGGTTTGGTTGGGTTAAGAATGTGTCATCCTAAAATATCTTAAGAATGACAAAAGAAAAAGCTTCTAGAAGGTGCATGAAGCATCTAACCCAAATCAAACCCTAACCTCAATTAATCATCCTTAAACATGTTTAACAATTAATCATATCATGTCACAATAATATATATCACATATATATTATATATTTGCAACAAAAGAAAATAATACAATTAACATATATCGCATATATATCAATGTATCATCCAGTGAGAAAATGAAATAATAAAGCGAGCCAATATTAGATAATGTAATAATATATCATATATATTATTATACATTAAATCATCGAATCAACACTTGATCCGACGATCCGGCTATATCGAATATTACCGACTAATATATCATGTACCGATTCATCGAATCAACACTTGATCTGATGACCCGGTTCATAACTAAATATCGCGAGAATATAATACGGTATCCCATATCGCATTATTCTCGGTCCTGCACATATCACATATGTGCCTCTACTCCGTTTCGCCTGAGCCAAGAAACCTCTGTGTAGGACTCTAAAGAATCGTCAATACGCCGGTAGCAGGTGATGATCATATCAAACACCCACAAGCTGCAAGCGGTCAGCTAAACGTAACAGCCACCCAGGTATTGAGCGATCAGAAGATCAACAAGCTAGCCTATGCGTTCTCCTGTGAATCCAATCAGTAACACTCCCATACAGTCCGGTCTGTTCGTCTGATATGTCGCATATCAAGTCTAGGGGTGGTATACGTCAGACCCCAGTAACCGATAAGTCGTGTCGATGTGTGGCTCATAACGGGTCGAGAAACTACTAGTAACACTTACCAGTAAATCTCTATATCAGCCCTGGCCAGGGACTTCCAGTTATAGCCAATCGAACACAGCACAACATCAACTCCCTATACCGGGAGAGACGAATCCCCTCCTATCGCTCATTGCCTCCATGTGATTCGGGACTGTACCCAAAAGCCACCGTTTTGCACGCCCTCTTGGACGTGGTAAGGTGGAAATCAAAGCACAGTGGGAATCATACAAGACTCTATGACGATCTCGGGTCTACAGACTACCCTGTACCAGTGTCACCGGAGAACTGCCATCTGACGTGTGGTATATCACCATCTGGGAGTTCTCGGCGAGTCCGTCCAGTGTACCCAGTCTCTACTGAGTACCCGTACACCATCTCTGATGTCAAACACCGCTGGATATGGGATCATCCATCACCCATCATATGGGTCAAGATGCGTATACGCTAGTCTACTCTGGTGTATCGATGCCCTGTCTCGATATACTCTCGACTAGGAACAGTTATATGATGTACTCATCGACTACCGCGGCCCCACTAGTATGATCTCATCATAGTCCCAGTAGTCGAGTACAGATCCTAAGGGCTTTATCAACATGTGAGAGTAAAACAGTAAACCAATACAAGTCAACATGTTAAGATAAAGTGAAACCAAATAGCATACTATCATGACGAGCAAGAAAGTCATCTCTATATATATCCAAGCATCCATTATAATATACATCATATGTACAACAATGGCCTCTAGGGCATATACATAACTAACATGTATATCAGAGGTTTGTACGGATGCGGCCGTTGTAGCAGACTTCGTTAGATTCCCCTCATTTGCGAGGGGTTTTTGATTGTGGGGACGCTCTTCCTTGCAGGCGCAATCCCCTGCAGTTGATTACGTTACCGCATCACGATAATCACTTTCTCCTGCTCCAGAAGTTCACTTCGTGTCGTGTGTGTTTATTTTATTTTTGGTTTGGGTTGCCCGTGGATTGTATACGGAGACTAATTTATGTCGTCGCCTGTAAGGCGTGGATTAGTCCAAATCCGTATATCTTAGATTTGGATTTGTTTTATTTAAGGATCATTGATCTGGTTTGAGATTAAGATCGACTTAAATGTATGTGAGCAATTGGGGATTGGTTGGTTTTTAGTTAAGGATACGTTAGTCCAATTTGAGACTAAGATCTACTTAACAAGGTGTTAGGATCATTTTTTTTCAGATCCAACAAAAGAGTATTTGGGCTCTGTTGTCTTAGTTTAGGGACATTTCGGTCCATTGTCGTCATTTTTTAGGCGAATATTAGTTTAAGGACATCTTAGTCCGTTGTTCACCATTTTGGAGGTGCGGTTTCAGTTTAGGGACATCTCGGTCCGTTGATCACCATTTTGGAGGTGAGATTTTAGTTTAAGAACGTCTCGGTCCATTGATCACCATTTTGGATGTGAGATTTTAGTTTAAGGACGTCTCGGTCCATTGATCATCTTGCGCGTACGTGTATTTGTTACGTGACGGGATGAACAATGATGATATGGGATGCACCCAGTTTGGGGTGCAGTCTGATTTGAGGTGTGCACATCAGTTTGGAAGTTCACCAAAAATCTTTTGGTTGTCGGGACCCGCCACCTCTATGAAGACATTGAGAAATTACAACGACGTGGATCGGAGGTATGGAGAGATGTACCCGTGAACCAATTTCCGTATTTGAAGGAAAAGGAGTTAGTGGTAAACCCGAAAATCGTTAGTCATATTTTGAGACTAAGATTTCCTCGGGAGGATGTGGGATGAGTATTGTTTGGGATATCATCAATTGGAAGATCAATAGTCGTATTTAGGACTAAGATCAGTTTGGGAAATCATGAGCCCATGGGCTCGGTTAGTCTGAATCATGGGGGTTCTATCCTCAGGGGACCTAGCCAATTTGGGCTTGGTCCATTTAGTTTTTTTATTGAAAAGTGTCAAGCACTTGTTTGGGCTCTGTATAATCAGTACTCTTTTTGTACAAAAAGGGTTGAGCACTTATATAAGTTCTGGCATTCACATATAATCATGTTGAGCTTTTAGTCATGGGGATGGCCCAATAAGTGTTAAACACTTTATCCCCTTTTTGTCTTTGTATGAAGTGCTAGGCACTCTTTATGGAGCCCACGTGTGAGGCGCTGGGCGTTGTCTAGTGAGTGCTAAGCACTTTTCCATTCTGTGGCGCTCACGTAAAGGGCACGTGGGGCGCTGAGCGCCGCTCATTGAGTGTTAAGTACTCTTTTCTTCTGTGGCGTCCACGTAAGGGGCACGTGGGGCGCTGAGCGCCGCTCATTGAGTGCTAAGCACTCTTTTCTTCTATGGCGCCCATGTGAGGGGCACGTGGGGCGCTGGGCGCTGAGTTCTTTTCTTCTTGAATGGTCAGCAGGATCTTTATTTTGTAGATGAATTCTTGGTTCTCGAGAACGAGTTCTTCCCAATGAGAATTAAATTCTCATCATATGTGAGACTTGTCTTATGGATCTCAGATCCGGAGAAAGAACTCGGTTCTTTGAGAATGGCTAAACCCCTAAGTAGGTGTGTGTGTGTGTGTGTGTGTGTGTATTTACCTAAAATTTCCAAGAAGAGAGTTCTTCTTCCTCGAGAATTTAATTCTCTGTTCTTTTGAAGTTTTCTCTTTTCTTTTTTTTAAAGCTTATAAGGGGGTCCTTCCTCTTCAGACTTGAAGTCTTGGATCCTTTATATAGTAGAGACGGGTTTGTTAATTAGTTTTTGAAGAAATCTCTCATTAAGAGATCGTAATTGATTTGGAGATTTTTACCCACCATTGGATCTTTGATCCAAGGGTTTCTGTTTTACAGAACAAGATTGGGAAAATATTTTCCCTTGCACAGAATTTATTCTGTAAAACGGTGATTTTTTAATCACCGTTGGATTTTTAATGTAACGGTCCTCTGTTTTACAGAAGGCATAGAATTTTATTCTACGATCCAACCGATGGTATCTTTCTTGTTTTAGAAAGATTTGAGGAATATTTCGTCTCAACAGAATTTTAATTCTGAGTCTTGATGATTTATCATCTCCGTTGGATCTTCGATCGAACGGGTCTGTTTAACAGAGAGTAGAATTTAATTCTACCTGGGCGCCGGCACTCACATGTTGTGCACGCGGGTGCTAATTAGTGTTTTAATTCCTTTATGTGCTTTGCATGTTGGCGCCCGCGTGAGGAGCACGTACGACGCCATATAAGAGTTTTTAACTCTGGCGTTGGTGCCCTCATGGAAGGCACGTAGGGCGCTGCCTCTTTAAAATTTTTGGAACAGAGCTTTACTCTTTGATTGGGGGAAACAGACGTTTTGGTCCAACATTCCTATTTTAGGGACGAATGTTAGTTTAGGGACATCTCGGTCCAAAATTCCTATTTTGGGGACGAATGTTAGTGTAAAGACATCTCGGTCCATTATTAGTTTAGGGACATCTCGGTCCATTATTTGTTTAGGGACATCTCGGTCCAACATTCCCATTTTGGGGACAAATGTTAGTTTAAGGACATTTCGGCCCATTATTAGTTTAGGGACATCTCGGCCCATTATTAGTTTAGGGACATCTCGGTCCATTATCGCCATGTTTGAGGCGATGGAGCTTTTTGGATACTACTCTCGAAATTCTGATTCAGGAAGATAGCGAGCGTACACAAGCGTCGTCATCTTCTACTGACCTAAGTCATGACTCGTCAAGCGTAGTAATTTTTGAGGAATCGGCCGTTTATTGGCCGGAAGAGTCTTTCGCCATGCATATCTATGAGCAGGTAGGCTCCATCTTGGTAGACTTTGTCTATGATGTACAAGCCTTCATAGTTCGGCTAGAACTTCCCCCATTTTGCACGATTGGGGATCATTGATCTTTTGACGACTAGCATGAGTTCGCCTTGGCGAAATGTTCTCGGCCTAATCAGTTTTTCATATGACCGTGTCATCCTTACTTTATAAGCCTTTAGATTTTGCTGTGCTATAAGGCGAGTTTTGTCGAGGGCATCAAGCTCCTCAAGCCTATAATGAGCGTTTTCTTCATCTGTCAACTCGTATCGAACTGCTACTCATAGAGAAGGGAGTTCTATTTCCAACGGGAGCACTATTTATGTGCTGAACACCAATGCGTATGGTGTTGTATTCGTGGCCGTTTTAAACGTTGTTCTGTACGCCCAGAGAGCTTCGTGCATCCTTTCGTGCCAGTCTTTTTTGTTTCTGGACACCGTTTTCTTTATAATCTTTATCAAGGTCTTGTTGAAAGCTTCGGCTAGTCCGTTGGCCCGAGAATTATAGACTGAAGAGTATCTCCAATCTATTTTATACTGTTGTGCGAAGCGGCTTATTTTATGGCTTCTGTAAGCTAGCCCATTATCCGAGATAATTCGTCGCGGAGTGCCGAACCGATAGATGACATGTGTTCTGAAGAAATGGAGGATATTCTCCGTCTTCACCTCTCTTAGCGGTACTGCTTCTGCCCACTTAGAGAAGTAGTCGGTCGTTGCCAATATGAACCAATGTCCTTTAGATAATGCCGTTCGACAGGGCCAATTATATCTCTTCCCCACATCTCGAACGGCCAGCTGGCCACTGTCGGGTGTAGAGGATTTGGATGTTGATGGATGAAGTCCCCATGAATTTGGCATGTGTGACACTACTTCGTATATTTGAGGCAGTCATGAATCATTGTGGGCCAATAGTAACCCATTCTTTTATCTTCAGCTTCATCTTTGGCCCGACTTCATGAAAACCACAGAGTCCGTCGTGAGTTTCTTGGACGACTTTCTTTGCTTCCTTTGGCCCAGGCATCTTAGCTACAGACAGTCGAACGATCTTTTATATAGAGTATCACTGACAAAGGCGAAAGACAAAGCTCGTTTCATGAGCTGATGTCTAGATGACGCATTTTCGGGCGTTCGTTGGGATTTGAAGTAGTCTATGAAGACTTCCCTCCAGTTGATGACCTTTTCTTCGTCCTCCATTTGAAGGGCCACTTGTTCGGTCGTTTCTTATCTTTCGGATGACTCTATTATGTCTTCCGAAGATATATCTGTTGGTGCGAGAACCCTGCAGCTTTGCACAATGATCCTTATGTCATCGAGGTCTTCATCGGCTAATTCCTTAGCCAATTTGGCCAACTCGTCTACCTTACTGTTTTCTGTACGCGGTATACTCTCCAAGATGTAGGAGGGAATTTGTGTCAGCAATTACTGCACTCTTTCACCATACTTTATTAGCTCTGGCTTGCACGTATGATAGTCGCCATTTACTTGGCTAACGATCAGCTGGGAAACTTCATATATGAAGAGGTCTTTGATTCTCATGTCGATAGTGATCTCTAGACCTTCTATCAAAGCTTCGTATTCAGCTTCGTTATTATTCCTTGGCTCTGTTAAAGAGAGGGCATAACACAATATCCCTCCCTACGGAGTCACGAAAATAAGACCAACCCTGGCTTTAATTATGGGGGTATTTTGCTTTCACCGCTTCATGGAAGATGCTCCATCGAAGTAGAGTTCCCATTGGGAATCATCTTCTTCTTCGGTTGTATTGAACGCATGTTCATCTGGCAACTCGCGATTTAAGGGGGAGTCAGCTGGTATCAGATGTTCCGCGAGAAAGTTGGCAATGGTCTGCCCTTTCACTGCTTTGAGGGGACGATACGTTATCGAGAACTCCATCAGGAGGAGGGCCCATTTAGCAAGCCTTCCTGTTAGTATGGCCCTTGATATTAGATATTTGAGAGAATCCACTTTTGATATGAAATGGACCTCATGTGCCAAGGCGTAATGTCTGAGCTTCGTTATTGTGAAGATCAGTGTCAGGCAATACTTTTCGATGGGGGGGTAGTTGTTTTCTTCCCCTAGGAGAACTCGGCTTAAATAGTATAGAGCTTTCTCATTTCCCTGATCGTTCTCTTGTACCCACAGCATGCCTAGTGAAACCTCAAGGGCCATTGTGTATAGGATAAAGGGTTTTCCCTTAACTAGAGCAGTCAATACCGGTGGATTTTGAAGGTATTGCTTTATTTCGTCCAGTGCATTTTGGCATTTTTGATCCCAGACGAACGATGTCCCTTTCTTCATCAAATGACTGTAGGGAAGACATTTTCCGGAGAGGTTGTCTATGAACCGCCAGATATATGCGAGCTTTCCTTGAAGAGATCGCAACTGTTTGAGGGTTCTTGGCATGCGCATTTCCATAATCGTCTTGATCTTTGAGGGATCGATTTTGATACCTCGGTAACGTATGATAAATCCCAGGAATTTGCCTGAGGAGACTCCAAATGCACATTTTAAAGGATTCATCTTCAGATTATACCACCGAAGACGTTGGAACACTATTTTTAGATGTTCTCAATGCTCCTCGTGAGATTTGCTCTTCACTACAAGGTCGTCGATGTAGCATTCGACAATCTCATGGATGAGGTCATCGAAGATCTTTTTCATGAACCCTGGTAGGTAAAGCCAGCGTTCTTCAGACCGAAGGGTATCACTTTATAGCAGAATATGCCCAGCGGAGTTCGGAAGGCGGTATGCTTTTGGTCTTCTGGATGCATTTTTATTTGGTTGTATCCAAAAGATCCATCCATGAAGGAGAAGACTTCATTGGTAGACGTGTTATCGATCATTAGCTTGGTAACAGGGACTAGGAAGTCGTTCTTCGGGCAGGCTTTGTTAAGGTCCCGAAAATCCACGCAGATGCGAATCGTCCCATTTTTCTTCATCACTGGAATGATGTTAGCGATCCAGTCGGGATATTGAACTTCTTGGATGAAGCCGAAGTCGATTAATTTCTTGACTTCAGCGTTGATACCCATCTCAAGTTCGTTCCGCATTCTTCTTGGCGTCTGTTTGACTGGCTTTATGTCCGGCGATATGGCTAGTTTATGTACTGCCACTTTCGGATCTAGACCCGGCATTTCAGAGTAGTTCCACGCGAAGCAATCTTTATACTGTATGAGCACATCTTTTAAGGTGGCCACCTGTTTTTCAGATAGGAGTTCACTGACGAACGTTGGTCTCGGATCATTTTCCATCCCTAAGTTAATTTTTCCTAGGTTGTCCACCGTGGTATGTATTCCATCTTCCAGCTCTTTTGGTGCTGGTAGAAACTCAGAGATCACCTTGTCCTCATCTTCATTTGCGAAGCACCTGTAGAGGTTATTCATAATCTCGTGCCCTTCCTCTTTTGAGAGTGTTATCATATGGTAAGTACGAGCTCGCTTCCATTCTTGATGTTGAGCCGGTCCTATCCTGACAGTATAGGTCCCTTTTGGTTTGTGCTTTTACGGCGGGGTTACCCTCCAGCTGTCGAATAACGTAAACCTGCCTTGTCGATACTGGTCTTCTACCCAGTCTTTGAAGGTGAAGCATTCTTCAAGAGGGTGACCTATTACTCGGTGATAGGAGCAATAATCCAGATGATGGACCCCGTTTATTTTTTCGGGGTGTCGAGACTCCGGAAGCGTCATCATTTGGTGCTTCGTGACAATGTTGAATATTTTCATTGTCTTTTCTTGGGAGAAAGAGTATTCCCAGCCCATCTTCTTTATAAAGGATGTGCTTGTTCATACCATAATATTGTATTATCATATTCCCATTTCTTATTCGTTTTATAAATAAACAGGTGCTTTTGACGCATGTCTGCTACATATTACAGGTTACAGGTTCTTGGACAGAAAACAGTGAAAACGATGAAAAGACGATGCAAAAGTGGACTTTGACCAACAAACAGAAGACTTTTGATCAAGCCTACATCAAAGATAAAATTCACAAAGTACAAGGCAATGCAAGGTCCAAGATTACAAAGCAAACGGTTAAAAGTCCACCGCAATTGTTCACTGGAAATCTGGAAGAAACATAGAAGCTATTTTAATAAAAGAACCAAATAATAAGGAAGCCCAAAGACAGAAGAGCCCACAAAGGAAATTTCAAGGCCCAATACTTCCTTTTAAAGAGACAGAGACATAAAATTTTACCAAAACTTGAAGTCTACTTTGACTAGGTCTTCCTAAGGATATTTTGGTAAATGTAGACATGCGAATCAATTGTAAACCTAGGGTTTCTATGTCCTATAAATAGAACCCAAACCATTATATTTTCTCATGCCTCCCTATGCCTCTTTTTATCAATAAAATTTAGATTTCTTTTGGAGAGCATCGATGCCTCTTTTCATTTCAGAAATTCAGATCGGACAAGTCTTGTGTTGATGTTTGGAGAGAGCCATCTGTAAAGTAAGTAGGTAATTTCAATTCTTGCCCTAGGTAATTTTTCATTCTCTGCCCCAGATTAAATTTAATTTCTTGCCCTAGTTAGATAGTTAGATCTTTAATTCAATTGCCCTAGATTAATTTAGTTTTTAGATTTAATTAATCCATTCACACCGTTTGGAATTAACTCGTTAGAGCGATTAGGAAATTCACAACATCCCTGTGGATCGACCCATATTCACCGGCTAGCTGCAAAGCGACGCTGTTCTTGATTGCGGTTTATAGATAGTTTTTCATACCAATCAAATGGCGCCGTTGCCGGGGATGGCGTGTCATTTTCTTTTTGCAATTTCGGGTTAATATAAAATTAAAAAACATAAAAACTGAAAAAAATCAAAAAATATATAAATTTATCATCTTTGTATTTTGTGAAGGGTATTTTTTGTTTGAATTTTGCAGGATCTACAATCGAGACGGATCTGGAAAAATCCAGAGTTCGAAACAAAAAAAATCTCAACATGTTTTTATTCGAATTTGTTTGTAGATCCTACAAAGGCTTTCGATAGTCTCTGGATCACTGGTACGATCTTTGAGTCCCTTCTTGATTTTCGTTAAAAGATTCAAACTTTAACACTCTCCTTGTAAAAAGCAGCAAGCTTTATTAGAGAAGGAAACGTTTTGCACTATTATTGCAATTTTCCTCCTAACTTGGTAACATGTTGCCTAGACATAGTGTTGGGACTGCTGAAGTTGTAAAAACTGTCAAATCATTCGTGGAATCTTGTTTCATACGTCGCTCCTAATTTATTGCAAAGTTGAGGCTAGTGCTTTTATAAGCTATAAGCATAGTCACTAATTGTGTTGATGTAGATTCCGAGATATCTAGAATGGCAGCGTGTATGACCCGTTGACACTGGTACGATCACTGGAATTCTCTGGATCACTGGTACGATATTTGAGTCCCTTCTCGATCCAGAGACTATCGAACAGCAGAGGAATTCAACAGCGAAACAACAGAAAAAATCTTGAGACGCGAGCCGTATGTTAGACCGCGATTCCGCGGCATAAACCGCCTTCTGCCGCCCATCCGCGGCACTCTGGTGAAATCTTAGGATCCGAGCCGCCGCCGCCGCCTTTCTGCCGCGAGAGGACCCTTAGACCGCGAAAACGCTGTTTCCCTGTTGCATCTTCGTCTGAAAATTTGCTCTGTAAGCTCCTCTGTTTTTTCTCTGGAAATTTATATATATCTTTTCTAAAATATCCTGCAGAATTCTTTGCGCTCAAAAATCTTTTCCCTTCCAAATAACAAATCTTGTGTAGGATTCTTTGCGCCGCGCATAAAATAAAAAGATTTGATTGCAAGTGATTTTTCTGTTTTGCATATCTTTAAAACTGACTTTAAGGGGCTTTTGACCAATTCAAATTGGGTGGGGATTTCATCACCCTTCCCAGGACTCCAGAAATCACATAAGGCATATGCATTGACCATCTATTAATTAAAAAATACTAGACTCGGCCCTGAGGACTTCGAGCTCAATAGGACAGAGGACTAGTTATAAGCATCAGCCGTTTATCCTAACCTGACTTTGCGGTTCTAGGCAAGTGTGTCAAGGCAAGTGGTTACTTAATTAGGACCGCTACTTGTAGCGGGGAGCCTCCCACTTACCTGGCACTTACCTGGCCACAATTGGCGGTGAAGAGACGGTTTGAGATCCTATTTCTAGCCCTTTGGAACAGTTAGGAGCTGTCTAGCTGACCTAGGTGACCCTAGATCTAGGCCTGATTGTGTATTTCTGGTTGATTGCATTTGTGTCTAAGCCTTTTATCGAAAATTTTTGCAAAACAAATAAAAAAAATAAGAGGAAAATTTTTATAAAAAAACTTGCAAAGTTTGCCGCTAAGAAATCCTTGCACCACCTACCTTCTTTCTCTTCTCGTTCTTCTATCATGGGTACCCCACATCATAAATCTCTTGCCGAACTTTGGTATCCCGAACCTAACTTTGCCTCGTACGTCAATTGTTTCGGTCGATTTAAAGAAAATCCCTCCATGCCAAAAATATCTTTGAAAGATCAAATAGAAGCGTCTAGGAGAAACAGTTCGACTTTGCAACCCACTTTGTGTCAACCAAGTCAACCTTTACCACCTTCATATGTTGATACCACTTTTTCAAGTCCTGCTGTAACTCCTAAACCGATGTCCATTGCTGAGCATATTGCTCAATCTCGTAGCCGATCTTTCACCCCTCTCCACACATCTAGTTCTAGGGATCAACAAGTCCATTCACCTTTTTATCCACATGTTGACCCTACTTCTGTCCAACCATCCAATTCCTACCAGCCCTACCCGACTTTCCCACCTACACTAGACATTGCTTCTCCACAGCCATTTGGGAGTTTCACGTATCCAAACAATTTCGAATCTTTTACCGAAACCCCTTCACAACCCATGTCTAGTTTGGAACAGTCGTTGGAGGCGTATATCGCAGCAACAAACAAAATGATTAGGAATGTGGAAGCGTCCATGGCCGCCCTTATGCAACCTACTGAACCGGTAGCTAGTTTCCAACTAGCTCCAAATTTTTCAATGTATAAGGAGGCGGTTGGACAGAGTAAGAATGTGAGAGGATTTCCAAATCAAACCTACACATACCTAATTGAATCCAACAACTCCAATTTTCAAACATGTGTCCATAATGATAAGTTGTGCGACTTTGTTGTGCTTGATTTGCCAAATTGTGAAGAACCCCTTTCGAGTGAAACCACACATAATCCGTTTGACCTTTACACCTTCACTCTAGAACCTAAATTGATAAATATCCATGCTTTTGATGAGGTGTCTAAAAAAATTGATTTTCACTTGATTGAGGATATAGACGCCGGGAATATTTCGGATGATGAACCTGTCGATCTGATTGAAATTTTATGTCCAATTCATCATCCCGAGTCATTAGATGTTTCTCCCGAACTTCATATGCGTCTTGATTTTGATGATAATGGCATGGATGAGCTAAATATTGAGGAGAATTATGAGGATAGTATTGAGGAGAGTATTGAGGATAATATTGAGGTTGAACCATTTTTGTTTGATGTGTCTGATTTTCCAATTCATCCTCCTGAACCTTTAACCAAATCACCCTCCCTCCTTTCCATCGTTCCGACCACGCCTAATATCACGCTTGAAGACTTTGAGCATGAAAAATTTTCCTTTGAATATGACACAGTTCTCACAGCCGATAACACTTACGAGTGTTTCACTTTTTCGGACGATGTTGATGACTCACCGCCCGAGTTTGAGTCCTTTACATTTTCAGATGAGTTAGTTGAACCATCAGACTCGGTTGCTTACAGTAGTTTCAAACCATTGATGGAATCTTTTAAGTTCGAGACAGTTTACTACGGTGAAAATGAGACTATCCTTAATTCACTCCCTTTCGTCCTTCCTATCATTCCGACCTTGCAAGAGACTGTTACGCTCTCATCCCCTATACCAAATTCGATGTACCCATGTTTTCTTGCGAATCTTGAGGGATTTGACCCTATTTCTCGACGGGTTGATAGATTAGCACAATCACTTTTAATACATCGGTCATCACAAATTGCTCTAATTTATTCACTCGATTTACACCCTCAAGATCGTACTCCACTTCTTTCTCTTTTCCGCCATTCTTCTCCCCCACCGAGACCGTATCCCGTTTCTACCTCCACACGGTCTCGTGTGCTTCCCATATCTTTTCTTTCCACTCCATTCTTTCACCAACTCGACCATTACCACGATAAGATTTTTGAATGGTTGGTGCTGACCTTTGGCTTGTGTAAAGCCTTGTTTAGTTTGGGGGGAATCTTGTTGTATATATGTATATATCTTTTTGTTTTCTTTTTCTATAAAAAATAATTTAAAAATATTAAAAAAAATTATAAATAAATAAACAGGGGAGTGCCGGCATTTTGACTCTCTTGGTGTAGCATGACAGTGAGGACACTGTCAAGTTTAAGTTTGGGGGTATGCTCGGTAAGCTTTCTTCTTTCGCATTCATATGTATATTTTTACATTTGCGTCCTTATTTAAAAAAATCATAAAAATTTGAATAATTTGAAAAATAAAAAAAAATTAGAAAAAGAAAAACCCATAAAAATTGAAAAAATTTGAAAAATTATAAAAATTGATGTATTCAATTTTGGCTAATTGACTTGAGTTTGATAAATAGGTCAACTGGCTAGAAAAAACTAGATCTTAGACTTAGTAAATTAAAAACCCTAAAAATAACCTTCCTTAAAATTTAACGGTAGAAAGTATATGTCTTTGTAGTTTATTTAGAAATAGGCAAATTTTGAGTTCACTTCTTGGGCTAAGTTGAAACAAGGGAAGAGTATTGATATTTTTATTAGAGTATAAGTTTGAAAAATAATTCCTAGCTTAAGTCTAGATTCTGAAAACGTATACCCTATAAATTGCATAATCACGCACCTTGAAACTTGGAATAGTAGAAGAGACCTTGAAATGCTCTTGTCTAAAGTCCTTAGTACAATGGAAAAAGAAAGAAAAAAAAGTGTGAATAAAGAATAAAAAAAAATGAACACTGGTTTTTGTGATTACTTAAGGCTGTAAAAATAGAAAAAATATTTAGCGATGGTGCTTCATCACCTAGTGCCTTAGACCAACTGGTTTGGGGTCACTGCTAAAGCCTTGGGTGTTGCAAGACTAGGAAGTACGCTTTAAAGTGCTAACGCATCTTGTAATTGGTTGTTGGTACCTCAAGAAGTATTAACGGTCGCATGAAAGATGTGTAAGAAAAATTCAGTTAAAAATTCACCAATTAATAAGTGCTTTGGACAACGGACAAGGGTATGATTGCTTGATTTGAATTTCCAAGTGTAAGGGTGATCTTTACACACACGTAGGGGTATGTGATTGGGATTTAGATGGTAGAAAGGAGTGAAAAATAGAACTTATATCTTTAGTAAAGTTGATAAAAATTCCTAAGTGGAGATGGAACCCTAGAAGGAAAACTTAAGAGATGACGAAAGCTAAGTAAGTCTATAGAACATATATAATCTTAAGTTAAATGATGAGGAAGTGTGAAGAATATGGGTGGATAATTTATGAGTCGAAAGATAATAGAATTCCTTTTAAGAAAACCAAATTGGAGAATGAAAGTCGAAAAGCCAAATTGATAGGATTTTGTGGGTAGTATCCGCTGAAAACCCTCAGGAGACAACACTCCTCCTACTAGGGATACCTAGAGGTTTAACGGCTTGTTGCACATGCTCAGTGCAATCGCGTTTCCCTGCGAAAGTGCGGTTAGGTTTTTGTAGAGAATAAAAAATAAGTTTGCTCGAGGACGAGCAAAAGATAAGTTTAGGGGTATTTGTTCATACCATAATATTGTATTATCATATTCCCCTTTCTTATTCATTTTATAAATAAATAAGTGCTTTTGACGCATGTCTGCTACATATTACAGGTTACAGGTTCTTGGACAGAAAACAGTGAAAACGATGAAAAGACGATGCAAAAGTGGACTTTGACCAACAAACAGAAGACTCTTGATCAAGCCTACATCAAAGATAAAATTCACAAAGTACAAGGCAATGCAAGGTCCAAGATTACAAAGCAAACGGTTAAAAGTCCACCGCAATTGTTCACTGGAAATCTGGAAGAAACATAGAAGCTATTTTAATAAAAGAACCAAATAATAAGGAAGCCCAAAGACAGAAGAGCCCACAAAGGAAATTTTAAGGCCCAATACTTCCTTTTAAAGAGACAGAGACATAAAATTTTACCAAAGCTTGAAGTCTACTTTGACTAGATCTTCCTAAGGATATTTTGGTAAATGTAGACATGCGAATCAATTATAAACCTAGGGTTTCTATGTCCTATAAATAGAACCCAAACCATGGTATTTTCTCATGCCTCCCTATGCCTTTTTATCAATAAAATTTAGATTTCTTTTGGAGAGCATCGATGCCTCTTTTCATTTCAGAAATTCAGATCGGACAAGTCTTGTGTTGATGTTTGGATAGAGCCATCTGTAAAGTAAGTAGGTAATTTCAATTCTTGCCCTAGGTAATTTTTCATTCTCTGCCCTAGATTAAATTTAATTTCTTGCCCTAGTTAGATAGTTAGATCTTTAATTCAATTACCCCAGATTAATTTAGTTTTTAGATTTAATTAATCCATTCACACCGTTTGGAATTAACTCGTAAGAGCGATTAGGAAATTCACAACATCCCTGTGGATCGACCCGTATTCACCGGCTAGCTTCATGTGACGCCGTTCTTGATTGCGGTAATAGATAATTTTTGAGATCAATCAGTGCTCCAATCGAGTTTTTCTCAATTGCATGGCGTCTTGGATCCACTTTGTTGTTTTCGAACGATGTTTATGTTTTTTGCCTTGTTTTTGCCTCTATTTCGGGATTTTCCCCTTTCGCGAGAACATACAGTGTGCCGGGGATGAAGAGCATTACGTTTTAGTTCGGCCGCAGATTGCTGACCGAGTCACTGCATCCTGGCCTTTTCGTAAATGGCCATTTCGCGGCAGTGGTTATGCCAGCTCTTTTGACAAGCTTCTTTTATTAACCTGTCAATTTGTTTTTCGAGTGACGGAGTTAACGTTCTTAGAGCGGGATTTCGCTCTGTTCATACATCACAGCTATTTGGAAGAGCATTTTCCCCTTCACTAGAGCTGTTTATGATGCGGCAACTGTGGAACCGCTCCCGTTTCTTGGACTGAACGTATCTGAGCCCAGTCGTCTCCATCTTCCCATTGGGCATCTTTCGCTGAGTTCCGGGAATATCCTAAATCCTTTTGTAGAATTGGGCTTATCGAATAGTTTGTTCGAGGGGTACACCTTGGTATCTTAACACCTTTTTCAATCCCTCCGTGCAGTATCTTGGCAGACGGATTGGTTGAAGCCTATCGAGTGCAAAATCAGCACCATTCCAGACTTCTTTTTCTACTTTGTTTTCCGTAGATTGGTAGAAGAGGATCGCTTTTTCACCTCTTTGCCTGGGAGGTACGTAGAAAATTCGCAGTTCTTGTACGCTGTGTGTATGGAGCGCATCAAGTTCCTTGTAATGCCGAGGCGGAGCCATTGTAATTTATAGACTCTGATTTGTTCCGGTAAAAGTTTGCATTGACGGACGGACGGAGAACACTGCGATGGTCTTGTCCTCCGAGTCGCTGCCAAAGACCAAAATAGGAGTAGATGTCCGGGCTTATTGTTTTCTTTTTGGGGTTGCCCCGAGTAGACTATTTCTTCATCTTCCTCGGTATCGCTCCCAAATATCGGGATAGTAACGACGGACTTCTATTTATCCTCCGGCTTATGATACCTTTCCGTATCTTCGAAGTCTGGTAGGATGTACTTTGCATCTTCGTATTTCCGGAATTCGTTTACGGAGAATGGATTTAGCTCTCCCGTGACCGTGTACTCCGAGGCATCCTTGAATGTTATGTAGAAAGGATGGCGTTGTACTCGTGTAACCAAGGCCTGCCGAGCAGAGCGTTATAGCAAGTCTTAGCGTCAATGATATGAAATTTGATGTTAGTGACGAGAAGCCCGAAGCGTAACGTCAGTATTACGGACCCAAGAGTCCGTGACGACTGTGAGACGAACCCGGAGATGGTAATTTTATCTCGGGCAAGGTGCTGAACGTCCATGCAAATTTCCTTCAGCATTCTCACGTTGAGAAGGTTGACGGAGGATCCGTTGTCGATAAGGATTTCCCTATCTTGATGTCGTGGCAGTAACCGATGACGTATAACGGGCGATTATGTTTGCACATACCGAGGAGGAAATCTTCATCATTGAATGTAATGTCAGCCATGTGGACCTCTGCCAGTACATCATTCATCTTCTCTTCCGTGTAGAAAGCTTGGAACTGATCGGGCTCTTGTAATGCCTTGATCAGAGAATCTCATGCCTCTTTAGACAGGAAGAGAGCATCCAATATACTCAGTTGTGAGGGTATTTTCCTTAGATATGCTAGGATATTGTACTCCACCTTATTTTTCTTGGGCGGATCCTTTGCGGTGAGCTCTTTAACTGTCGTTTCATCAAGGACGATTTCCTCGGGGATTTTCCCCTTCCCTTTGTCTTTTTTATTCAAACCTTTGTTTATAGGTCCGAGGTTCTTCTCGGGCAGTGTACGATTACGCAGCTGAATGTTTTTGCATTTCTTCTCCTCCTCCTCTTTTCCCGAGGTGAAGATTTCGAAGAGACGGCTGAGGGGTATCTCGTCCTCAGAATCGCTTCCAAAGGTAAGAACTTGGGATTTTCCCCCTTCCGAACTGGTACCAACCATATGCCAGTTGCCAGTCGTTTCTTCATGCGCGTTTGTCGCACTATTTTGTCGTCGACGAGCATAGGTTCACGCTTCATCCTCTTGAAGTGTTTTTGATGGGCAACGTATCTTTGCCACCACTTCTTGAAGACACTGCATTCTTCGGTAGGGTGGGTGACCTTCCGATGATATAGGTAGTAGTTTCGGTATGCATCTTCTCCATCGAGGCATATGACCCAGGAGTGTTCTTTATGAGAGGTGGCAGCTTCATCCCCATTGGCAGGGCTTTGGCAAACTGCTTCTCTATTTTGATCCTGCTTTTATTTGTAGCAGGCGTGTTTTGGTTTGGTGAGAGTACTTTATGACTCGTCCTCGCCGCAGCTTCTTTATCCAGACGCTGACGTTTAGCCTTTTTATATATGGCTATCTTGCATTCTCGGTCAACTTTGCTTTCATAAAAGGTTTCGTTTAACAGCCTATCGATCAGATCTTCTGGCAGTTCCGGGGATTTTAGCGTCGACTCTGCCCCCAGTTCTTCCGTGTTGTTTTCTGACGCTGAAGGAGCTTCTTCGTCATATAACGACGAATGGGAGACCATGTGGCAACTTACTACACGGTCTTTGATGTCTTTTGATGGGTCATTTTCCTCATCGTTGTCACTATCTTCGTCCTCAAGAATATGCTTGAGGAACACTTCGAGCATGACTGGTGTTCGCGCATTTTGGTTGTACACCTCCAGTGCGTCAATGTATTTTTGTAGATCTGTGTGCTTGTCGTCATACTCGGCAGGCTGCACAGGTTTCTTTGTCTTCTTCTTCTTTTCGAAGACTTTGAAGGCTTGACTTGGGGGGTTTCCCCCTCGTCAACAATTTTTGGTACGGGACGAGGCTTTAACATCCCTTCGATTATTTCGGGTTCAAACGGGCTTTTCCACCTGACTGCCAGACATGCCTGTAGATCCTTCAGTATTCTTTTGGTTTTTGCTGAAAGAACGACTTCCTATGGAGTTTTTTCCATGAGTGAGCATGATGTCCCCTGCGCATCTACCTTCTTGGGATTGTGCTTCTGGGGTAGGTTTACCCTCCAGTTATCAGACAGCGTGAATTTTCCCTGTTGATACTGGTCTTCAACCCAGTTTTTGAAAACATAGCAATTCTCATTTGGGCGACTCACCTTTCTGTGATAGGAGCAGTAGTTAGGGTTGTTGACATCGCCGGGTTGCGGTAGACGCCGCGGGTCTGGCAATATGATGAGTTTATTACGGATTGCCAATTCGAACAGTCTTCTCGTCTTGTCGTGGGAAAACGAGTAAGCGTTTCCTAGTCTTTCTTCCAAGGATAGGCGCGGACGCGCGTTGTTTTGGCAAGCAGCTGATTTTGGGCCACTCGGCTGCTGTTGCGTATTGGCAACAAATGCTGCTTTCCCTTTACCCTTGTTATTTCGAGGGTCTTTATTTAAGGAGGAAGGCCCGTAGCCCATCTGGTCCATTTGATCCAGTTTATCTATCAGAGCCTAGAAGGTGGTTGGTTTGAAGAATGTCATGAACTGGGATACAGTCGTTTGAAGATCAAGAGTCCCGATGAACATGCCCACGACAGGGGATTTTTCAATGCATTGTTCGCATTTAGACCAGAGGTTCCGCTACCGGATCGCGTATTGGACCAAGCTTTCTCCCAGCTTTACCCTGGCATTGATTAATGCCATAATTGGAGTGCGTTCACTCGCGCTGTGTGAACAGCAGTTCTATCTCTGCGAATGTCTTCACGGAGTCGTTTGGAAGCTCCGAGTACCATTCGATGGACGTTTCTGACAGGCTGCCAACGAACTGGCGAAACAACAGCTTGTCGTCGTCTCCAGTGTTTCCACACAGTGCTCTGAACAGCACGACGTGCTGGTGAGGGTTGCCTGTCCTTTTGTATACATGGAATTTGGGGACCGTATATCCTGGAGGGTACTTGATCTGATCATACCAGCTTGGATACAGTCGTCTGATTCTGACAATTTGGCCAGCGGCTTCACTAGCTTGATGAGCTCTTATTTATTGAGCAATATAATTATCAAGAGCGGCCTTGGAAATCGTTTCCTCATTGGTTGTTGATAAGGCTGGAGGAGGGTTTGATGTTTTCCCTTTATCATCATCGACGATCATCAGCGGATCTTCGATAGGGGGTTCTTGCTGGATCATCATTCCAACTATATCTTGAAACAAGAGAGCTATCTGCTTTATATTGGCATCTTGTTCAGTGGCTTCTTTGTCTTTTCTCTCGAGCACCCTTCCCAGGAACTCTGTATCGGTCTCCTGCTCTTGGCGCTATTCGGCTGCTGGATCTGGACTTTCTTTCTGTCCGGTAAGTGCTGCCATTTTGGTCAGCATTTCCTGGAGCTTTTGTTGTTGCTCCTGATCCTTTTTTAGCGACCGAGTTTGCGGTCGGTGACTTACGGAGGCACGGTTTTCTTGTTTTCCTGAAGCCATGTAAACCGTATGTATGATCATGCCCCCAGACTTAGGGCGTTTGGGTCCTTCACTTTTGGAATTTGCCACAGGCGGTAGGATTTTTTCTAGCCTCATTCTTTTATGAGAGGTTGAAGGGGCCACTGTGACAGGCACCTGTGTAAAAGGAGTCCTCTGTTGTATGGCGGAGAAGTGATCTTTCTCTTTCCGAGCCTTCAATTTTTTTGGTCGACGAGAGTGATTTTCATCAATCACAGTCTTGGACTTTCAGCCAGACTCTATGAATTTGCAAGGAGAGCCACTGATGGGGCTGCTCCGGCTTTGCCTGTACAGGGACTTCCACAAGTGGGGGTGATTTCTGTAACACCGCCATTGGGGAGTTCCTGCGCACCCTCCTGAGAAGAGCAAAGCTGTTCCCGGTTGGAACAGCAGCGTCAACTTCTACCATTGGAGCTGGTGGGGTAAGTCCAGAGGGTCAGCCCCTAGCTTTTCTCACTTGGCGCCAGTGGAGACATCGAGTGTGCCTTGCAGAAGGGACCTCCTCAGTTTTGGAAGTGGCTTCTTCATGCCCCCGGCTTTACTGAGGGCTTTAATCGGCATCAGCCTGTTAAAGACCGACATCTTTGGTAGAGTTTGAGTAGAAACGACCAGCCTTTCAAAAACTGATCGTCTGATGGAGGAAGCGCCTTTGACGGCTTCGCCTGTAGGAGGAGTTAGGAGGGCTATCCGTTTTGGGGTAGCCCCTTCAGGTATCACGAGCCTCTTTGCGGGTCCGTTTAAGTTCTTGCTCAGCCTGTTGAAGATTGAGACGCCGGATTTGGATGCCCATTGAGAGAGGCCTTTTTGGTTGCCAGTCGATCGAAAACTGACTTTTTGGGAGCTTCTTCTTGTGGAGTTGAGGCACCAAAACTCACAAGTGGGAGCATGGTCCCGAAGAACAATCCAGTAGTGGCTTGTGTGACTTACCCCACTGGCATTGAGAAGATAGAGGCCGCGTTGGGCCTATAAGTCACTTCTCTAATTGGGGTAGAGCGAGAGTTGCTGCTGCATGCAGTGCATTGAGAAGCCATTAGTTTTCTGCACAGGAGCAATACACCAATTTTTAGTACCTCAAATCCAAGGGCAACCATAGCGAACCACGATTTTGTTCGCGAAACACGACATATGAAGTATGGAGTGGAAAGAGGAAAAGGTCCTACCGAGCGTGTAAGAATTTGTTCACCGCCGAAAGACAGGGACCGAGACGTTGGGATGTCTGGCCTGAATTTTGGGGATAGATGCTAATTGGATTTCTCCACCCGCCTCTGTGAAGATACCAAGTTGATTTATGGCACCATATATCGGAGGTTTGGATAGATGCGACCGTTGTAGCAGACTTTATCAGATTCTTTCTCATTTGTGAGGGGTTTTTTATTATAGGGACGCTCTTCCCTGCATGCGCAAGCCCCTGCAGTTAATTACGTTATCGTGTTGCAATAACCACTTTCTCCTGCTCCAGCAGCTCACTTCGTGTTGTGTGTATTTTTGTTTATTTTGGTTGTCCGTGGATTGTATACGGAGACTAGTTTATTTCGTCGTCCGTAGGACGAGAATTAGTCCAAATCCGTGTATTTTTTATCTTAAGTTATATTTTTGCTTTAGTTCAAAAATATTTTGTTAGGTTTAAGGACCGTTAATCTAGTTTAAGATTAAGATCAACTTAAACATATGAGCATTTGGGCACAATTTATTTTTTAACTAAGGATACATTAGTCCTATTTGAGATTAAGATCAACTTAGAAATATTTTAAGGATCATTAGATTTATTAAGATCCAGAGCATTTAGACTCAGTTGCAAGAGACTTAGCCAATTTGGGCTTAGTCTACTCGGTCTCTTTTTTTGTTCAAAAGTGCTAAGCACTTATTTGAACTATGTTTGTTCAGCCCCCTTTTTATGCAAGAGTACTAAGCACTTATTTGACGCTCTGATGCTCACATGGGTATCATGTGAAGCCTTCAGTTATGGGCGCTGCCCAATCAATGCTAAGCACTCAATTATATATATAGTGCTAAGCACTTTTTGGCTTTCATATGAAGAGCACGTGCAGCGTTGGGCGCTGCCCAATCAGTACTAAGCACTCAGTCGTTTTGGTTATATATGAAGTGCTAAGCACTTTTGTGTGGTGCCCACATGAGAAGCACGTGAGGCGCTGGGCACTGCCCAATCAGTGCTAAGCACTCAGCCATTTTGGCTGTATATGAAATGCTAAGCACTTTTATTCAGCGCCCATATGTATTTCATGTGAGGCGCTTGCCTTCTGCTTTGAGCGCCCACGTGTTTTTCACGCGAGGCTCTAGGCGCTGTTGGGAGGGTGCCCACGTGGGAAACACGTGAGGCTCTAATCTCTTTTCTTTTTTAGATATTAAATCTCTGTTAATACCATTTTGGCCATTAATGATTATCAAGATCTCTATTTTGAAGACCTTGGATCATTTTTTCTTCATTGGAGAACTAAGTTCTTCTTTTTTTCTAAGAACTAAGTTCTTTATGTAGGGTTAAACCCTAATTTCTGAGAAATTAAATTCCCAGAACATATGTTCTTTTTCTTTTTTTCTTTTTTTCTTTCTTTTTAACCTAGTTCTTTTCTGAATTTTTTATTCTCAAGAACAAGATCTTCCCGATGAGAATTAAATTCTCAACTTGTGGAAAATTTGTCTTGTGGATCTCTGATCCAGAGGAAGAACTAAGTTCTTAGAGAAGGGTTAAACCCTTAGATAGGTAAAAAGAGATATTTTGATCTCTGTGTTTTCTTTACCTAGGGTTTTGATGAAGAAAGTCTTCTTCTTTTATTGAGAATTGAATTCTCTTATTTTGAAAGCTTTCTATATATTTCAGAAGCTTATGAGGGGTTCCCTCCTATATGAGATTTGAAGTCTCGGGTGTTTTATACAGGAGGCAAATTGTTAATTAGTTTTGAGAAAAATCTCTTATTGAAAGATTCCAATTGATTTAATTGGTCTCAAAATTTGTTTGGGGAATTTTATCCACCATTGGATCTTTGATCCAAAGATTTCTGTTTTACAGAATATATTTTCTTGTTTTTAACAAGATTGGAGAAATATTTTCCCATATACAGAATTTATTTTGTCAAACGGTGATTTTTAATCACCATTGGATTTTTGATTAAAGGCCTCTCTGTTATACAGAGCACATCTTTCTTTGTTTAGAAAGATATTTTCCCATAACAGAATTTTATTCTATTATTTGATGATTTATCATCACCATTGGATTTTCGATCCAATGGCTCTATTTAACAGAGAGTATCCTAATTTTCTTTTAGGGAAATATCCTCATGTAGAATTTAATTCTACTTAATTTTGCTTGGGCGCCAACGCTCACGTGTTGTGCACATGGGCGCCACTTAAGAATTTAATTCTTATATATGATAGGCGCTCCTGTGTTTTGCACATTGGCGCCCACGTGAGTTTTACGTGCGGTGCCATCATAGGACTCAATCTTAAGGGGTTGGCGCTGGCGCCCTCATGGGGAGCACGTGAGGCGCCGCCTCATTAAATTTTAACACAGCTTAGCTGTTCAGTTGCGTTCAAATATTGGGGGAATAAATGCCCCTCGCCGTTGTTCTTACGTGGCTCACATATGAGTGCAACGATGTCACTTTTACTACCGTTTGATCTTCTAAGGAGTTGAACCGTCCCTTCACATCCTCTAAATAGGTCCTTTGGCCCTTGAGATGACTGTCGTTTCATCATATTCTTGAAGTTTCTTTCTTCTTTGAGAATTTAATTCTCATCTCAGAGCTTAGATCTCTGCCCACAGAACTTTCTCTGATTAGAGTTAAACTCTTGATTTTGTGGGGGCCATTGATTTTCCTTAGACTGTAATGATTTTAGTATTTTGATTGCTAACCCTCTACTGGTTTTTCTTTTTAGGTACTATCGCTTCTAATTTGTATGATCTTGAGAGATTATCTCTTATGAGGAGATTCGCATCCAAGGTCGTTGTCAAGACCAGAAGTTTACTAATGCCCAATGCGCCGAGGTGATGCGTCGCTTTGACGATCACAACGGTCGATTGCTCTCCCGCTGTTCTGCTCTATTAAAGATCATTGTTGGGTGGATCTGGGAAGCTATACCCGGGCGTCTTGAAGTTATGCCACTCCAAGTGCTCGATGACGCCGAGGATAAGGTACATTCAGTGTACTTGATGAGGTTGATCTCAAATAAAAGGAGAGATAATTTCGTCGCTATCTTGCACCATGTCTTTCAACAGAAAGCGATAGTATCAGCATATCAGAGGGTGGAGGACATCAGTGGTAACCCTGACGCTTGCATCTGAGAGAAGATTCCCAAGAAGATGGTTGATGAGGCTGAACGTGCATTGCTTAAGCTTACTTTTGAGTTTGAGAATCCAAATCCAGAGTATAGCATTCTGCCATTGTAAACATTTTGATGATGTCTATTTCTTTTTTTTATCATTCTTATCACCAATGTATAAATTTCTTTGAAGTATGAATGACAAAGCTCCCCATTTTCTTTACGCCAATGCTCATATGTGCCTCACGTGAGGTGTTGTTATATATATATATATATATATAAACTAGCGTCGGCGCTCACGTGTCATGCGCGTGAGGCGCTGCTACAGGATTTAATCCTGAAAAGAACTAGCACCGGCACTCACATGTCATGCACTTGAGGAGCTGCTACAGGTTCTAATCCTGAAAAGAATCAGCGCCGGCGCTCATGTGTCATGCACGTGGGGCGCTGTTGAGGGAATCGCTTCACCTTCTTTATATCCATAAGTCAACTCTTTCTTTTCCCATGCCTTTTTTGTCAGGCCTTGGAAATAGTTCCACCATGCACAACATTTTCTGTGGCTAAATTTAAATGCTTCTCTTTTTATTCTAAAGCAATGCTCTTCTTCTTATTCACATGGAAAGGACCATTTTTTTTAACAAATCAAGAGTTATGGCTTACAATTGTCCTCATACTCGTCGGCAACCATGGGAGGTGCCTATCGAAGAAATTATTCCTTGTTTTGCTGCACGATTGGTGGATCCCGTTTTTACAGATGACTAATGTGACACGGTGATGTACAAGCTTCTGACTTATAGGGGCTCTCCTCTTTCTATCGGCTCCATTTTGCTCCGAATGACCTTCCTGACTCTGCTTGCTAGCATTCCTCCTCATCCGGTAGAGATGACTCCGTCAATGCTCGACGCAGCGGAACACAAAATTGAGTGCTTTCACGAGGCATATTTGATTACCCAGCCTCTGAAGGATCGCTCTGTTCAGTTGCTAAGCCAGATATGGGCTCAGCGGGTCATGTCTGTCTTCGTTGATGGGCACGATGCTGACCGATAGGGAGCAACTCCTCGCAAAGATCGCCGTCTCGACATGGTGGAGAAGGCTAAGAGGGCTTTAGAAAACCTTATTCATAGTTTTGTAAACCCTTGTACTTTTGATCCCGTGTTCGGTGATCTATTTTTTGTTGAATAAAATGTTTATTTATATGCTTTTCCTTTTATCGTTGACAACCGAGTGCTTCATTTCTAACACATGTTTTTCATCTGATTGTATTGTTGCAACCTACATGTGTGCATGCACACTTTACCCTTAGGGATTTTTACAAAGTGGAAACGCCACTGATGTGCTCATGTCATGCACTAACCTTCCACACAGATATATGAATGAGCCTGCTTTCACACATATCTGTAAACGAAACTTAAACCGGTGTAAACACCCTTCTATTCGACGTATAGCGATTACAAGACATTTAAGAACACATATACACATCAATAAAGCAAGTAAGGAAAACCACGATGTTAGAATTCCGCGCACGATTAGCGAATGAAACTAATTTTTCAAGACTTGAAAAACTGTCCACTAAAGTCACCAAAAATTTTGTTTTAAGCCAATCCGGAGTCGAAACGAACTCGAAACCTGTCTGAATCTTCGCGGAGGTGATGGGGAAAAAATTAACTTTGGTTTCGGGGGCCTCGGGGAGGTACCCATCCCGGGGGGCCACCACGAGGTGGCCCCCAAGGGCAGGCAGACCCGAGAGCACCCTATTAGGGTACTCTCGGGTCACCACCCTCCAAGGCCGCCTTTTGGTGGTCTTGGGGGTGGGCCCGGCCTTTGGTCCCCCTGGGGTATCCCCGGGGTGTCCATGCTTCACCCCACGGCTTCTCGGTTTAAACCATGAGCTTGCGGAATGTGCAAACATCTCAAAATTTTATTTTTAGGGACTGTTTTTGTCAACAATTCGTACGAGACAAAAACGGGGAATTTCAAACGACGATACGAGCTATCTAAGGCTTATGGAGTGGCTATGATACCATGTAAGTCGATGTCGCACATTCTACAGGGTTTGTAGAGAGGCGGAATTAACAAACAATAATTTTATAACAAGCAACATCGACTAAACTTCCAAGATCGACCATAAGCCCTAACCAGTAATACTAACAAAGGTTCTAATTTATTATGAAATGATTTATACTTTTGTTTTCAAGTCCTTCGGGTCTTCTTATCCTCTTCTTAAACTCCTCATTTGTACGGATCGAGCTTGGTTATCGGCCTCCTCGTGTCGAAGAAGATCTACCCGAAAGTCTATGGTTCAAGCTCTAACATCTAGAATGAGGTAACTAATGTACCTAGTTTGTTAATCTAGGTAGCTTAGGAGATATAGAGAATGTTTATTGGATTAATTTGTCTCAATAACCCTAGGTTTCACAACTCATGAGAGTGTTTAGGGTTTGAGGAAGAAAAAGAGAGCAAAGGAGGAAAGTGTTAGTTATATATATGCCCTAGAGGCCATTGTTGTACATATGATATATATTATAGTGGATGCTTGGATATATATAGAGAGGACTTTCTTGCTCGAAATGATAGTATGCTATTTGGTTTTACTTTGTCTTAACATGTTGACTTGTATTAGTTTATTGTCTTGCTCTCACATGTTGATAAAGCCCTTACGATATGTACTCGACTACTGGGACTATGATGAGATCATACTAGTGGGGCCAGGGTAGTCAACGAGTACATCCTATAACTGTTCCTAGTCGAGGGTGTATCGAGACAGGGCATCGATACACCAGAGTAGACTAGTGTATACGCATCTTAACCCATATGATGGGCGATGGATGATCCCATATCCATCGGTGTTTGACATCAAAGATGGTGTACGGGTGCTCAGTGGAGACTGGGTACACTGAACGGACTCGCCGAGATCTCCTAGATGGTAATATACCTATTGTCAGATAGTAGTTCTCCGGTGACACTAGTACAGGTTAGTCTGTAGACCCGAGATCGTCATAGAGTCTTGTGTGATTCGCACTGTGCTTTGATTTCCACCTTACCACGTCCAAGAGGGCGTGCAAAATGGTGGCTTTTGGGTACAGTCCCGAATCACATTGAGGCAATGAGCGATAGGAGGGGTTTCGTCTCTCCCGGTATAAGGAGTTGATGTTGTGCTATGTTCGATTGGCTATAACTGGAAGTCCCTGGCCAGGGCTGATATAGAGTACTACTGGTAAGTGTTATCAATAGGTTCTCGACCTGTTATGAGCCTCACATCGACACGACTTATCGGTTACTGGAGTCTGACGTTTACCACCCCTAGACTAGAAATTTCAACATATCAGACGAAGAGACCGGACTATACGGTAGTGTTACTGATTGGATTCACAGGAGAATGTACAGGCTTGCTTGTTGATCTTCTGATCGTTCAATACCTGGGTGGCTGTTACGTTTAGCTGACCGCTTGCAGCTTGTGGGTGTTTGATATGATCATCACCTACTCCCGGCGTATTGACGATTCTTTAAAGTCCTACACAGAGGTTTCCTGACTCAGGCAAAACGGAGTAGGAGCACATATGTGATATGTGCAGGACCGAGAATAATACGATATGAGATACCGTATTCTATTCTCGCGATATATGATATCGACCGGGTATATGTGATATAGCCGGGTCATCGGATCAAGTGTTGATTCGATGAATCGGTACATGTTATATTAGTCGGTTATATACGATATAACCGGATTGTCGGATCAAGTGATGATTCGATGATTTAATGTATAATTATATATGTGATATATTACATTACGTTAACTAATATAAGCTCGCTTTATTGATTCATTTTCTCACCAGATAATACATTGATATATATGTGATATATGTTAATTGTATTATTTTCATTTGTTGCAAAATATATTATATATGTGATATATAATATTGTAACAAGTTATGATTGCAAATACAACATGATTTGTGGAGATTAAACAAGTTAGAGTTTGATTTGGATTAGCATTTGGGTTAGCTTTTTCATGAAGCTTCTAGAAGCTTTGTTTTGTTTTAAGCTTAGATATTTTGCATTGATATTTTGTGAAGCTACTTCTTAACCCAACCCAAACCCTTTACCATGGTTAATTCTCTACATGAGTTAAGCCCTTTATTTCTTAACTCAAGGTTGTTTTGTAACTATAACAATAATTCATTATTCATCACAAAAGGTTTCATCTTCTTCTTCCTCCTTGAAAAGCTTACTAGCTTTTGTGTTTATGATGATTTAGTGTGAGAAATTGAAAATAAAAGAGAGCTAAATTCATACTTCATCATTCTCATCTATTCTAGCCACTTAGATTAGGGTGTTCACTTCCCTAATAAGTTTTTTAGTGAAGTGTAACCTTGGGTTAAAGATTCTTCAAGGTGGATCATCTTCGAAAAGGAAGACTTCAAGCAAGTATGGATCATTCGGCTTGTGGAGCCTCTCTAGAGTCCGGAAGTTCATGGATCGCGGCGAAGGGACTACTACTCGGAGCTTATGAAGCGAAAGAACGGACTCCAAAGGTTGTAATCCCTTTCTCTTAGATGTAAAGATATTTACATGCTTTGTTAACCCTAATTATCTAGCAAAGATTCTCGCTTTAGGTTGTTCGGCACTTGAAAATTTTAAATTCGGCATGGTTGATGCCTTATAAACCCTTGTGACAGTGCCTAGTAACCCTACACTGGTATCAGAGCCTAACTAGAGCATTAGGCGACGTGTATACGAAATTAAAAGTCCGATCGAATCCCATAACGTCAAATTTGACCCCCTCTCTGGAAATTTTTTTAAAAGGTGGTTTTTTTCTCTATTAAAAATACTCAGAAAATTAAGCAGGTGATTCTATGGATAACTGTGAAATACGAACTCCTAATTCCCTCAAGTCGCCGTGGAACCGCGGCAATACCATGCTTTGCGCTGCGGTTCCACGGCCGTACTTGGGTATTAGGGACAGATATTTCTAGGTAACATCCGTAGGTATTACTACAAGCTGCTGGGAATTTTTAATATTACTCAAGTGTTGAGTTTTCTGGAGATCTATAAAATTCTTTGATTCGATCGGAAGTTTAACATCGTTTAGTTTTCCGGGTAACTTAGAACATGTTAAAAGGTTCGAACGGATATCAATAACTCATTTTTTCCCATAACGGAAAACTTTCAAGTGCTGAATTTTTCTTGAGTTTGAAACTTTCGGAAAAACATACAAGCATATCTGTGGACCCTCTAGAAGAACGTAACCTTAACTCGATTATGTGACCGTCAAAACTGCCACTGAACCCTAGGGTTTGTGGTAGTTTAGCGTTGCTACATGTGAGGCGTTGGTTTGACCCTTCTACGGTTGGTTCATTGGGACTGTGACATGTTCTTGGATTTTTGAACTCCGCTTAAGTATTGAGCTATTTGGGAAATCTTGGGTATTTGATTATTCGATCGGAAAGTTTAACATTGTCTATTTATCTGGAATATGATACAATATGTGGAATTCATATAGTTAGGCATGAAATGCGAAGTATGTGATATTTCGGATTTATGATGTCTAAAGTGATTGTGGATTCCAAATGTTGTAGTTTTACACTTTCTTTTCTGTGACCGTAAGCGCAGTATGTGGTGTATCGCCGGCTTCGTTGCTATACATCAACGACAATCGGGATACGCATACTTGCTTACGTTGATGATATACGATATTATGTGTAGCTGTGATATGTTATATTGGATCGTCATATTCTGAATAGCCAGGGGTTTTATGTGAGATGAGAGTTTTTTTATTTTCATTCATGTAAAATTCATTGTATGTAATATTCTTTTATTGGGGCACTTCCAGGTTGAGGATGATGTCGCCATTGTATATTATTTACTTTTCCGCATTAGGTAGACCCGAGGAGGGGAGCACAAATAACCAGGTTCTAGGGTCCAGTGGGAGGCCATCTCGAGGGGTCGAGACCGGGTCTCCTAACCCTAGAATTGGCAGTGTTACTTGCCGCTCTCGTAGGGGTCTAGAGATGTAGGTTTGGCTATTCATCGCAACCGTGGAATCCGTGTTTTATACAGGCTCGAAATAAAACACGGACGTCCTAATATATCCAATATTTCATATGTTATCTTCTGTTGCAATGTTCTGTGATGAGATCATATTACTGCCTGAGACGAATGCTTATACTATATATATATATATATATATATATATATATATATATATATATATATATGTTGATATATAAATATTACTGTTTTCGTATCTTCTGTGATGCTTAGGAAGCATAACTGATGGGATTTATTAATGAGATTAATAAAAGAAAAGAAACCTAAAAAAAGATGTTGTAGAATCAAAAACTTATAAAAGGGTAGCTACAGTTTTGCTTTGCATAGCGGTATATATGATATACCCTGCACCTTATTCGATGAGGAAAGAGCCGAGATCTCTTCACCGGGAGTGACCTCTTTAGCAAAATTGGCAGATGCTACAAACTCACGGTTTAGTTTTTGATTGCTTCTATAGTTCACCGCGGTATTTGTGAAATATCCTGCACCTTATTCGATAAGGAAAGAGCCGAGATCTCTTCACCGGGAGTGACCTCTTTAGCAAAACTAGAAAAAGCCTAAAAAACACTCCTTTTTCAAAATCACTTGTTTCTACAACGATATCAAGTTCATTACGCTCATGGTTTTCTGAAAAACTTGCGTAGCCTTCCGTCATTTCAGATAGGTATTAATTAGTATTCGTGCTACGGTAATTTGGCATTCGTCAAGGCGTAGTGTACGGTAGCTATTTACTACTTATCTGTAGCATGAGATGCGATTGGATTAGAGTATTCGTACGGCGTTGTTTGGCATTCGTCAAGGGTCGTGCGGGTGGGTTTAATTCAATCAAGAAATATACGGGTTGAACTTGACTAGCGGACTATGGGTTGTTTGGCATTCGTCAAGGTCATAGCACGTTAGGGGCAGAAGCATTATCAGGAATTTCAAGTGTTGAAATTTGCAATGAGATTGCATACCTCCTATGAGATAGTTGGATCCCGATACCCACTGCGAGTAAGAGTTACTCCTGGGAGAATTTTACACAGGACAATTAGCCGATCAAGTAGGTGTCTAGAAAGGTGTTAACGGGGTTATGCCTCTGGGAAAGCGAGGTTTATTTTAATTAGGTCCATGCGAAAGCACGGGGAACCTCCCTCAAAGTACCAATACTGGCCTGGCTGAAAGATTGGCGAACTTGTAAGGTGTAATTAATCCCGGCTAGTCTTACCTTTTAGGGTTTGAAGGAAGATTTGATGAAAACAGTGGGAGCCATCCTGATTAGATAAGATAATAACCAATCTAATCTTGCAAAAGCATACGCTAAAGTGTTTTCTTCTCTCTTTCTCTCCAGGTAGCGACCATGTCAGGCCTTAATCAAGATAATAATATGGATGTATTGACTGAACCTGTTTATTATACTGAGCAGGGGAACGTTGTTCCCATTTTTTCTTATAAGCGTTATAAGACTGAGAAGAGAATAGGAGAATATCTGGATTCTCACGCCGCCCAAAAGAAGAACAAGCATGCTGATGTATCTTCTTCGGGTGTGTTAGTTATCGAGAACTGTTTCTTAGTTCATTCTACATCCTGGGTATTAGATACCGGATCGGGATCCAACATATGTAATATATTACATGGGCTACGTAAAGGTAGAGAACTGGGAATGGGTGATCATTCCGTAACAGTAGGGAATGGTGCAAATGTTGCAGCCAAAGCAGTTGGCAAATATCACCTTGTATTACCAAATGGTAATACATTGGTTCTGAACGAGTGCTATTACATTCCGACCTGATATGCAATATTATATCAGTTTCTTTATTGAATAAAGAAGGATATAATTTTGTAGCACAGGATAATGTTATGAACATATTCCTGAATCAAAAGTTGATAGGATCAGGATCGTTAAATAATGGCATGTACGTTATCAACCAAACTACAGTACTTAATGTACAAAACACACACAAGAGGAAGAGTTCAGAAATGAATGAATCCTTCTTGTGGCATTGTAGACTAGGTCATATCAATGCGACACGACTAGCCAAGTTACATAAGGATGGATATTTGAATCCGTTCGAATTAACATCTTATGAAACTTGCCATTCATGTCTCAAAGGCAAAATGACCAAAACTCCGTTTAGTGGACACGCAGAAAGAGTTACAGAACTCTTGGGGTTGATACATAGTGATGTATGTGGACCCATGTCTACACATGCCAGGAACGGTTCTTCCTACTTCATTACATTCACTGACGATCTCTCAAGATACGGACATGTGTTCCTAATGAAACACAAGTCTGAAGCTTTTGAGAAATTCAGAGAATATAAGCACGAAGTAGAGAACCAAACGGGCAAAAGTATTAAGATCCTTCGATCTGATCGAGGAGGAGAATACTTGAGCGATGAGTTTCTGGACTATCTAAAAGAGAATGGGATTCTCTCTCAGCTTACTCCTCCTTATACACCACAGCACAATGGTGTATCGGAACGGAGGAATCGCACCCTATTAGATATGGTACGCTCTATGATGAGCAATACTGAGTTGCCTATTTCCTTCTGGGGGTATGTGCTTGAGACGGCCATACACCTATTGAATAACGTTCTTACCAAATCAGTGCTTACCACTCCATATGAGATATGGAAGAGGAAGAGACCATCTCTTAAGTATGTTAAGATATGGGGTTGTCCGGCCTATGACAAAAAGCACAATCCGGACAAACTCGAGGCAAGGTATGTCCTATGCAAGTTTGTAGGATATCCCAAAAATTCATAAGGGTATATCTTCTACCATCCCGAGGAACAAAAAGTGTTTATTTCTCGACATGCCACTTTCTTAGAAAAATGTTTTCTTATGAAACAAATTAGTAGCAATGAGATATAACTGGAAGAGGTTCCAGCGACACAAACTACGATAGAAGATTTGATGGAACCAGAGGATTCAGTAGTTCCTGACGAACCCCAGCCTCTCCGCCGATCTAGTAGGGTTTCTCATCCACCTGAAAGATACTACGGTTTTCTCGTTGATGGTGGGAGTGAGGATTGCATCATGGAAGATGATGACCCAACTAGTTTCGAGCAGGCCATCACGAGTGTGGACTCTGTGAAATGGCTGGATGCAATAAGATCTGAGATGGAATCCATGTACACCAACAAAGTATGGACTTTGGATGTTGCTCCTGAAGGGGTAAAACCCATTGGGAGCAAATGGATCTATAAGAAGAAACTTGGTGTAGATGGAAAAGTTGAGACTTTTAAAGCTAGACTTGTTGCAAAGGGTTTTCATCAACGACCAGGTGTGGATTATGACGAAACCTTTTCTCCAGTGGCTATGCTTAAGTCCATCCGGATCCTACTTGCCATTGCTGCATACCATGACTATGAAATCTGGCAGATAGATGTTAAGACCGCCTTTCTAAATGGTGATTTAGAAGAGTGCGTGTACATGACTCAGCCAGAGGGCTTCGTAGATGGTGGGAGCAGCGGAAAGATGTGCAAGCTGCTTAAATCCATATATGGGTTAAAGCAAGCATCGCGGAGTTGGAACATCTGCTTTGATGTTGTAGTCAAAGAGTTTGACTTCATCAAAAACGTAGATGAACCTTGTATATACAAGAAGGTTGCAGAGAATAAGGTTGTCTTCTTCGTATTGTACGTGGATGACATACTCTTGATAGAAAATGATGTTCCTATGCTGCAATCAGTCAAGCTCTTCTTATCACACAGATTCTCAATGAAAGATCTAGGTGGTGCCTCCTGCATACTGCGAATCATGATCTATAGAGATAGATCTAAACGGATACTGGGATTGTCCCAATCCAGGTACATTGACACCATACTAAAGAGATTTAGTATGGAAGAATCCAAGCGTGGGAACCAACCCACGATCTCTGGACTCACTCTCTCCAAAGAGATGTCTCTCAAGACTGATTTGGAGAGAGCTCGCATGCAAGGGATACCCTATGCTTCGGCAGTAGGCTCTATCATGTATGCGATGCTATGTACCAGACCCGATGTAGCATACTCACTAAGTGTAGTGAGTAGGTATCAAGCAGATCCTGGAGAGAGTCACTGGATAGCTGTGAAGAACATTCTCAAGTACTTGAGAAGGACTAAGGAGATGTTCTTGGTGTATGGTAACGGTGAACTCCTGGTGGAGTCCTTTACCGATTCAAGCTTCCAAAATGATAAGGACGACTCTAAGTCGCACTCGGGATTTGTCTTTACCCTCAATGGAAGGGCGGTGTGTTGGAAGAGTTCCAAACAGGAAACTGTTGCAGACTCGACGATGGAGGCTAAATACATCGCTGCCAACGATGCTGCCAAAGAGGCTGTCTGGATGAAGAAGTTCATTACAGAACTTGGTGTGGTTCCGTCCATTGAGCATCCAATACCTTTATATTGTGATAACAATGGAGCAGTGGCTTTGGCTAAGGAACCCAGGTCCCATCAGAAGTCCAGACATATTCTGAGGCTGTATCACTTGATCCGGGAGATAGTTGATCGCCGGGAGATCGAGGTCAGGAGAGTTGATACAAAGGACAACACTGCGGTTCCACTCATGAAGGCCATTCCCTAGATACAATTTGAGAGACTCTTCGGGATGCTGGGTATGAGATACTACAACAGCTGGCCTTAGTGCAAATGGAAGATTGTTAGTTATATATATGCCCTAGAGGCCATTGTTGTACATATGATGTATATTATAGTGGATGCTTGGATATATATAGAGAGGACTTTCTTGCTCGAAATGATAGTATGCTATTTGGTTTCACTTTGTCTTAACATGTTGACTTGTATTAGTTTACCGTCTTGCTCTCACATGTTGATAAAGCCCTTAGGATATGTACTCGACTACTGGGACTATGATGAGATCATACTAGTGGGGCCAGGGTAGTCAACAAGTACATCCTATAACTGTTCCTAGTCAATTGTGTATTGAGACAGGGCATCGATATACCAGAGTAGAGTAGCGTATACGCATCTTGACCCATATGATGGGCGATGGATGATCCCATATCCATCGGTGTTTGACATCAAAGATGGTGTACGGGTGCTCAGTGGAGACTGGGTACACTGAACGGACTCGCTGAGAACTCCTAGATGGTAATATACCTATCGTCAGATAGCAGTTCTCCGGTGACACTAGTACAGGTTAGTCTGTAGACCCGAGATCGTCATAGAGTCTTGTGTGATTCCTACTGTGCTTTGATTTCCACCTTACCACGTCCAAGAGGGCGTGCAAAACGGTGGCTTTTGGGTACAGTTCCGAATCACATGGAGGCAATGAGCGATAGGAGGGGTTTCGTCTCTCTCGGTATAAGGAGTTGATGTTGTGCTGTGTTCGATTGGCTATAACTGGAAGTCCCTGGCCAGGCTGATATAGAGTACTACTGGTAAGTGTTATCAATAGGTTCTCGACCTGTTATGAGCCTCACATCGACATGACTTATCGGTTACTGGAGTCTGACGTTTACCACCCCTAGACTAGATATGCAACATATCAGACGAAGAAACCGGACTGTACGGTAGTGTTACTGATTGGATTCACAGGAGAATGTACAGGCTTGCTTGTTGATCTTCTGATCGTTCAATACCTGGGTGGATGTTACGTTTAGCTGACCGCTTGCAGCTTGTGGGTGTTTGATATGATCATCACCTACTGCCGGCGTATTGACGATTCTTTAGAGTCCTACACAGAGCTTTCCTGACTCAGGCAAAATGGAGTAGGAGCACATATGTGATATGTGCGGGACTGAGAATAATACGATATGAGATACCGTATTCTATTCTCACGATATATGATATCGTCCGGGTATATGTGATATAGCCGGGTCATCGGATCAAGTGTTGATTCGATGAATCGGTATATGTAATATTAGTCGGTTATATGCGATATAACCGGAATGTTGGATCAAGTGATGATTCGATGATTTAATGTATAATTATATATGTGATATATTACATTACGTTAACTAATATAAGCTCGCTTTATTGATTCATTTTCTCACCGGATAATACATTGATATATATGTGATATATGTTAATTGTATTATTTTCTTTTGTTGCAAAATATATTATATATGTGATATATAATATTGTAACAAGTTATGATTACAAATACAACATGATTTGTAGAGATTAAATAAGTTAGGGTTTGATTTGGGTTAGCTTTTTCATGAAGCTTCTAGAAGCTTTGTTTTGTTTTAAGCTTAGATATTTTGCATTGATATTTTGTGAAGATATTTCTTAACCCAACCCAAACCCTTTACCATGGTTAATTCTCTACATGAGTTAAGCCCTTTATTTCTTAACTCAAGGTTGTTTTGTAACTATAACAATAATTCATTATTCATCACAAAAGGTTTCATCTTCTTCTTCCTCCTTGAAAAGCTTACTAGCTTTTGTGTTTATGATGATTTAGTGTGAGAAATTGAAAATAAAAGAGAGCTAAATTCATACTTCATCATCCTCATCTATTCTAGCCACTTAGATTAGGGTGTTCACTTCCCTAATAAGTTGTTTAGTGAAGTATAAGCTTGGGTTAAAGATTCTTCACGGTAGATCATCTTCGAAAAGGAAGACTTCAAGCAAGCATGGATCATTCGGCTTGTGGAGCCTCTCTAGAGTCCGGAAGTTCATGGATCGCGGCGAAAGGACTACTACTCGAAGCTTATGAAGTGAAAGAACGGACTACAAAGGTTGTAATCCTTTTCTCTTAGATGTAAAGATATTTACATGCTTTGTTAACCCTAATTATCTAGCAAAGATCCTCGCTTTAGGTTGTCCGGCACTTGAAAATTTTAAATTCGGCATGGTTGATGCCTTATAGACCCTTGTGACAGGCCTAGTAACCCTACAGAAAGATAGTGTTGTGGTAAGAATGAGATGAAGAATGGCTAAGTGTTGATGACTATGAACCATATCTTTTGAATAATAATAATAATAACAATAATACAACCATGCTTCAATAGTCATCTAAAGTAAATGATTCATCAAATAGTCATGCTTCAATCATGCTATAATAACACCTCATTTCTCCACCTCATTATTCATTTGAATAAATGGATTAATCACAAATGAGGTGTCTTCTTTTAGAAGCACTCTTGTGAAATTACAAGAATACCCCTCACCATATATACATACCCGTATTCGTACTATAAATACCAAGAGATGAAAATAATCTAATATTATAATACTAGAATGCGGCTTAATTCTAAGTCCGCTAGTATTATCCGTCCGATCAAAAATACGTGTAGCTAGTACACGTATATGATCGAAACCCTGCACTTAAAATCATACGGCCTCTACATCGTTTCTCCTGAATCAGGGAAACCCTCTGTATCGCACTCTAAAGCCTCGATAGTACGCTGGCAGTGGGTTTAATCATAAGCACGTCGGTGGCACTAGCTGTACGTAACGGCTACCCAGGCATCTGTCGAAAAGAAGACCGACGAGCAAACTCGTTCGAACTCCTACTGAGCCTGTCCGTGACAATCTCCGTATAGTCCTGTCTGTTCGTCTGAGAGTATCGCATGCCAGTCTAGGGGGTGGAAAATGTCAGGCCCTTAATAACCTGAAAAAGACCATCCGAGAATCTATTGATCTAACTATCAGTAATTCTCAATTCGCCCTTGCCAAAGACTTATGGTGTTGGCCAACCGAACACAGCGCGACATCGACTCCCTATACCAGGAAAGACGAATCCCCAATAATCGCTCACTTCCTCCATGTGGCTCCGGACTGTACCCAACTAAAACCTATTTGCACGACTCAGTAGAGCTGTGGTAGGGTAGTAATCAAAGCACGGTAGGAACTCACACGACATAAATGACGACCTCAGGTCAATAGACTATCTATACTTATATCACCTGAGAACTGCTATCTGACGATAGGTATAATACCATCTAGCTAGTTCTCGGCGAGTCCGTCCAGTATACTCACCCCCAGTGAGCACATGTATACAATCTTAGGTGCATCACACAAATGGCTGTGGAACCAACCATCGCCCTTTGTCAGGGTCTAGAAATATATACACTAGTCTACTATGGAGTATCGATACCTAGTCTCGATACTCCCACGACTAGGGACATTTAAAGATGTGCTTATTGACTACCTAGCTCCCATAAGTATGATTGCCATCATAACGCTGGTAGTCAAGTAAGGATCCTAAGGGCTTTATCAACATGTATAAGCGATATGAAATAATAAGCAAAACATATCACATGTTAAGATAAAAGCAAACCAAATAGCATATTATCATATTGAGCAAAATTGTCCTGTACAAACATATCCCTAGCATCCTATACAATGAAGGTCTCTAGAGCATACATATCCAACAGATCTCCTGTCCCTGTAGAAAATGTTGTAACGGCAGAAGTGATAGTTGAGAGGGCACTTAGACTTCATATACTTGCTAATGAATTCTGTGAAGGTTCCACTATCTGGCATTTGTATGGAGAGGTCATGGACTATAGAATCGGTACACATCGTCTGTTGCCGCCTCCTATGAGAACCCCATCAACCACCAGTTTAAATGATATGATGGACGAGTTATATGATGACATGAACGATGATACCCCTACGGATGATGCGGTTCCAGATTCCTAATCTGCTAGTTTTTTTTAAGTATATGGATGATGCTAAAAAACCTCTTTACGAGGGTGCGACAATGACGGAGTTGAATTGGATAGTTCGCATGTTTCATTTTAAATGCAAAAGTTTATGGAGCAACAAGTCAGTCGATGTCTTTCTAAAGATAAAGAATAAGGCTTACCCAAATTCCGATCTTCCTGCAAATTTTCAAGAGATGGAGAAGATTATTGCCGACATCGGTTTCAATTATCAAAAAATCGATGTATGTCCAAATGACTGCATGTTATTCACGACAGATGATGACAGGAACTTAAATAAGTGTAGAACTTGTGGGAAATCGAGGTGGATATTACCTAAAAGGCCCCTAATGGATAAGGAGTCAATTCCGAAAATTCCTGTGAAGCTGTTACGCTTTTTTCTATTAAGAAAATACTATAGAGCTTATTTTTGTCGTTTAAAACTGCCAAACATATGACATGGCATGCAGATGATTGAAGGAAGAATGGAGTCTTACGGCATCCCGCTGATGGTGAAGAGTGGCAAAGATTTGACGCTCAATTTCCCGCGTTCGCTGCGCAAGCTCGTAATGTGAGACTTGGATTATCGGTTGATGGATTGGAACCGTTTAAAGGAGGTGCATGTCACAGTGTATGACCCGTTATACTAGTATTTTATAACCTCTCACCATGGATGAGTATGAAACAATTTTACATCCAAATGCGTTTGTTGATCTATGGAAGCAACTCTCATGGTATTGATATCGATGTTTATTTGAAGCCATTGATCGATGAGTTGAATGAGCTGTGGAAGACCAACATCGTTGCTTATGAAATCCACAGAAAATAAAGATTCACACTGCGCGCGGTGTTGCTTTGGATAATAAACGATTTCCCGGCATATGCTATGTTGTTGGGATAGAGTACGAATGGTCATTGTGCTTGCCCCTGTTATCAAGAGAACACCGTCTGTGAAATGCCAGTAAATCGTATTTCCTGTTACGCTGGACATCTTCATTGGTTAGATATTGATCATCCTTATCGACGCAATGGAATCAAGTTCAATAGTGAGCAGGAGAATCGACCCCCTCCTCCTGAGCCAAATGGGATAAAGGTGTTTGTGGACGTAGAGTACATCAATATTGTTTTTGGTAAGAAACATAAGCATACTATTCCAAATAAGATATCAAATAACTGGAGAACGAGATCTATATTTTATGATTTGCCGTATTGGCGTTTTCTTAATTTTCGCCATAACTTGGACGTCATGTACATCGAGAAGAATGTCTGTGAGCTCTTACTGGGTACCCTGTTGAATACCAAATTCAAGAACAGAGACACACTAGTGATACGACAATGGTTTGCTACAAAGAATTTGTGGACAGAATTGCATCCAACTCCGAAAGAGAATGGTAAATGGGCTATTCCACTAGCGAAGCACACGATTGTCCGATAATGAAAAACTGAGTTTCTTTAAGGTACTTAAACAAGTAAGGATACCGGATGCATATTCTGCGAACATCAGTAAATGCGTAGACTTGAAAAAGAAACTTTCGTCGGCTTGAAAAGTCACGACAGTCATGTGATCATGCAGCAATTGCTTTCCATTGCTGTTAGGGCGTTATCAGATAACGACGCTGTATAAGTTGTGACTGATTTGTGTCATTTTTCAGATAGTTATGCTCCAAAGATTACTCGGCAAACGATTTTAGAACCCTAGAGAATAAAATTCCTCACATACTTTGTAAAATGGAGATGTTGTTTCCGCCTTTTATTTTTACCGTAATATTGCATCTCATGGTTCACCTTGCTCAAAAGGCACGTTTAGGTGGTTCCGTGAATTATCGGTGAATGTATCCGTTCGAGAAGTAAAACTAACATAACAACTCTTTATTGTTCATAATAAATCGAATATTTATAATAAAACGAATTAAATTTGTTTGCATCCGTCAGGTTCTTATACAAAATAAAACGGTATATCCGTAACTGGAGTCGGCCTGAAGGGTCAATCGCTGAAGGGTTTCTCGCGGAGAAATGCATGACGTTATGTTCTATATCTAGAGGGTGTTAAGACTGCATTTAATAGGCCGAGACGTAATGAGAACATAGTTGACAATAGACATGTAATATCCGTCTTCTGGGCCCAAGGAAAGGAACTGGGTAAAGTGAAGTCGGGTCACACTGCATCTGAGCAGCTCGACATGATTCACCGTTATGTTTTATTTAACTATTCAGATGTGAACAGTTTTATCGGGTAAGAATTTATTACTTTTTTTAACCTAATTATAGAAAATCTTCAAATCAAAATTAAATGTTTATTTGCGATATATACAATGTTTGGAATGCTTAATACCATCCACCTACTAAACGAACTCGGCAATAGGATATCGATAAGGAGCGATATAAACACTTTCCTGCTTGGTTGAAATCACGTGTAAGTTGTTAATTATAAAAATCAAACTACAACTCATGTTGATACACACACACACACACACACACACACACACACACACACACACACATAACTTAATCCAATTTATCCTAATAGGTTGAAAGAAATCCCAATGATAGACATGTTTCAGAATATATAAAAGCGCTAGCGTATGGTCCAGATGAACAAGCCGAGTATCTCTCCGGTTATGTTGTTAACGGGTTTAGATTTCACACCAGAAAAAAGATCAAAATAAAAAGTTTTAGATTTGCGGCGTCTTTGTCACATCCACCGTTACTGGATATTCATCTTCTAGAGATTTAAATCCAACCATAAGAAAATTGGACTATTATGGGGTGCTTAAAAAAATAATTTGGGTGTGTTATCATGAACAAACGATTGTCCTGTTCAAATGTCAATGGTACGATATCCATCATGAACATACTGGGTTCAAAATTGAAAATGGCCTATTTTTACTCAATTCATCGAAACTCGCTTTTGGTGAAAAGCCTTATATTCTCGTCAACAAGCCCGCCAATACTTTTATGTCGCAGACCCTAAGAATGCCTAGTGGGATGTTGCTGCTGTGACGAATCCATGAGACTATTACAAAATGGGTGAAAGTGATGTGAAAGGTTCCTAGGCACACTATAGAGGTCTCACAAGGCATCAACCATGCCAATATAAAAAAAATATGGGTGCCGAGAAACCCTAATACGGATCTTAGACTAGAATTCTAGGCGAAAAACGATTCAAGTTAACAACTTAACTAAAGTTCGGAAGTTACAACCTTTGTAGATCCGGATATCCACTTCCTTAGCTCCACGTAGTCGTCCTCTCGCTGTCCTTTTTGAATCCTAGACTCATTCGTCGGTTTCATCGGGAAAACGAGCGGAATAGGTCGTCGGCTTCGTGCCGAAGATGATCTACGTCGAGGTTGCACAAGTTCAAGCTCCAACTTCACCAAGTTGTGAAACTTATGAAGAAAACACCCAAAACAACTTGGCAAGAGGTAGAGGGTGAAGAAATAGGAGGTGGGTTCACTTTAGAATTGGATTTCTCACTTTGGATCTCAAGTTGCCATTGATGGCATCATAGTTTCTTTCTTGAAGATGAAGAAGAAGAAGTAGATAGAATATAATAAGTCTTATAAAAAAGAATAATAAAATCAAATACTTATCATGTTCTAACCTAGGTTAAGTGTAGAGAATAAACCATGGTCACTTGGATGGGTTAGGGTTAAGCATGATGACAAGAATGGTTACAAAAGTCAAAGCTTCATGAAGCTTCAACTTAAAACAAAAAAAGGCCACCATTCTCATCATAATCCTTTTCAAATAAATAAATAAATAAATAAATGAAAATGCAAAACCCTAATCAACACTTAACCATGGTTTAATTCTTTATACTTAACAACAAGATCAAGTATCATCAAACATGATACAAATATGTGCACAAAAGTATATCACATATACTTCTTGCACATCAAGTGAGAAAATCCATACAAAGTGAACCAATACTAGTTAATGCAATGTAGTATATCAAATATATAATTACACATTAAATCATTAAATCAACACTTGATTTAACGATCCGGTCATATCGCATATAACCGACTAGTATCCAATGCATCGGCTTATCGAATCAATGATTCGATAACTAGGTCATATCGAATATAACCAATCGAAACATTTATCGCGAGAATGAAATGCGGTATCACATACATGCATTATTCTCGGTCCCGCACATATCTCATATGCGCTCCTATTTCGTTTCGCTTGAGCCAGGAAACCTCTGTGTAGGACTCTAAAGACTCGTCAATACGCCGGTAGCAGATGATGATCATATCAAGCACCCACAAGCCGCAAGCAGTCTGCTAAACGTAACGGCCATCCGGGTATTGAGCGATCAGAAGATCGACGAGCTAGCCCGCTCACACTCCTGTGAATCCAACCAGTAACACTTACCGTACAGTCCGGTCTGTTCGTCTGATACGTCGCATATCAAGTCTAGGGGTGGTAAACGTCAGACCCCAATAACCGATAAGTCGTGCCGATGTGAGGCTCATAACGGGTCGAGAAACTACCGGTAACACTTACCAGCAAATCTCTGATCAGCCCTGGCCAGGGACTTCCCTGTTACGGCCAATCGAGCACAGCGCAACATCAACCCCCAATACCGGGAGAGACGAAACCCCTCCTATCGCTCATTGCCTCCATGTGACTCGGGACTGTACCCAAAGACCACCGTTTTGCATGCCCTCATGGACGTGGTAAGGTGGAGATCAAAGCACAGTGGGAATCACACAAGACTCTATGACGATCTCGGGTCTACAGACTAACCTGTACAAGTGTCACCTGAGAACTGCCATCTGACGTGAGGTATAATACCATCTGGGAGTTCTCGGCGAGTCCGTCCAGTGTACCCAGTCTCCACTGAGCACCCGTACACCATCTCTGATGTCAAACACCAATGGATATGGGATCATCCATCGCCCATCTTATGGGTCGAGAAGCGTATACGCTAGTCTACTCTGGTATATCGATGCCCCGTCTCGATACACCCACGACTAGGGACCTTGAAGGATGTACTTATGGACTACCATGTCCCCACTAGTATGATCTGCATCATAGTCCAGGTAGTCAAGTACACATCCTAAGGGCTTTACCAACATGTAACCATAAGACAGTTTAAAGAGACTAGTGTACATGTTAAGATAAAGAGTAACCAGATAGCATACTATCATATCGAGCAAGAAAGTCATCTCTATATATGTCCAAGCATCCAATATAATATACATCATCTGTACAATACTGGCCTCTAGGGCATACATACAACTAACAATCTCCCACTTACACTAGGGCCAGCTGCTGTAGTATCGCATACCGAGCATCCCGAAGAGTCTCTCAAACTGTATCTGGGGAATGGCCTTCGTGAGTGGATCCGCCGTGTTGTTCTTCGTGTCAACCCTCCTGACCTCGATCTCCCGGCGATCAACTATCTCCCGGATCAGGTGATACCGCCTCAGAATATGCCTGGACCGCTGATGGGACCTGGGTTCCTTGGCCAAAGCCACCGCTCCATTGTTATCGCAATACAAAGGTATTGGATGCTCAATGGATGGAACCACTCCAAGTTCAGTAATGAACTTCTTGATCCAGACAGCCTCTTTGGCAGCATCATTGGCAGCGATGTATTCAGCCTCCATCGTCGAGTCTGCCACGGTTTCCTGCTTGGAACTCTTCCAGCTAACCGCCCCTCCGTAAAGGGTAAAGACAAAGCCCGACTGCGACTTAGGGTCTTCCTTATCACTCTGGAAGCTCAAATCGGTAAAGGACTCCACTTGGAGTTCTCCGTTACCATACACCAAGAACATATCTCTAGTCCTTCGTAAGTACTTGAGAATGCTCTTCACAGCTGTCCAGTGACTCTCTCCAGGATCAGCTTGATACCTGCTCACTACACTTAGTGAGTATGCTACATCGGGTCTGGTACATAGCATCGCATACATGATAGAGCCTACTGCCGAAGCATAGGGTATCCCTTGCATGCGAGCTCTCTCCAAATCAGTCTTGGGAGATATCTCTTTGGAGAGAGTGACTCCAGAGATCGTGGGCAAGTTCCCACGCTTGGACTCTTCCATACTAAATCTCTTTAGTATGGTGTCAATGTAACTGGATTGGGACAATCCCAATATCCTTTTGGATCTATCTCTATAGATCCTGATTCCCAATATGCAGGAGGCATCACCAAGATCTTTCATTGAGAATCTTTGTGATAAGAAGAGCTTGACCGATTGCAGCATAGGAATGTCATTTCCTATCAAGAGTATGTCGTCCACGTACAATACGAGGAAGACAACCTTACTCTCTGCCACCTTCTTGTAGATACAAGGTTCATCTGGATTTTTGACGAAATTAAACTCTTTGATAACGACGTCAAAACAGATGTTCCAACTCCGCGATGCTTGCTTTAATCCATAAATGGATTTAAGCAGCTTGCACACCTTTCCGCTGCTCCCACTGTCTATGAAGCCCTCTGGCTGAGTCATGTACACGCACTCTTCTAAAGCACCGTTTAGAAAGGCGGTCTTAACATCCATTTGCCAGATTTCGTAATCATGATAAGCAGCGATGGCAAGCATGATCCGGATGGATTTAAGCATAGCCACTGGAGAAAAGGTCTCGTCATAGTCCACACCTGGTCTTTGACGAAAACCCTTTGCTACAAGTCTAGCTTTGAAAGTCTCCACTTTCCCATCTACACCAAGTTTCTTCTTGAAGATCCACTTGCTCCCAATGGGTTTTACCCCTTCAGGAGCAACGTCCAAAGTCCATACTTTGTTGGTGTACATGGATTCCATCTCGGACCGCATAGCATCCAGCCATTTCACTGAGTCCCCACTCGTGATGGCCTGCTCGAAGCTAGTTGGGTCATCATCCTCCATGATGCAATCCTCGCTTCCACCATCCATGAGAAAACTGTAGTATCTCTCAGGTTGGCGAGGAACCCTACTAGATCGGCGGAGAGGCTGAGGTTCATTGGGAGCTACTGAATCTTCTGGTTCCACTAAATCTTCAGTTACGGTTTGTGTATCTGGAACCTCTTCCAGCTCTACCACTTTGCCACTAATTTCTTTTTCAAGGAATTCCTTTTCTAAAAAGGTGGCATGTTGAGCAACAAACACTTTTTGTTCCTCACTGTGGTAGAAAAAATACCCATAAGAATTCTTTGGATATCCCACAAACTTGCAGAGAACTGACCGTGCCTCGAGCTTGTCCGGATTTTGCCTTTTGACATAGGCCGGACAACCCCATATCTTAACTCGTTTAAAATATGGTCTCTTCCCACTCCATATCTCATGTGGTGTGGTAGGTACAGATTTAGATGGAACTTGATTCAATAGGTATGTTGCTGTTTCCAGCGCATAACCCCAGAAGGAAATAGGTAACTCAGCTGTGCTCATCATAGAGCGCACCATATCTAATAGGGTGCGGTTCCTCCGTTCTGATACACCGTTGTGCTGTGGTGTATATGGAGGAGTCAGCTGAGAGAGAATCCCATTCTCTTTTAGGAAGTTTAGGAATTCATTGCTCAAGTATTCACCTCCTCGATCAGATCGAAGGATTTTAATACTTTTTCCGGTTTGGTTTTCGACTTCTTGTTTATATTCTCTAAATTTCTCAAAAGCTTCAGACTTGTGTCTTATTAAGTACACATGTCCGTATCTTGAGAGATCGTCAGTGAATGTAATGAAGTACGAAGAACCATCCCTGGCATGTGTAGACATGGGACCACATACATCACTATGTATTAGTCCCAAGAGTTCGGTAACTCTTTCTCCGTGTCCCGTAAACGGAGTTTTGGTCATCTTGCCTTTGAGACATGACTAGCAAGTGTCATAAGATGAAAATTCGAATGGTTTCAAATATCCATCCTTATGCAACTTAGCCAGTCGTGTCGCATTGATGTGACCCAGTCTACAATGCCACAAGAAGGATTCGTTCAGTTCTGAACTCTTCCTCTTGTGTGTGTTTGTTATGCTCAGAACTGTTGATTGATTTAGAACATAAATGCCATTGCACAACGTGCCTGATCCAACCAACTTTTGGTTACGGAAAATGTTCATAACATTGTCCTGTAATACAAAATTATATCCCTCTTTACTTAATAAAGAAACCGATATAATGTTGCATATCAGGTTCGGCATGTAATAGCATTCGTTCAGAACCAATGTATTACCAGTTGGTAATACAAGGTGATATTCCCCGACAGTCTTAACTGCAACAATTGCACCATTTCCAACTCTAATGTCTTTATCACCTTCTCCAAGTTCTCTACCTTTCCTGAGCCCATGTAACTGATTACATATATGGGATCCTGACCCAGTATCTAATACCCAGGACGTAGAGCAAATGGAGAAATCAGTAACGAACACACCCGAAGAAAATGCATCAACATGTACTTTCTTCATTCGGGTGGCATGGGAACCTGGCATTCCCCTATATCCTGTTCATTCCTATAACTCTTATAAGAAAGAACGGAACCAACGTTCCCCAGCACAGTATAACATGCGGGTTCGGTCAATACATCCATATTATTATCTTCATTAGGGCATGAAATAGTCGCTACCTGGAGAGAGAGAGAAGAAAACACTTTAGCGTATGCTCGTGCAAGATCAGATTGGTTATTATCTTATCTAATCAGGATGGCTCCCACTGCTTTTTATCAAATCTTCCTTCAAACCCTAAAAGGAAAGACTAGCCGGGATTAATTACACACTACAAGTTCGCCAATCTTTCAGCCAGGCCAGTGTCGGTACTTTGAGGGAGGTCCCCCGTGCTTTCGCACGAACCTAATTAATGTAAACCTCGTTTTCCCAGAGGCGTAACCCCGTTAACACCTTTCTAGACACCTACTTGATCAGCTAATTGCAATGTGTAAAACTCTCCCAGGAGTAACTCTTACTCGCAGTGGGTATCGGGATCCAACTATCTCATAGAAGGTATGCAATCTCATTGCAAATTTCAACACTTGAAATTCCCGATAATGCTTTTGCCCCGAACGATCTATGACCTTGACAAGGTCAACAAATCATAGACCGCAAGTCAAGTTCAACCCGTCATTTCTTGATTGAATCAAACCCACCCGCACGACCCTTGACAAGGTCAACAAGGCCGTACGACTACCCTAACCCAATCTGCATCATATGCATAAACAGATAAATACTGGTTAGCTACCGCACACTGCGTCTTGACAAGGTCAACAAACGCAGCACGAATACTAAACAGGACTTATCTGAAATGACGGAGGGCTACGACAGGTTTTTCTGAAAACCTATTGCGTAATGAACTTGATATCGTTGTAGAATCAAATGAAGTTTTAAAAAATGGAGTGATTTTGAGGCTTTTCTAGTTTTGCTAAAGGAGTCACTCCCGGTGAAGGGATCTCGGTCCTTTCCTCGTCGAATGAGGTGCGGGATATATCATATATATCACTGTGCAAAGCAAAAAACTCTTAAAAGCAATCAAAAACCAAACCGAGTGTGTAGCATCTGCCAGTTATTGCTAAAGGAGTCACTCCCGGTGAAGGGATCTCGGTCCTTTCCTCATCGAATAAGGTGCGGGATATATCATATATATCACTGTGCAAAGCAAGAACTGTAGCTACCTGTTTTATTTTGAAATTTGATTCTACAACATCTTAGGTTTCTTTCCATTCATTAATCACATTAATGAAGTCCCATCATTTAAAAACCTAAACATCACAGATAGATATGACGTACACTTATGCCATCCGCATTCGCCTCGATGTCCCCTCGTGCACCGTTAGGTTAGGTAACTAACGACAGAGCAGGGCAGGGCTAGTGCGGGTGCAAAACATAAGTAACGTCTATATAATATATCATATATACTATATACTGTATCTATCACAGAACATCACATGATCGCATCACAGATATCGCAGCAGAAGAAACATATGAAACATTGGATATACTAGGACGTCCGTGTTTTCAATACGAGCCAGTATAAAACACGGATTCCACGGTCGTGCTGAATAGCCAATCCCACACCCCTAGACCCCTACGAGAGCGGCAAGCAACCCTACCAATTCTAGGGTTAGGAGACCCGGACTCGACTCCTCGAGTTGGTCTCCCACTGGACCCCAGAACCCGGTTACTTGTGCTCCCCTCCTTGGGTCTATCCTAATGCAGAAAAGTATATAATATACAAAAGGTGACAACTTCCGCTACCTGGAAGTGCCCCAAATAAAAGAATATTACATACAAGTTTTTACATGAATGAAAATGAAAAACACTCATCTCACATAAAAAAAAACCCGGGCTATTCGAACACGACGATCCAATATAACATATCCAGCAACACATAACATCACATGTCATCAACGTAAGTAAATATGCGCATCCCAATTGTCATTGACATATAGCAACGAAACCGGCGATATCACATATTACACTTACGGTCACAGAAAAGAAAGTGTAAAACTACAACAATTGGAATCCACAACTTCTTTAGACATCGCATGCCTAATCAAATGAAATACTTAGACATCACATGCCTAACAGATATAAATCCCGCATTTTAGTCTCATTATCGAAAACTCTTTTCAATATCATGTGGGACTAAACTGCTAGATTTATAACATTCATTCAGTTATCTCATAACTGTTTGTGAATTCCAATTATCGTATCACATTCCACATAAACAGAAAATGTTAAACTTTCCGATCGAACATTCGAACACCCAAGTTTTCCTGATACAGTCCAACACATGAAATAAGTCTAGCAACATTCAGTTCGTGCCTCAGTACCAACGGTCCAGCCATAGAAAGGTCAAGCCAACGCCTCACATGTGGCACGCCGTACTGCCCCAAACCCGAAGGTTCAAAGGGCAGTTCAAGACGGTCACATAATCGAGTTAAGGTTTGTTGTCTTCTAGAGGGTCCATCGCGTTACTTGCACTACTTAGAACGTCGTTAAACTACGGAAAAATCCAACACTTGGAAGTTTCCCGACAGGGGAAAAATTGGGTATTTATATTCGGTCGAACTTTTTAACATATTCTAAAAATTATCCGGAAATACACAAAGACGAAATTTGATAATCCGATCGAAACTACGAAGCTCCAAAACACCCCACAAAATGCAACTCTTGAATAGATTTTAAAAATTCCCATAAAACTCAGCACCAGAAAAGAAGAATTACTGTGCAAACAATATTGCGCAATGTGAACAGTAGGCGGCGGAACCGCGGCAGAAGCCATGCTTCTGCCGCGTTTCCGCGGCTGTTTAGATGAATCATGATCTCGTGTTTCACCATAATTCTTAGATCTTCCTGCTGAATTTTTTTGGCATTTTTAATCTTGAAAAATCTCAGATTTTAGAAAATGTACAGAGAGCATTTTGTGAGTTAGGGTTTCGGTTCGTTCGGACTTCAAACTCCGTCTAGACTTCGCCTAAGGCTCTAGCTAGGCTCTGATACCAGTGAAAGGTTTCTAGGCACACTATAGAGGTCTCACAAGGCATCAACCATGCCAATATAAAAAAAATATGGGTGCCGAGAAACCCTAATACGGATCTTAGACTAGAATTCTAGGCGAAAAACGATTCAAGTTAACAACTTAACTAAAGTTTGGAAGTTACAACCTTTGTAGATCCGGATATCCACTTCCTTAGCTCCACGTAGTCGTCCTCTCGCTGTCCTTTTCGAATCCTAGACTCATTCGTCGGTTTCATCGGGAAAACGAGCGGAATAGGTCGTCGGCTTCGTGCCGAAGATGATCTACGTCGAGGTTGCACAAGTTCAAGCTCCAACTTCACCAAGTTGTGAAACTTGTGAAGAAAACACCCAAAACAACTTGGCAAGAGGTAGAGGGTGAAGAAATAGGAGGTGGGTTCACTTTAGAATTAGATTTCTCACTTTGGATCTCAAGTTGCCATTGATGGCATCACAGTTTCTTTCTTGAAGATGAAGAAAAAGAAGTAGATAGAATATAATAAGTCTTATAAAAAAAGAATAATAAAATCAAATACTTATCATGTTCTAACCTAGGTTAAGTGTAGAGAATAAACCATGGTCACTTGGATGGGTTAGGGTTAAGCATGATGACAAGAATGGTTACAAAAGTCAAAGCTTCATGAAGCTTCAACTTAAAACAAAAAAAGGCCACCATTCTCATCATAATCCTTTTCAAATAAATAAATAAATGAAAATGCAAAACCCTAATCAACACTTAACCATGGTTTAATTCTTTATACTTAACAACAAGATCAAGTATCATCAAACATGATACAAATATGTGCACAAAAGTATATCACATATACTTCTTGCACATCAAGTGAGAAAATCCATACAAAGTGAACCAATACTAGTTAATGCAATGTAGTATATCAAATATATAATTATACATTAAATCATTAAATCAACACTTGATTTAACGATCCGGTCATATCGCATATAACCGACTAGTATCCAATGCATCGGCTTATCGAATCAATGATTCGATAACTAGGTCATATCGAATATAACCAATCGAAACATTTATCGCGAGAATGAAATGCGGTATCACATACACGCATTATTCTCGGTCCCGCACATATCTCATATGCGCTCCTATTTCATTTCGCTTGAGCCAGGAAACCTCTGTGTAGGACTCTAAAGACTCGTCAATACGCCGGTAGCAGATGATGATCATATCAAGCACCCACAAGCCGCAAGCGGTCTGCTAAACGTAACGGCCATCCGGGTATTGAGCGATCAGAAGATCGACGAGCTAGCCCGCTCACACTCCTGTGAATCCAACCAGTAACACTTACCGTACAGTCCGGTCTGTTCGTCTGATACGTCGCATATCAAGTCTAGGGGTGGTAAACGTCAGACCCCAATAACCGATAAGTCGTGCCGATGTGAGGCTCATAACGGGTCGAGAAACTACCGGTAACACTTACCAGCAAATCTCTGATCAGCCCTGGCCAGGGACTTCCCTGTTACGGCCAATCGAGCACAGCGCAACATCAACCCCCAATACCGGGAGAGACGAAACCCCTCCTATCGCTCATTGCCTCCATGTGACTCGGGACTGTACCCAAAGACCACCGTTTTGCATGCCCTCATGGACGTGGTAAGGTGGAGATCAAAGCACAGTGGGAATTACACAAGATTCTATGACGATCTCGGGTCTACAGACTAACCTGTACAAGTGTCACCTGAGAACTGCCATCTGACGTGAGGTATAATACCATCTGGGAGTTCTCGGCGAGTCCGTCCAGTGTACCCAGTCTCCACTGAGCACCCGTACACCATCTCTGATGTCAAACACCAATGGATATGGGATCATCCATCGCCCATCTCATGGGTCGAGAAGCGTATACGCTAGTCTACTCTGGTATATCGATGCCCCGTCTCGATACACCCACGACTAGGGACCTTGAAGGATGTACTTATGGACTACCATGTCCCCACTAGTATGATCTGCATCATAGTCCAGGTAGTCAAGTACACATCCTAAGGGCTTTACCAACATGTAACCATAAGACAGTTTAAAGAGACTAGTGTACATGTTAAGATAAAGAGTAACCAGATAGCATACTATCATATCGAGCAAGAAAGTCATCTCTATATATGTCCAAGCATCCAATATAATATAAATCATCTGTACAATACTGGCCTCTAGGGCATACATACAACTAACAAGTAGGATTAGTTGTCCTATAATCCCGGTTATACAAGATGATACTATTCCTCTCAAATTCAACAGCGGTTTATCAAGAACAGACATAGAGTCGGAAATAGTCTTTGATGTGCCATCGGCGGTAGTAGAACCAGAAGTCTAATTAAGACTTTAAATATATTGATATATTAACTCGCTCTTGTATGATACTCATAATTTAAGTAATGTGAAATTTACAATTTATTGCATATTTCTTTCGGCATATTATTTCATACATTTCATCTTTTTCCACATATTATTTTCGCATATTATCTCCTACAGTTTCGAATTCTAATGTACAGAGATTTTCAAGTTAATTTATATATGAGGTTATATAAGCTGGTTATATGTATTATGTTCTTAAGCCAGAATTCTAATGTCCTACATTTCATCTTTTTCCCCGCATATTATTTCCACCATTTATTGCTCATGTATGATATTCTTTTCAGCAATAATTTTATTATTATTTTTTATCTAACATACTAGACTATATTCTGTGAAGTTGTTTAGATATGTCTGGTTTAGATAGCAGGACCGATCAGTCTACCGGGGATGAGGGATAGTCCTCTTTGGGGGAAAACGGACTAGGAAAGAACCTATATGGGCCAGTCATATATGGAGGAGGATGCTGCATACTCCTGGCAAGCTAATTGTATACCTTGAGTTCACAGGAGATGTTATAACAAGAGCTAGTAATGAAGTGAAGAAAATGATGCCGTAGATAGTGAACAGCAAGGACCGCATGCCTCATTTGTTGAAAGACGAAAATGACGAATGGGAGGTCCTAGATTGAGACAGCGAAACGTTGGGCTAAAGAAACAAGTCGCTATATGGGAGATGATGGTCAGATTTCTTTATACAATTCAATACTGTACTTTTTTTTATATGCACACATGTACACACACATACGCGTATCTCACAAACCCACACACACACACATATACACATACACATTTACTAAATTACTATAAAATACCCATATGATGATGAATTATCCCATTTCACATGCTCGGTTCGAGTTCCGGTGGGTTGGCGTAGAGAACCCCCACAGGGTTAGAGATGAACGCGCAGTTTATGATATGATGTATAGTCATATGGCGAAGAATTGGAGAGGCCATAAGAACAAGATCTTTAAAAACCTTGAAAACTGCGCTTTACCGGATGAGATGTATTCGATTAAGCCGGATCCAGATTAGTCCGACGAATACTGACATGCCTTGGTCGATCATTTCTTGTTCGGAGAGTGCTATATCTTTGACGATACATTTTTACTATTTTGTAGCAACTCAATAAATAATATTTGATGTAACTGCAGGAGAAGAGCGAGCGAGGCAAAGCATCTCGTGCTCTGCTGCACGATATTTATAGGGGTAGAAGTAAGAGTTTCCAGCAGGTTGCCATCGAACACGTAAGTATCGTATTTGATATTAATACGTTAAAATTATCTTAGAAATTTATGTATGAACTTTCTAAATGTTATATGCAGGAAGAAATCCATGGTGGAGAGTCCCTTGATCGGATCGAAATCTACCAGGCTCAATTTGTACGGGACGATGGCGCGCCTGCATCGATTGAGACATAAGGGATATATGTAAGATTCCACATATGTCAAGCTTCTTAATTATTTCAGAATAATTATTATATAGATTTTAGAATGACAGTAATGCATTTCTTCTATGAACAGGCGGCAATAGCGGCTGGGAGAGATCAGTTGATCCAGACGATGAAGAAGGAGCAGGGACACCTGGTTGATGACGCGCAGAGAACATTCATCGTAGATAGGGCTTTCATGGCGTTTAGGCCGGATCATCACGGGAGAGTACAGTGTACGTTCTTCAAGATCACTCTGCGTCAGTATAACACTCCTTTTCAGCCGACCGGGTATCCACCTTCTAGGTTTCAGCCGGCAGACGAATCGGCATCGAAGATGCCGATACAGACCAGGGCCTCTAGGACCAGAACCCCTGTGTTTCATGGATCGCCCCAAGAGAGGATACCGAAATACGGCGGTTCCTCACGCCGATCGACTGCCGCTCCCGCTACCGATCTATTTGCTGGCTGGACTCTCGAGCAGAGCTTTAATCTTATCGACACGTACGTCCAGGCTGAGAGGCCAGTACCTCCGGTAAGTTTAATAACCCTTACATATATACACGCATACGCACATATCACATACACACACAATCATATATACACATACACGCACAAGCATACAAACACACGCGCGTGCACATACAAAAGCATATCACATGCGCACACACATGCACAAATCACATACATGTATGCACACACAAGCATACATACACAGGCACAAACAGGCGCGCGCGCGCATAAGCTTACACACAAACAAACTCGCGCACACACACACAAGCATACATACACACACGCACACAAACAAGCGCGCGCGCACACATATTTAATTAATATAAAATATCCATACTATTTCATGTATTTTAAACTTTTAATCGCAGGGGTTTTATCCCGGAAATCCATGAGCGCCTCCTTCGTGATTGACTCTCCCTTCCTGCGTTTGTTCTCCGTTGATTTTTCATTTCCCACTTTTGTAAATTTATGATATTAAGATTGTAATGGAACGCGTAGTATGTATTGTAATCGTAATTGGATAATCGATATTTGAATGGTATGGATTTTGTATTAGAATCATTATTTGAATAGAATGGAATCGATAAATTGAAATAAATTGGATTTGAGATTTTCTTGGTTTTTTTTTTAAAAAAAATCTGTAATGCCCTCTATTTCGACGGGTAATTCTCATCGAAATAGACTAATTTCAACGGAACTGGCCCGTCAAAATAAGTCTGTTTCGACGGGAATTACCTGTAGAAATAGAAAAAATGATTTTTAAATGATTCCAGAAACCATTTTTTTAATTTAAAAACCTTATATATTTTGATGTGTTACGTCTGTCGAGAAAATTACTATTTCGACAAGAAATAGCCGTCGAAATAGATTAACTTATTGCGACGAACGTTAGACGTGGAAATAACCTATTGTCACACAACTTATTGCGTCAACGTTCCTTCATAGGTATTTGGGGATGTCCCGACAAAATAGACCTATTTCGACGGTAAATTACAATCGAAATAAGTATTTATTTACTGTAGTGCATGAGAGAGGGGAAGAAAGAATGAAGGGTTATGGTTGCAACCATGTCTTGATCTCCATTCATTTTCCTTCATGATCTTCTTCTTCCTCTTTCTTCACCTCCTCCACCTCCCACTACCACCACAAACAACCCCATAATTCACCTTAAAACACAATGCAGCCTTCACAAAAATTGTTCCTAACCTCATTCTACGTATCATGGTGTGAGCAAGTCTTCACTTCGGGACCTATTTACTCTCTTGGAACTTTCCTTAGTTGCCTTATAAGGTAATAATCTCACTTTTAATCAAATTTTAAGTATTCTTGCCTTCACAAATTAGTTTAGAGTTTAAAAGTTTAAGTTTTCTAGAGTTGAGTTTTAGAAAGTGAGTTGTGGTGGATAGAACTTGTAGTGGTGGTGTAGTAGAGAGTTAAGGAGTGATTACAAGCCCATTGGTGATTAGTGATAGCTGAGAGTGATTTAGTGGATGTATCCTTAGTTCAAATGAGTTTTGAAATTTTAAATATCGGTTTTCTTAAGTTTTTTATGATCAAATGGAATCTGGGATGACTTGGGTATTCTAAAAATTTATTAAAGGATACTGTGAAATACTTAGACTAGCAGAAGACCACCGTAGAAACCCGAACCCTTATTTCTTAATCCTGGCCGAAGAAATAACCCCTGGACCACAAATTGCGGGTGAGTTGGAGAGTTAGGGTGTGGATTTTGTTATGTAGCGCACTTATTAGATAACTAAGCCTACCCTATATGCTAAAAAGTCCCAGATCATCTGAAGAAAAATCTTGGAGCATTTTACTTGGTTTTGGTGTTGTTTTGCGATATTTGAAAACTTGGATTGTTGGATATTTGTGCCTTGACTCGGTCATTCGACGTTCGTACGTCGATATCGGGGGTATTTTGTCGTTTTAGCACGCGTTGACCATAGGTTCTAACCTATGTGTGCTTCGCTTGTGATTTCAAATTTGATTCGGATTTTTATGCGATTTTGGTTTTGAATTCGATTGTAGGTACAATCGTGTGGACTTCCAAGACGACGAAGGAGGGGACATTCCTATACTTAGCCTATAGGTTTTACTAGAATACTATATGCGTATATTCCTATACTTAGTAGAAGTTATACCTTTAGTCTCTATTTCTTGCTATTAGGGGACACACACACACACATAAGGATAATTACGATATAATGATATGAGTCGATATGATACGATATGGTGATATAAGACGATATGATACGATATGATGATATGAGGCAATATGATATGAGATGATATGAGATAACATGAGATGATATGATATGATATGATATGATATGATATGATATGAGATAATGTACGCGCCTATAGATCCGTACCATATTCTTTGGATGTTATCGTACAAGGGATATTACGTATGTGATATGATGAGGATTGATCGCCGATATTTATTTTGACTTGAGGAGTCTTATTTAAAAACACAAATTGGATATTACGAGATGTTTAGAGCCATACCTGCTTTCAAAACTAACGAATCGTTACGTACTTTTAAATGATAACTTCAAGGGTACGCTATGAATTTTCAAATGATATTTATTTCAAAAATATCGTAATCCCTTATTTCCAAAACAATGGTTCGTGTTATTTTAAACTATAACTGTACGGCTCATACATAGTTGGATATTTTTTATACTTATTCACGTTACGATTTCTTTATTCCATTTACGCTTTCGATTTCTTATTTCTGCATATGCTCGCACTTCGATCCTTTACGTTTATACCTTTAGCTTTACTTGACTTCGTTGGTAGGACACGCACACAATTACCGATAATTTACATGTTGCACGTACACATATTCGTATGCTCACACACATATCATCGGTAATTGCTATGCCACGTACACAGATAGAACTCGCTATGGCACCGTATCACATTATAACCTGTTAGCATTTTAGATTCTGTTAGTACCTTCTTTACATTACTATACGACACGCTTATATGAATACACTTGCCATGCATTACAGTATTGTTCTGTGCCTGTACATATTATTCCATCATTGCCATGTTTTTAGGAGATTCTGATTTCATGAGATTTCTGGATTTGAGAAACCGCAGATATGATTTTAAAAAACTTGTGAATATTTTAAAAACGCGGTTTTCTCTTGATATGATATTTTGACGTCCACCATGAGATTTCTTGGTTCTGAGCTATGATTACTACTCGATTTGAAGAGTGAGGAGTCACCATCTACGGATACAAGATGGACCCGGTACGGTACCCAGGGGTAAAAATATTGTATAAAAAGGCGTTGGGCCTGGTTGGGAACACTACCTACCATTGACAGTATGGGACTCGGCGGATATCCATAGGATACCGACCGGAGTGATATAAGACGGATGGATATGATGGCCAATATCATGAGATAACGCCTGAGATATGAGGGCCGATCAGATGAGACGGCGCCTGAGATATGAGGATTTACGTATCGATACTGGACATGGGATTTATGATGATTTCGAGTGTCAATGCCGGGCACTTAGGGTTTATGATGATTTCGAATATCGTTGATGAACACTCATCGGATGATACACACTCACACACACACATGCTATGGATGATATGTTACCATGTATTGATACAGACACGATATTATATTCATATATATACATACACATTCATCTTCGATACCACACGGTATGATATTATTATTACAGTATGACCTAGGTAGATCGTTATGCATTCGATTTCTACCTGATTATGTTTTCTATTCACGAGTTGGCAATTCACCCCTGTTGTGCTATAGTTTTCTTGCAGGACCGACCGATCGGATCAGTAGCGGCTTACTGGCACATTTCTTCTTTGGGTGATTGTCCTAGCGCCCTGGCCATCTACTGTGGCCGATGTAGAACAAAAATGGCGTTTCAAAAAATTTTGGCGCTAAAAAGCCCGTCCTAGAATCGAACTATAAATCTAAAACTAGCTACAAAAGATAGAAGTGTTATACCAAATGATTCGTGTCCTTCAGTCTTTTACCCTCTTCTTTGGCTCCTTGAGATCTCCTCGATCGATCTTGGACGCCGGTCCTCCTCCGTCAAAGATAATCCACCCGAGAGATGTAGCCCATGGCTCTAGCTCCACACTAAGAATCTAGTGAAGCAACTTGGGACTCTAAGTTGCTAATCAAGAGTGCCTAAGAATATAGTGAGTTACTCTAAGTGTGTATCTATCTCTCTTCTACTCTTGATTCTCAACACATGAGATGGTAGGGTAGAAGATGAAGGAGAAGGGGGAGGAGCTCAAGAAAGGCAGTGAAGAGAGAGGAAGCAAAATGGTGAGAGTCCAATTATGCAAAAACTCAAATGAAAGACTAAAGTGAGAAAACTCTAGAGAGAGAAAAACATCAAGCATGGTTTTGTAAAACTCAATTTTTAATTATAATATATCAACCATATTTGAATAGTTTGCACAAATGAATTAACAATTTATTTATCAACACTATTCAAGCATGGTTCTCACCATTCTCTCTTCTTTACCTTTACACCTCATTTCTATTTAATTTAATAAATGGATAAATCAAAATGAGGTGTCCACCTTCTAGAATGTTTTCCGTATAAATACGGATTACACTCTACTGTATATATATACCCGTATTCGTACCAAAATACGAATACCCAAAGAAATAGAATAACACAAAGAACATAATACTAGAATATACATATCGAAATACATATATGTAAATTATTAAATCGATACCTGATTTAATAATCCGGCTCAAACCTAAAACGACCAGTATTATCAACCGTCCGATCGAAAGTCCGGGTAACTGTCATTCGATCGGAGCTCTGCACGTATCAAAATACGGCTATTACATCATTTCGCCTGAACCAGGGAAACCCTCTGTATGGGACTCTAAAGACTCGTCAATACATTGGCAGTAGGTTTAACCACAACCATGTCAGTGACACTAGCTGTACGTAACAGCTGCCCAAGTATTGAGCAAAAGGAAGGCCGACGAGCAAACTAATCCGAACCCCTACTGAGCCTGTTTGTGACAATCTCCATACAGTCATGTCTGTTCGTCTAAGAGTATCGCATATCGGGTCTAGGGTGGTGGATAAAGTCAGACCCCTAATAACGCGATATTTCGTGTCGGTGTGAAGCCCATCACCTACTGAGAAACTACTGATCCAAATCAGTAATTCTTATTTACTTGGCCAAGGATTTCTAGTGAAGGCCACTCGTGCACAGCGTGATATCAACCCCCAATACCGGGAGAGACGAATCCCCGACGATCCGCTCACTAGCTCCATATGGCTCGGGACTGTACACAACTAAAACCTGTTTGCATGACTCTTTTGAGCCATGGTAGGCTAGTAATCAAAGCACAGTGGAAACTCACACGAGACAAATGACGATCCCAGGTCGATAAACTAACATGTACTCATGTCACCTGAGAACTGCTATCTGACAATAGGTATAATACTATATAGCATGTTCCTGGCGAGTTCGTCCAGTATAACTTATAACCCAATGAGCACATGTATACTATCTTAGGTGACTAACTGACACCAATAGCTTGTGAGACCGGCCACCGCCTCTCGTCGGGGTCTCGAAAAGTATACACTAGTCTACGCTGGATTATCGATGTCCAGTCTCGATACTCTTTCGATTATGGACATTTAAGGATGTGCTTATGGACCACCCAGCTCCCACGTATATGATGGCCATCATAATACTGGTAGTCAAGCAAGAATTCTATGGGCTCTATCAATATGTTATAATAGTGATCTGTAATACCACATAATGCATGTACATGATGATAGAAACAAACCAGATAGCATATTATCATCTCGAGTAAGATTGTTCTACCCGTATAGGTCCTTCCGCAATCATCATAATCGCCTGCGTGCGATTACAATAATTGCCTTGAGGGCACTATAGCCAATATACATATCATCGGTAATTGCCATGCTATATACACAGATAGAACTCGCTATAGCACCGTATTACATTATAACATGTTAGCATTTTAGATTCTGTTAGTACATTTTTTACATTACTATACGACACGCTTATATGAATACACTTGCCATGCATTACAGTATTGTTCTGTGCCTGTACATATTATTCCATCATTGCCATGTTCTTATGAGATTCTTATTTCATGAGATTTCTGGATTTGAGAAACTGAAGATATGATTTTAAAAAACTTGTGAACGTTTTAAAAACGCGGTTTTATCTTGATATGATATTTCGACGTTCACCATGAGATTTCTCAGTTCTGAGCTATGATTACTACTCGATTTGAAGAGTGGGGAGTCACCGTCTGCGGATACATGGTAGATTTGGTACGGTATCCAGAGGCAAAAAGATTGTATAGAAAGACGTTGAACGTGACTGGGAACACTATCTACTGTTGACAGTATGGAACTCGGCAGATATTCAGAGAATACCGACCGGAGTGATATGAGATAGATGGATATGAGGGACGATCTGATGAGACGATGCCTGAGATATGATGGCCGATTCGATGAGACGGCGCCTGAGATATGGGGATTTACATGTCGATACTGGACATGGGATTTATGATGATTTCTGGTGTCGATGCCGGGCACTCAAGATTTTATGATGATTTCGAATATCGTTGATGAACACTCATCGGATGATACACACACACATGCTATAAATGGCATGCTACCATATATTCATACATGCACGATATTATATTCATATATATACATATACATTCACCTTCGATACCACACGGTATGATATTATCATTACAGTATGATCTAGGTAGATATGATACCATACAGTATGATATTATTATTACAGTATGACCTAGACGAGTACTTAAAACATTGATATTGAAAAGGAAAAAAAAACCCGCAGAAAGCTCACGTTAGATGCACATAAAAATCTAAAAAGGAATGTTTTAATCCTAAGATACACAACGATGAGTAGTAAAATGCTGACAGAGTAAGGGTAAAGGTTGAGATATTAATTAAGATGCCAGACCTATAAGTTTAGGTTTTTATGTGCCAACATTGTGAAATATCGTGTATTTAAGTAACAATTGTTTTTTTCAGCTAAATTGTATGAAATATCCATAACTTTATCCCGATAATAGGAAATACTTCAAACGTTTTAAAACCTGCATTTTGCCTCCTTCAACTTTAATCTATTCCAAAATGTCCTTCATTTAAGTATTGAATTAACTTATTTAAATGAATTACGAAATAGGGGTGAAATATTTTTCTATTAAATATTTAAATGAAGGGTGTTTCGGTATAAATTTAATTTGATGGGGATATTTCCTTAAAAAATAGTTTTTAAAAAAAGTAACTTTGATTGAAATATTGAGTTTCTGTTGAGACCAAGCGGAATGGTCGTGTCTGCGGGTGTCCCATAAAACTCGAACATAACTCAATAAATCACATGACTTGTATCATATATAATCCAACAAGATAAACTCCACTCAAATATTTTATTGGAAAGGGAATATTCATCGTAATCAACACTTTATACATGAAATATAAAAACTTCAAATTACAAATTAAACTTTATAATATAGCAATCAAAATTAATTGGGATAATTTTTGTCTGGCAATTTCCGATTAAGTGAGCATCTTTATTTTTTTTCTCAAACTGCCGTTGATGGAGCTCCTTTTCGGGCCTCCGTCAGATGTTGTCTTCCGTTGATCTCGCGATGGACTTTGTTGATTATCACCTGTTGCGTGTGGGTCTCAATGGATTTTGGAGGAAGAAGTGGAGTGAGGAGTTTGGTGCCGAATACCTGCAAAAAAGTCCCGGGGTGGTTTGGTACCACCAAGGACCCTCCGACGATCAAGTTAATGATGAGATCTGAGCAGAGTAACAGCTTAAAAGAGTAAAGATGGCTTACATGACCCCTCTATGATTGGGGTTTATATAGCGGTGGTGGCATGTAGCAGCAGGTGCGAGGATTTCGCCGGCAGTTACGCCCCCGACGTCACGCCCGCGTAGAAAGCAGATCGCCCATTAACGGGGATTGATGGCGTGGAACGTGGGATGTTGCTGGCATAGAATCTGCGTATGGCGAGATTCGCGGAGCGGTGGTTACGCCTATGAGTGGTGACTTTGGTCGGAGGGCCGAGGAAGACGGCCACGGCCTGGAGCTCGGGACGAGCGAGGAGGCCGAGAAGTCCAGGTCTTATGGCAGCTCGGCGCGAGCTACGGGGCCGAGGAAGCCAATTTGCAGGGGGCCCTGAGGAGGGCCAGCTTGTGTTTGCAGGTCGGGTACAAGGTGTCCTGGTCGGCCCCTGTAGGCCCTTTCTTCTGAGTTCTGGGACACGTCACCTGCCACGCGTCCTGATCTTGGAGATCGCCAATATTGAGCATCATCATTAGCCCCCCACTCTTATCCCGACCAGCTAGCGGGTCGGGTCAGGAGTGGATCGCCGGGCCTCCCGAGGTGAGCTCCTTTCCATGGTTTTGTCGGGATGAGTCCTCGGGCCGTCGGTTGTCTTTCCCGCTAGCGAATCAAGGCGAGATCTCCGCATTTAAAGAAGGCGCGCCGGTTCGTGCACTCTGCAACTGAAGCGATGGTCCACGTGTCGAGCGTCGATTGGCTGATGCGACGTATGCAGGCTTGCGGCGTCTGATGGGACGCAGCCTAGCGCAGAACTGACACGTGGAGCGATCAGGGCCGCTGGGCGGAAAGAGCCGTTTCGGCGGGAGACGACGGGCGCCGTTGGATGAGACCGTGTGCAGCAATAAACAGGGGTGAGGCCCGCTCTAGGGCCCTTACTCCTCCATATTTCCCTCTCTCAAGTCTTGGCTGCTCGGCGCTTGTCTCCCTTCTCTCATTTTCAGCCTTTGAAGATTTTCTTTTCCAAGGTTAGATGTCTTCCTCTGTAGAATCAGTAGACATTGTAGGAGTAGGTTCTAGGGTTCCTTTAGTTGTGTCTAAGTCTCCTCGGGGAGCGGGGGTTGGATCCTCTCCCCGGGATCGTGAGGCGGGGGCTGCCTCCAGGGAGGAGGAGGCAGATGTGGCCCCCAGCACCTCGTGCTGGGTGAGGCATGAGGACGAGCTCGCCAACGCTCGGGCTCGCTTCCACATCTCCTCGCGCTACATGCTTCGACTGGCCAAGGAGGGAGAAAGGGCAGATCAGGTACGGGGCAGGGAGATTGCCCTGTATTTGGAAGCTTTTTGGGGCAGAATGCGCCTGCTCTTCTCTCCTGAGGTCATCGCCGCGTTGAATTTCTTCGGTTTTTGGCCCCCGGCCAGTTGGTGCCGAACTCGTGGAGGATCCTCCTTGGGTTCTTGATCCGCCTGAAGTTGCAGGCGGTCCCCTTCAGCCTTTCCCTTCTCGATTCCTCGCTCGTCTTCAAAAGTCACCCTGGTGGTCGAGCGGGCGACCCAAGATGGGTTTATTTCACCTTCAGGAAGCGGCCGGGGGGCGCCGTCGGGACCGGGGTCGTTACCTTACCCTCCTCCATTCATGATTGGAAAAAGAAATTTTTCTTCGTTTCTCCTCCCGAGGGCGAGGACTGGCCCGTGCCTACCAAGTGGTCGAGGGAGAAGTGTCTGCCGGGGAACCAGTCCGATGACCCCGCCGTGGTGAGAGTGGCGTCGTGGGAGCCTATCCCTCGACCCGACGTGCTGCTGTCCGAGAGGGTCTTGAGCTGGGCCGGGCTTAGCCCCGTCGAGTTCGTCGGTAAGTTAGGCTTGCATTTTTGGGTTTCTGTTTTACTCGTGTCGCTGATTTGTTGGGTATTTGTTTTGTGCAGGATCCATGGGCTTCGTCTCGCTCCAAGCTTCCATGCGCCAGCTGAGGCAGTCTACGAGGGCTGGGGGCGCCAGTTCTTCCCGTGCGAAGCCCGCCCCGGCTCCTACCGCTCCAGTGGCGTCGCCCCGCGAGCGCTCGGTGGCGGATCCCGCCCCGGGTCCCAGCAGAGCATCGGGCCGGAAGCGGGCCCTGATTCTGGAGGACTTGGCCTCGGAAGAGGAGATCGGCTCTCCCTCGGAGCCGCTCAAGAGAAGCTCCAAGAGGCCCTCCCAGGGCCGGTCCTCGCCGACCATGGTGGAGGAAGGGGACTTCCGGTTTGCGGTGCCATCAGGACTGTCCGTGGCGGACAGCCTCTTGCACGAGATAGAGATCTCGGCAGGGGGCAGAGTCCCCGGGGGACCCTCAGGGCTCAGCTGGCGTCCATCGCCCAGGAGTCCATGCATGTAAGTTTTTGTTTGTTCATGGTGAGATTCAGTGCTCCCTTCATCTTTCTGATCTTTTTCGTGTTTTTCAGGTTTTCCAGCACCTAGCCCTCGCCCTGCGCATGGAGACCGAGGTGGTAGCCCCGGCGCTGGAGGCTGCGGGTCAGTTCGCCTCGCTGCAAGAGAGCTCCAAGCGGGAGCTGGAAGCGATGTCGGCGAGGGTCGCCGCCTTGGAAGGCGAGGTGGAGGCCGGGAAACGGGAGGTGGCCCGGCATCGCGAGGTTGCGTTGATCGCCGAGGGCAAGCTCGAAGACGCCCAGGTGCTCGCCGGCAACCTGAAGAGGATGGTGAAGGCCCTCCGGAAGGAGCTGGGGGCGGCGGCCGAGGCGGCCAAGTCGGCCGAATCGAGGGCGGTGGACGGCTATAAGACGTTGAAAGACTTCTATGACGACTTGGCCGTGGCTATGACCCACATTTGGCACAACACCCTCGATGCCGTTAAGTCCCGGATGCCGGAGGTCGCCGACGCAGATCTCCGGGCCGAGTTCCCCCTCGTAGGCGCCGACGAGCAGGGTGAAGAGGTTCCTGGCGAGGAGGTTGCCGAGGACCCAGTGAGCCATGCAGTAGAGGTCGAGGACCTCGAGGTCGTACCTGGCCCCGAGGCGTAGAGCCCCCGCTCTCCTCCTTTTATTTTGTTTTCTTGAATTTTGTAAGGCTGGGGAGCCCAAAAAATACCCTTTGTAAAACTTCATCTTTGGCAGTAATAAAGTTTTTCTTCGGCTCCATAGAATTACACTCTGCCATCTGTTTGCAAGATATTTTTGTCTGTACCGTTGTGCTTTCATGTCAGGTTGGCTGTCTGCCTGGCGATTGTCCGTCGAGTTGATTTCAATCACTGGCCGATGAGCGTGCCAAGCGCTACCGAGGAGGTATCCCTATGGGCCCCGGAGTCGATGGGAGATCGTTTAGGCTTGGACAGACCTGACGCCCCTCACTGGGGTCTCGGATCCTCCGCGGGCTACGGGGCATCTCCGATTTCGAATGTTGACCACCATCCGGGGGTGGCTGGGCAGGGTAGCTGCGTAGTCGCCTCTTACAAGGGCTTTCTAGTCCCTGGCACTGCGGTAGGGGAGCTACCCCCCAGGGATCGCCGAGCAAGAGCAAGAGGGCTGTAAGAAGCCCACTAAGGATGACCGGGCAGCGAAGCTGCGCGGTTGCCTCTTGGCGAGGGCTTTGATCTCTGGCGTCGTTGGTAGGCAACTACCAGCCTAGGATGAACGGGCGGGGTAGCCGCTCTGGTGCCTCTTATGAGGGCTTTCGATCCCTGGCGTCGAGGGTAGGGAGCTACCAGCCGGAGTTGACCGAGCAGGGTAGCCGCTCGGTTGCTTCTTGTGAGGGCTTTTGATCTTTCAGGACAGGGACCGAGCAAGGTTACTGCCCAGTGCCTCTTGGTGAGGACTTTGATCCCTGTCGGTTGTGGTAGGAAGCTACCAGCCGGGGATAGCCGAGCAAGGACTCGACTGCTTCTGGGAGGACTTTGGTCCTTAGCGTGGGAGGGGCTGTAGAAGCCTACCGAGGACCCTTGGCCGGGCAAGGTTACTGCCCGGTGCCTCTTGGCGAGGGCTTTTGTCCTGAACGATAGCCGAGTGAGGGATCCTCGGGCTCGACTGCTTCTGGGAGGGCTTTTTGATCCTCGGCGTTGTGGCAGGAAAGCTGCCCGCTGGGGATAGCCGAGCGAGGGATTCTCGGGATCGACTACCTCTGGGAGGGCTTTTTTGATCCTCGGCGTTGTGGCAGGGAAGCTGCCCGCTGGGGATAGCCGAGCGAGGGATCCTCGGGCTCGACTGCCTCTGGGAGGGCTTTTTGATCCTTAGCGTTGCGGTAGGGAAGCTACCCGCCAGGGGTGACCGAGCAGGGTAGCTGCTGGGCTGAATCTTGGCATGGTGTAGCCCGACCGTCCAGCTGTAGGTGCGGGGAATGGGGACGGTCGGGGCAACGATGCACGTAGCCAGCGCATTGAATGCGGGGGGAGGCGAAGCGCTAGGGGCGCGTCGCTTCGATTCCGCCGGAGAAAGCTTGATGGCTGCCGCGTAGCAGTGACTCCTTGGGTGAAACCGGGCGACTGTTGAGCTGCGCAGTGGGCTATATAAGGCCGAAGGAGTACTGATCCTTCCATCCTTCATAAACAGGTCGTCGAGAATGCAGGACTTCCCGTTTACCATTCCCGACATCGTCCACTTCGAAGACGTGTACCTGTACGACCCGTACTGTACCGAGGACACGGTGTAGCTGGTCTACGGGAGCATTGAGGACCATTTCGCCCGGTTGCTCCCCCGACGCTCCTCTCTGCTGCAGCTGCTGATGTACTCCATCTGGAGGGTGTCGCCGGAGCTTTACAACCCCCTGTCTGAGCTGCTCTATGACGAGGCCATGGGCAAGCTGCGGTTTTTGAGGCGCTTCGGCCTAATCTCCGCGAACTGGCTGGCCCGCTCAGAGGCGCTCATCCGCGAATGCTACGAGCTGAGGCTCAGGGTCGACGCGCGCGGGGGGAACCGGGGACAGAGGTTGGACCCTGCGCGGCCTTGGTTGGCGGAGATCTTTACCGAGCACCACGAGCAGTGCTCGCTGCACTCCCTCCCCCCACTGTTGTAATTTTCTTTTATTTTCGCATGTATGGCTGAGGAGCTGAGTAGCTAGCTCGTCGAAGGTCGAAATCGAGCGGGGCTCGACCCCCGGAACCAGTCCCGACCTGCGCGGACAAGGGTGGCCGGAAGCCGTGCACTGGGCGGCATCGGAGTGATCCTGGAAGCCCATCTCCACGGTGAAAGCGTCCAAATGGTCCTTTGGGTCGGTTTTCCCGTCGAACAGAGAGACCTTTGGGGGCTTGTTGCGCGAGGAGACGTGGACGGCGAGCAATTCCTCGGTGAATGGCTTAGTGAGCGAGTCGGAGGCGTACTTAGCTCCGTCGCTCGAGAGGTGAGCCTCCCGGCGCATGCCCTCGATTTTCTTCTCGAGGGCGTCGAGCCAACCGCGGTATCCCGAGGAATCGGCGCCATGGGATCCTTGGCCTCCGCTGCGGGTGACCTGCGTTTGGGAGCGGCCCCGGTTCCTCTCTATGAGGCGCCTCAGGTCCCGGGGCGAGGTAGCTCTCGAGTCGCCGGGGCGGACCCCTTCTATGCGGCCCCGCCGATGGCGGTGGGTCTGACCGTGCCTATGGATAGGCGAGGTGACTGACATCTCCTCAGGGGGATAAGGGTCGCGAGGAGGCTCAAGGCGAGGCGTTCTGGCGGCGGACCTTGGCGTGGAGCCCTGGGGCGCCCAGCGGGCCTCAGGGAGTATCGGCTTGAGAGATCGGTGGCCAGGGGACGCAGCCTGCTGGTGGTCAGCCGTCTAGACAGGGGCAGAGCCTTCTGGATGCGGTGGAGTGGCGACCTGGGGCCCAGGCCCGGCCGTTTGGACGCGGACGAGGGCCTCCACGAGGGATTGCGGCCGATCTATCCGGCCTGCGAGGGCGTTGATGACGGTCATGGGAGGTGGCTCATCCCCGCCTTCGGTGAGTGGAAGGCGGCGGCTGGTACCGGGATCTTCAGGGTGGTTGCTTGCCATTTGGGCGGAGATCGGAAGGCCAACTTTTGTTTTTGTGGAGTTTTATTCCCACAGACGGCGCCAACTGATGGAGCTCCTTTTCGGGCCTCCGTCAGATGTTGTCTTCCGTTGATCTCACGGTGGACTTTGTTGATTATCTCCTGTTGCGTGTGGGTCTCAATGGGTTTTGGAGGAACAAGTGGAGTGAGGAGTTTGGTGCCGAGTACCTGCAAAGAAGTCCCGGGGTGGTTTGGTACTACCAAGGACCCTCCGACGATCAAGTTAATGATGAGATCCGAGCAGAGTAACGGCTTAAAAGAGTAAAGATGGCTTACTTGACCCCTCTGTGATGGGGGTTTATATAGCGGTGGTGGCACGCAGCAGCAGATGCGAGGATCTCGCCGGCAATTACGCCCCCGACGTCACGCCCGCGTAGAAAGCGGATCGCCCATTAATGGGGATTGATGGCGTGGAACGTGGGATGCTGCTGGCGTAGAATCTGCGCATGACGAGATTCACGGAGCGGCGGTTACGCCTGTGAGCGGTGACTTTGGTCGAAGGGCCGAGGAAGACGGCCACGGCCTGGAGCTCGGGACGAGCGAGGAGGCCGAGGAGTCCAGGTCTTGTGGCAGCTCGGTGCGAGCTACAAGGCCGAGGAAGCCAATTTGCAGGGAGCTCTGAGGAGGGCCAGCTTGTGTTTGCAGGTCGGGTACATGGTGTCTTGGTCGGCCCCTGTGGGCCATTTCTTCTGAGTTCTGGGACACGTCACCTGCCACGCGTCCTGATCTTGAAGATCGCCAATATTGAGCATCATCAACCGTCGTCTTAAAACCATGTTATATTTTCTTATATCAGAAAATTATGATATCAAAGTTGAGATGATGGTTTAGCCAAGATATATTGGTTCGAAGAAGTTTCGGAGGAAGGTCGTAACATGACTCTAATCAAACCACGACTGGAAGTGATCAGCTCTCTGGAATCCAAATAAAATCTATTCGAGAATGTCCAAATAAAAGTATAGCCTAAAGTATTTCTATTTTACGAGGTCACTGTCTATAAAGTAAAGGTATGAGAAATCGAGACGAGAGATTGGCGTCTACCAGGGACCTCGTGTAAAATCAGAGTTGCGGATATAAAACGATTTCGAAAATGTCAATAAAATCTAATCCCGGATTTTCTCTCTACATTAACCAGTTTTTTTTCTTTTGATATTTTGCAATTTGTTATTCCTTTTAAAATTCAAGCAGTTATTTCAACCTTTCAAAATTTACACCGTCTTTAAATTTTTCATGCATTTTCATTTATCGGCAATTTTTAACACAGTTTTTGAGCGGTTAAACTGTTAATTTTATTTTTTATTTTTTGAAATAAAACTATTATTTATGTTGTAAGTCATAGTTTAAGACTCTAAGGACATCACAATTCACACCAAAGGTGACAAACACAGCATCCAATATTTTTCCAAGAAGTACCCATCAAAATAAAACACATAGCCTTGACTTTTGTTTTCTTATTTTATTTATTTTTTCCTCACTAGACTAACAGTTAACCTCCAAGCAGTAAAACAATTGAGACAATCATCAAAGCCATGAAGATTTAGAGTTTTACTGTATTTATAGAGCTGAAAAAAAAGGAAGGATCTACATTAATTGTTAAAATTGTGAATTTTTTTATTATTATATATAAATACTTGACTTTTCTAATAAGAAGAATATAGCAATTTTAAGAAACATCACTGGCACCTAACAAACAGATATAAAAACAACTTAGATGCATGAATTTAAATGCTTGGTGAGTAAGAATAATGAGAATGTAGATAAGGATTGATGCAACTTCAAAATCGAAGAATAGGATTACGCATCAAATGAGATAATTTGGTTATGCGAAAAGATGTTTGATATATATGCCATTCAGAAAAAAAAATGACAAAAATTTAGTGTCCATGAAGATGGTTAAAGCTAGCGTATCAGAAAATGACTTCAAAAATAGAAGATGACCCACAAATACGCCAAGTTTACCAAAAAAAAAAATGAGTAAAGATTTGTTGTTATTGTTACAAGTGTAGCAAGCCATTTACGAAACTAAATGACATGATTTAGTTCTCTGCTCTTTCCAATATATTCATTTTTGAGATAAGGAATTGAAATCTATATGATTTAGGTAAAAATGGAGTTGCGGCTGTATAAGCTAGTCTTGGAGTGGGTCCCATCCCAATTAAAACCCTGGGAATCTACTCCTGTTATTTTTATTTTTAGTTGTAGTCACCGCGGACCACACCATCGCTACAAACATCATTAATATAGCTCAAATAGGAAGTCCATCGCAACAAGTTTCAAAAGTGACTTTCAGATTGTATTCGTGTGACACCGAAAATATAGTATTTAATAAACAAATATGTAATTTTTTTAAAATAAAAATGATATTGGAGATAAAGCCACATGCCATGAAAAAGAAAAAAAAGGAGAGAAAAAAGCTTGGGTTCGACATTTTTCTCACCTATTCTTCTTGACTAATTGAGTCATCACTGTTAAAAATCTCACCTTTTTTCCAACTTCAGCTTTAAAAACCGCGCTAAAAGAAAGAAAAAACAAGAGAGAGAAAAAAAGACATAGTGAAAAAGTACCAAAACAACTGATGTAAAAGAAAAAGAAGAAAGAAGCGACCAGATCCAATCTTTGTCTCAATTAAGAAACGCGATCCTCTGCTGTTGCTGGGATTTTCTCCCTGTTCCCAATGCTCATGTCCCTCCTCTGTTTCTCCTTTCACCTCTGAGATTAAGACAGAGAAACAAGAGAGAAAGGGAAGCAGAGAGTGATGTGAGTGGGAGTTTTCAGTTTTTATTAAATTTTTGGGTTTTCATTCTTCTTGTGATCTCTTGAGAGTGATGGCTGTTTTAGATCTTGGGTCTTGCTCCTTTTGCTCTCTGCTCTGTTAAAAACCCAAAAAGGCTCAATTTTTACTGCTATTTTCATTTTTATCTTCAGCTAGTTGATGTATATAGATGTTAGATCTTGTTCATAAGTGCTTTAGTGATGGATTCTGGAAGCGGGTTTTTCTCCAATGATGAGCCCAGTTTGGATCCAAAGTGGTTCATTGATCCTAAGCTTCTCTTTGTTGGTCCAAGGATTGGGGAAGGTGCCCATGCTAAAGTCTATGAGGGCAAGTAAGTTGTGATCTTTTAGGGGTTTTTATTGCATGGTTTAGATTGAAATAATCTGGGTTCATGGTTTGAATTTGTTGTTATTTGATGTTTAGGTATAAGAATCAGAATGTTGCAATCAAGATTGCGCATAAAGGGGACACCCCTGAGGAGGTGGCTAAGAGAGGGTCTAGATTCATTAGGGAGGTTGCTATGCTCTCTAGAGTTCAACACAAGAACCTTGTTAAGGTCTGCTTTTGATTGATTTGTCGATAGAATTATTTCATTTTCAGTGTTTATGCATAATCATCGTTTAAATGGGGGCCGGCTAGGATGCAATGATCCATGAAAAATTTGGCAGAATTTTATGATTGGTTAGATGCCAACCTTTTATTAAGTAGCCGGTTGACGAAACTATGGACAAGAAAGGGGTTTCTCACAATCTTAATAAGTGATACTCACTAAATTTTCCTAAATTGAGATAACGTCTTACCAAGTTTCATAAATCGATGACCCATTAAGGTTGTTCTCATCCGATTTCCATTGAGAAAGAATTTTGTATGGTTTGCTTTTAGTTAGTTTTTGATTCTTTTCTTGTTGTTTTGCTTGATGGTGATCTTCTAAGCCTTTTTCCCGTCAAAACGGGGCTAATTATGAAGCAATGATTTGTAAAGAATTTGATAAAGTTTTATGACAAGTAGATGGCTTGATTCAGAAAGCCATCTAACCCCTATGTTTTCTCGTTTTGGAACTTTTTATCCGAAATGTGGAATTGTTTCGTACCAAAACTATAACTTGAGCGTTTTGATCAATAATTACTGCATGGACATATTTTTCGGTGCATGTTAATTTAAAAGATAGCCTTTTAACTTCATTAGTAGCTATTTCACAACCAACAACTAAAACATGGACATATCCTAGTTGCTTAATAGTGGAAAGTGGTTGTTTAGTAATTGAATATGACACTATTGTAATTTTAATTTTCCAAAGCAACTAACTATTCATTCCAACATGTATTGTATTTCGTTCCACCGCTGTCTCAAAGAGGCCTACCCTTTCGTACCTTGTTGTACCAAGTTTCCATTTTTGTTGCACGCATTGTCACATTCCACATTTTAGGTAATTTGGGCTTGATGCCAACCCTCTCTCGATTATTGCTAAATTCTTGGTCTAGGAAACTGTTTACTATAGAGGGTTTCTTCATAATTCTACATGACCATTGACACCCATCAAATTCTTCTCAAACGGGAAAAAAGTCTAGAAGATGAGGGAAGATAGATTTTCTTTTTGGGCTTGATCCTTATCATTTTGTAGGCCTTTCCCTATTAAAATGGGGTCAGCTATTAAGCAATAATCCATAAAGGCATTACCAAAGTCTTGCAACCAATAGACGACCAGATGTTAACCCTATCATAATTAGGGCCAATTCATGGTTGAGTAGTCTATGGACAAGAGAGAGGTTTGCCATAATCCTATCCATCAGCCATGGCATCCTCCAAATTTTCCTTTATGTGATATAATCTAAAAGAAGGGGGAAATTGATAGATTTTCTTTATTGGGCTTGATGAATTCTACCTTTTTGCAGTTCATCGGGGCTTGCAAGGAGCCTGTAATGGTGGTCGTGACTGAGCTCTTGTTGGGAGGATCACTCAGAAAGTACATGCTGAATATGAGGCCGAGGAGTTTGGATCCTCGTGTAGCGGTTGGGTTTGCACTGGATATTTCTCGAGCCATGGAATGCTTGCATTCACATGGGATTATTCATCGGGATCTGAAACCAGGTAAACACTCTGCATTTTTAAAGTAATCGAGAGTCTGCATGTCAATTATGGCCTTGAATTTTGTATGGTTGTCTTATTTGTTGATGGATGATGCTTATGTCGGTTTTTATTAATCTCATTGGTTTGATGTGACGTTAATTTGTATGATGGCCCACTTGTGTGTGTGTGTGTGTGTGTGTGTGTGTTTAGGGAAGTTCCTGCTAAGTTCTATCGGTTAGCTAGCAAGTGCTTAAAGTGTCATACATATGACATTTACTTCTATCTCAGTTATCATGTTTAATGTAGAGTTTGTAGGATTTGAACTTTGCTATACCTACAATATCCTACCATCGAATATGTGATTTTTAAACCGTGACTAGCATGTGTCTATTTACAGTTTTACCCACTATTATTAATCTTTAAGCTCATTTGTTGTCTCCCTCTCCTTTCATCTTCATATATTTTGATTTTTCAATGAGGTGATAGTTTGGTCTAGTGAGTAAATGTGTATAGCTCAAGTTACCAAATTATTAATAAATAGAATTCACAACTTCCTGCTCCTAAACTCATAAGTTCATCATTTCTTTCTATTATTAACTTTGCCATTGATCATCTTTGAAAATTCGATTTGGTTTTAGTATGTCTAGAAGTTTCTTCGCTCACAATCTTAGTAAATAACGTTATGATTTCGTGTGACATTGTATATAAAACCAATAAATGAATAAGCTTTGATAGCAATGGCATTTGCTGATTGTTGACTCAGTGTTTTAAAAGCGAAAGGTGACATCAAGGCGACAAAACTTGTCCGTCGTCCGAGGCGAGAGGCGCTCACCTGAGCGAAGTAAGGGACACAAATTTAAAAATAGATATAACATATTTATATATGATGTGTAATTGAACATTACTCGTATAGTATGTTCTATTAACAAATGATACTTAAACTATATCAGAAAAAATATGAAGCACGAATATAGCATTCAACCACATAAGCAATTTATGATAAATGAATTCATAATAATCAAATTCACAAAGGAAGTAACTTTATCCATCTTTGATAGGAAGAACAGAGAAGTGATGGCTGAAAGAGGTGGCGACGTCAGCGGCTGGAGCCTGGAGGAGATGCCGACGACGATGATTGGAGAAGTTGCAGGCCATGGCTAGAGGATTTTGCTCGGTCGATTTGGGGATTAGGGAGATTAAGAAAAAGAGAAATATAATACTTTTCTTTTAGTTTGGAAAAAACCATAGTTTATTCTTACCTTATACGAGTCAGTTTTTTACTTCTAAAAAACTTCTTTTGTGATCCCTTTATCTGTTTGCAAAAACCTTGTAGGTTTAAATTCTAGTTCTTTCGGGACAAAACGCTTGTGAACTTTTTCTATTTGCACTATAGTTAAGACTCAATTTATTTGCATAAAATTTAGATTGTCTTCTTTCTATCAGACTGCATTGTAAAATAATTTTATTAAGAACTTCATTAACAAAAAGAAATATACTAAAAAGAATTTTTATTAAAATTCCAATAAAATTATGCTACCAAAAACTTTATCTATATCTAAGTTTATAATAAAAATTGCTTTCTTACATATTCTTTAACGTACACGTAGGTTTTCTTCATTAATAAAATTATGCATACAAATTGGGTTACATTGTTTATTCTAATCCCTTAATGTGAAGGCGGTTTATTGCCATTTGGACAAACGCGAGTAGGTTTCCTCAAATATTAGCCTTTTATTCCTACTATTCAAACTTGGGCTCCGCCACTATTTTGCTATATATCAATAATACATCTTCTTGCTTTTTTATTAGAAATATGGTATTTGAGAGAGTGATAATGGGATAGAGATTTGCCATCTCTTCCCTTTATGTATAGCAAACTTATTAGGGTTTGGATAAGTACATTTACCTCACAATCTTAATACAGAAATAAACCCTAATACGGGTATAAACTTTCTAATATCTTCCAAATATAATATATCTTCTTGTGTCTTCCAGATGCAATATATCTTCTTGTGCCTTCCAATAAGTGGTGGAGCCAGAAAATTTGGCAAGTGGGGGCGAAATTGCATAACATATAGAAAATGTTACGTTGAGATTAAATAAGTTACGATTGGTACCTATGAAAAACAAAATTATTCAGTCGTAGTAAAGTTACAATTAGTGTCGATGAATATTAACAATTAAAAAATATATTACTTATATATATTGTTGTATCATATTTTAATAATATCTACTATTATAGTGCAGAAGGAAGGTGGTTTTTCTATTTTGAAATTGATTGTAGACGTGGCTTTCCATTCAAGAAAACAGAAATTTCCGCGGTGAAAAAAGTAACGCGGGAATTTTCGGGAGGCAAGAAAAGTGTGGGAAACTTGCCCGCACATGCCTCCATTTTGCTCTAATAATCATTAGTGCTCTACCTTCTCATGGGTTTTACTTTCCTTTACGTGCTTCTTGAGGCTTCCACCAGGCATGCATATCTTTTATTCCTTTCCTCTTCTATAAAAAAATGTTTTGGTTATTGTTATTTTTTTCAACCACGCAATTGCAAATTTGCTCGCGGCTTATACTCACGCTTAAGAAACTAATGTTTTTCCTTATAGCAAATTTCGCCTTCCCCATTCTTCTAGATCATAGTTCTCTTGACTCGCCGTTTATTTCTTGCCATTGCTCTCCTTTCCCAATAACATGACAATATATTCAAGAAGCAAACTTTGGACAATATGCTTTTTAAGCTCTCAATTTAAATTTTTGATTCTTTGGTCAACCCCTCTTTGATAGGAAAGGACAGTGGCTGATCCTGAACCTATTGTCAGATATAAGTCTGACGATGATTTAACATGAAGCAGGTCAAAAGTTTAAGAAGATAAAATCGTAGCGAACAACATTTAGAGTTATTTATTTTAATTTGTGGATTACCATATATAAAGAATTTTATTAAATGATAAAATCACTTATAATTTTTTCCCAATAAAAATTCAAAGTATATAATTCAAATATATATTTTAGAAAAGTTTGCCTCTTTACATTCTAAATACTTTTGCGCGCGCGCGCACACACACATATATATATAACAACATTTAGTTTTTTGTAAAAGGATATAATAAAATAGGGTGTATAGTGCATTGATGCCTTTAAGTTAGATTGTGAGCAACCATTTAAAAAAAAATCTTATGCTCAAAAATTTATTAAGAGATGAAACACTTGTAAATTGATTATATCATATAAAAACTCTAATCATTAGTTAGTAATTCGACACATATTATCTGTAAAAGTTCCTTTAATAAGTTACCACCTAATAAAACTTTTGCAAATGAATGACTATATGGACTTTTGTGTAAAAGAATAAAATAAAATAAAGTTATTGACCAAAATGTTAAATTGCTGTGTTGATGGGAGACCAAACTCATTAACAAAACAGCAAGACTCAAGCTCTAACCACAACGCCACTTTGATTTCTTTTGAGGTTAGGCGTAATATACGTTTTATCCAATTATAACTTCATATAGTATACATACAAATGGCGAAATCCACGATCCAGGTAGGGCGGCCGCCTAGGCTCACCTCTAACAGGATCCGCCCCTGGGAAAGGATTACTGCATCGGGTAGTTCTTGAAAACACAACAATCGAAAACCACCTGTTTATTACTTTTGAAATCTGATGTTATTTTGTGGGTTCTTTGAAAGGATGTTCTATGAAGTAGATTTTTGATAGCTCCAATTTCAGCACCCATCACATGCGTTCGTTATGCCATTCTTGTTGATAAATTCAAGTCTACTTGTGTGGTTACCTTTAAAACGGCTTCACCTGCATTTAAACTTTGACTTATTTACCACACATCTTCATTTACTTCAGGGAATCTAGAGTATTTTTCCTCAATTTCATCATTTTCATGAGCTTGACTCCTTACTTGTTTGGTTTAATTTATAGCAGTTAGATATTATTTATATTCATTTGAATTTCTACATATTTGTTTCTCGTCAGATATCCCTAATCTACTCAAATGACAGAATTTTTCATATGAAGCGGCAAGAGTTTTTCCAAATAAAAATATGCAGGAGGTAGCTATTTTAGGCTCATTATGCCATACCCGTGGTTAATAACCAAGGGACCAATTGAAGAGGCTTGTGAAAGTAAAGTGATTCTGGATTATTATGTGATCGTGATATTAGCCTACATATTTTTCTTCCAAAATAAGTAAATTATTCAATAAGGGAAAAATGGGTCTGTGAATGTCACAGCCAAGTTGGCTATGAATGCATCCCACAGCCCCAGGGACCCCCTCCCCTCTTCCCCCTTGGGGCGTGAACTGTAATCAATACATAAATTATTGATCTTGTTGGGGGTAAAGTATTCAGGCTGTGTAGTATGTGCTTGTATTCCATTTTTTGATTGGATTGTCATAGTTTGACCCTAACCTCCATTCGGTTTATATATCTAGAGCTTCTCATTGTGATTTCTGGTACATTTCTTCTGTTTTGAGATTATAAATACAACTTGCATTAGGACTTTGCAATACATATGGAGTTTGGATTTCTGATGCATGCTATTCTGAATTTCTCTTATTTAGGACCTTTTTCATTAAGTCGGTTAGTCTCGTGATTATGGATTGTAGGATGTTTCATGGATAGAGTAGCGAAAAGAATTATTTTTAATTGTCATATTCATTCTTCTTTTACCTTCTGCCCTATTTAGATTCTCTTATCTAAACATGACATTTGAATTTGAAAGTCAGCAACTATATGTTAGTATGTAATTCTCTCTCAAATTTCTTTTTTAGTCATCTTTAGGCTTGTTTCCTTGTAATTCACATATAGTCCATGCATAAGTTTTGTAAATATTCACTTTGCATATATATTTTTCTCCTAATTCTGAATACTCCCCAGAGAACATGATCCTGACAGCGGATCAGAAAACTGTTAAACTTGTGGACCTTGGTTTGGCGAGGGAGGAAACATTGACCGAGATGATGACTGCCGAAACAGGAACATACAGATGGATGGCTCCAGAGGTAGTTTACTTAGTTTATCGACCTACTGAATCACTGTTAATATTTGCTTGCGCTAATTACCAAAATAATTTACTACACTTTCCAGTTGTATAGCACTGTAACATTGAGGCATGGAGAAAAGAAACACTACAACCACAAGGTGGATGTTTACAGTTTTGCGATAGTGTTGTGGGAGCTGTTACATAATAAACTCCCATTCGAAGGCATGTCGAATCTCCAAGCAGCCTATGCTGCTGCTTTCAAGGTAATGAATCCTTCTCTTTCCTTCCTTACCTTTCTTTACCTTACCGTCACGCAGGGAAGTTATATTTGTTACTATAAAAATAGTTGCATCAATCCTCACCACAACTTCAGTTTTTTGTTGGACATTAAGAAGTATCAGAGCTTTCCAGGTTCAAATCCATTTGATCCCGCATTTAAAAAAAAGGACCTTTCACCATAGCTTAGGAGTTTTGGGTGCAGTGGCTGAAACTTATGATTGGAAACCATACCAATTGGCGCACATTAAAAGAATGAAATTGAAAATATTTGGCTGTGCAAAATCCCATGATTCATGTGACGCAAAAGGGTAACAAATTTCCATGTTACAGCAACAAAATATTTTCATCACCTTCACCACACTTTCGAGGTCTCGTGCAGGATTAGTGATACTCTGTGGTATATTAGTTCATGCTTCGAAAAATATTACTGTGTGGTATATGCCACCCATATTCGTATCCAGCTATCCGCCTATCCCAATTCCCACATATAAAACAGCATATCCGAAAAATATTAATGAGAAAAAAAGGCACAACGTTTTGTTCCAAAAATAAGGGGTTCTTAATCTCATAACTAGTTTTTGTGCAGGGCAGGGACATGAAGAATATATATTACTCCATGCTTTATTTTTGGGTAAATTACATTAAACACTTATGTCCTATACGTCGTCTGGCACTTATAGACAGAGTGGTGTAAGGCATAAACCAGTTGACGCGTGAACTGCTGAATGAGATATACAATGTTATATACAATTAACCCTTGTTTCTTTGGTGATGAAAAAAGCCTAGCGTTTCCTTCGTTTTCTTAAATGCCTCGACTGCACTGTAACTCCGAAGTTATGATGTTGGTTGAATGATATATTAATGATAATTCTAGATGAGCACCCATCTATGGTCTGAAAGCTGGGAATAGTACACTCGTTTTCTTTCTTTCTTTCTTTCTTTTGTAAAAAATAATTCAGTCCGCTTTAAATATGCGCATGATGGAATTTAACTTGAGTTGCTCCAAGACCAATTTTAAATACCACTATACTAAAATTTCGAAGTTATAGAGATGGAAAAATATTCTTAAATTTCCCTGTCATTGCACCTGAACTCCGAAGTTGTGGTTACGGTTTAGGGAATTTTTTTATATTCTAACATTCCCTTGTAGCTTCAGCCTCCTTTTATATGGGCTGAAATCTGGACTTTTTTGAGCCATTTTTCATTAAAATATATCTGTTTTGAATATGCACAATGGGATTTGAAAATAAGGTTGCTCTGATGCCTTCTCAAGTGCCCCTGCCACATTGCTGCTGCACCAAAACTCTGTAGTTATGATGAGGGTTGGAAAATATATTTCCTATCCTAGCAATTTTTGTGACGCAGAATGTGAGGCCCAGTGCGGATGGTCTTCCAGAAGAACTCGTTCTGCTTCTAACTTCATGCTGGAGAGAAGACCCAAACACTCGGCCCAACTTCACCCAAATCGTGCAAATGCTCCTCGACTATCTATCGACTCTCTCTCCCTTGGAACCTCCGGCGCCCGCACGTGTTTTCAGCTCTGAGAACGTGGTTTTGCCGCCAGAGTCTCCGGGCACGAGCTCGTTGATAGCCATTCGTGACGATTTAGGCGATGCCCCGAAATCTCAAATGGACAATAAATCAAAGGGGGTATTTTCTTGTTTCAAACAGTGTTATTGATTGTATTGTTTATGTATCTTAGTTGGAAAAAGGCTCTGTGCAACTCTGCTTAACATGGCAGAAACAATCTTAAGATTTTTGGTTCAGATATGTGATTTTAGACTTATGAATAGTGAATTATGCTGTAAGAAACCAATGGTGGTAAATAATGTGGTCTTGGTCTTTATATATAACTAGTGCTGCAAGTGTCAAGTTTAATGATATTTCTGGATATGGTCTTTTGTTATGAATGACTGCTACTCATTGATGCGATGTGAGACGTTACTCAGTTACATGTAGGGCTTTGTCGATTTTTAAATATTATATTTTTAAAGTAGACATGTGAGTATTCATATACGCAGAAATATATAGAAATGTCATAATCCATTTGGCTGCACCACCCATATTCGGTTTTGCCACAAGCTTTGAGTATCATTTGTTTGTTCTGGATCTTCGAAATATGCAGTTTACAATTGTTTGTAAAACACTTTGTTTCTCTTGGGGTGTGAATTTTCAAATGAAATATGCAAGTAAATTGGCAGTCTTATATATGCTATACATATTACAAGATTTGATATAATTGTTAGGAATATATATGGCCTAGAGGTCATTATTGTATGTTATAGTGGATACTTGGATATATATAGATGATTTTCTTACTCGACATGATAGTATGCAATCCAGTTGCTCTTTATCTTAACATGTACACTTGTTTTAGTTTACTGTCTTTGTGATACATGCTGATAAAGTCCTTAGGATGTTATCTTGACGACCAGAACTATAATGCATATCATACTAGTGGGGTTTGTGTAGTCCGCAAGCACATCCTTTAACAGTTCATAGCTGAAAGAGTATCGAGACAGGGCATCGATATTCCAGAGTAGACTAGCGTGTACGTTTCTTGACCCTGTATGGGGCGATGGTTGATCCATAATCATTGATGTTTGACATCAAAAGATTGTACACAGTTAATCATTAGAGAATGAGTACACCAAACAAGACTCGCCGAGAACTCCTAGATGGTACTGTACCTATCGTCAGATAGCAGTTCTCTGGTGACACTTATACAGATTAGTCTGTAGACCCGAGATTGTTATAGTGTCTTGTGTGGTTCCCACTGTGTTTTGATTTCCTCCCTACCACGGCTCAAAGAAGTCGTGCAAATAGGTGGATTTTGGTTACAGTTCCGAGTCACATGGAAGCAGTAAGCGATAGGAGGGGTTTTGTCTCTCCCGGTATTGAGAGTTGATATTGCATTATTGTCACGTTCCGAAAGTACGGAATATGACCGGCACTAAAACTACGAACGTCTCGAGGCGTACGTAATCTAAGTAAGCCGAAAACCCAGAAACCCAAACCAAGAAAAGTAGTAAGAGTGAAGGAAAACCAATTTAAAACAAGTAGTTTTAATAGCATAAGCCGAATTATGCGGTTTTAAAAAAAACATCAAATATTTCCCGAAAATTTCGGCAGAGTCTCCTTTGTAAATACTGGCCCCCAAACGGGATACAACATGAATAGTATACGAAATCAATAAAAAGGCATACCCAAACGGGAGCTAGCTCCTCGTCAATCGACGGTCACAACCACACAAGCAAAATAATATACAACGCCAACGGCGAGGATCAAAATTCAAAAGGAAACTCAAAACCACAAGAAAACCACAGAAATATAACGCGCGACTCTAAGGTCGAAGGAATAACATCACTGGTCTCTATCTCTGAAATAAATACATGTTTGGTTGATGGAACTTCTAGATACAACAGAGTAATAATATACAATCATCCGAAGGAAACTATGCCCGCAAGCCGTAATGAAACATGTACGGCAAACCTGCAAGAAACTGGGGCACAACGGGGGTGAGTTGCCAACTCGTGAATAGAAAAATATCTACGCACAGAAATCGCATAAATAACTCAACCTAGGTCAAAGATCATAATATATCCTCAAATATATGAATAATATGCAGCCTATAACAATGGCTAGGGTAATATCTAACCCGAGTGTGATCTCATGTGCCCGTGTCAGTGCTTCAGGTAGCAATATATCATATAAATGAGGTATGAATGCATGAAAACAGAATACATGTAAATGAAGAAACTGTTTTCATAAATTAGTGAGATTTCCCTTGTATTTTTAAAATGAGTTATCATAAATGAAATCAGCATCAACAGTGTTTAGCATCGACACAAAACATAAATCTCAATGTCTCAAAACCTCAGGCTCCGGCTATCCGGACTGGCCTGTATCATCAAATCTCAGTACCTCAATATCTCGAAATCTCAATGTCTCAATCTCAATATCTAGGGCGTCGTCAGTCCGGACCGGCCCCTACCATCCATCTCAAGACCACGACGGTATCCTCCGGATATCCGACGCGTCGGGTAAAATCACCGGTAGGTAGTCTCTCCCTGCCAGGCTCATCGTCATCACCACGAGCTTCTTGCTCCGGGGTACCTTACCGGGTCCACCATGTACCCGAAACGGTTCATCCAACTCCTCGAATCGGGTCTCGAAATCCATCAGCAAACTCATGGTGGACGACTCATACATCATGGGAAAAACCGCGCTTTTCATTTAAAAAGAGAAAGAAGAAGTTTGTATATGTTTTGCGGTTTTCCCCAAATCCAGAAAATCTCATGGAAATCCGAATCCAAAACCTCAATAGCACGTAAAAAGTGAATATATGCATGAGAATCCATGAATGCGGCATAACAATGAATAACAGTATGCATGAAGTAGCAGGTAATAACTACAATGTCTAAACTAACATATAAGGCAAGTACACTAATATCATGTCTAAACTATTAGCTAACAGGCTATGTCAAGCAATAATATTTTCTAAGGTGTACGCGACATGGCAATTACCGATGAAGATGTGTGTGAGCCGGTAAGTAAGTGTACGTGGTACATATGCATCATCGGTAATGGTGCTGGTGTCCTAACCACAAGATATCAACAGTAGAATATGAAGCATAATATAAGCATGTGATGCGGAGCGAACAACAATAATGAGCGGGAGCTGAATACTAGACGCAACGATAACTAAACTGCATTAACCTAATATAAGTCCTACAATGGTGCCTTTTGAAATAACACGAATCGTGGGGTTTTGAAAATAGGGGCTACGGTGTTTTTTTTAAGAAAAGATACGTTTTTTGAAATATCTGTAGAATCTCTTGACTTGTCTTTTAAAATACGCACGATTCGTAAGCTTTGAAATATGTAGGAACCGAATCTAATCTAACAACTAACTAAACTAAAGGGCTAAGCTACAAGCTAGACTACAGGTAAGGAAACCGCCTATCATCTGAGTCGATACATATACATACCTGTATATGTATAGTCGGTGATCCCGCCTCAATAATATCATATCCATAACCAGACATCCCAAGTCAAGAGTGCGGATCAATCATCAAAATATAGCTCGTACGTAAATCTGTCGTACGGCATCCCTAAATCTGGGTACTGGTCAATATCATATTCATCACACTATTCATCTGATATCTTCTTTATTAAGGATCATAGTCCAGGGTACTGACCTATGTCTAGTATAATACTAATATCCTCAATATCCTCATGATCTGACTACTGATCGACAATCTCGTACAAACCGATATCGTCAGCACATATCATCATCAAGGGGTATACATCGCCCGATACGGCCTAATATCAATATCCTAGCATATCATGCCTCATATCACGATCACATATCGACCATTTTATTTATAACACTATTCACCTATATCGCCGCCCCAAGATCCGCTATAACACCAGGACGTACCTCAAGTATGAATCCTGCCATATCACCGATATCACAACCACAAAACAAATCTCATCGACTCAGCTCAATCCCAAGTATCATCTTCAAATCCGTATGTGAACACATAGTCCCATACCCATGTGAACACATAACAATAAAAAATCCCATGAGCACATATAAATAGGAATGTATGCAAGTATGTATGTGTGTATGTGTAGTGCAACACTACCCTAGGGTTCGCAACACTAAAATAATCCAACACACCAATATCCATCCTAAACATCGTTATTAATCCCAAATAACATATAATAATTATTGGTGTGTATACGCATCCGTATACACCACCACGGACTGCGGGGGTGCTATACGCCATCCACCCGACTTCTCCCCGTAGATATAAATCTACTCACCTGGTCCTCGCTCGCCGGTGCCGACGTCGCCACGCGCTTGCTTGTCGTCTCGAAGTCCACATGGGGTACCTACATATCATAACGCATTAAAATCCGACTCATGACCAAAATGACACACGAATCCCACATAGGTCAAAACCTATGGTTGCTTTCACAAATCAACCCCAAAACCCTCGACATCGACGTACAAACGTCGATTGATCAAGAAAAATACCAAACATACCAATCATGGTTTCAAAACTCGCTAACTGTATAAGAAATATGGTTAAATTCATCAAAACCATAAAATTAAAGAAATCGTTTTATTTTCCAAAAACCTAGTTAGCGGTCGCTAACCGTTTTAATACAAATCTTGATGTTTTAGCAAAAACAGTGGTTACAATATTCACTAATTAGCTTAAATAGGCCATATAAACATTTACTAGATTTTTATCTTGCTAAATTATATTAAACCAAAAACCTAGTTTTTATAAAAGCTTAATTTGGACATTTTACAATTAACGATTTGTAATTAACAACTAGATTAGCTTTCAACAAGTCTTAAGATGCTAATCCACACCACATAACCATGCACAATTGATCACAACCCCATTTCCAAAACAAAACCCTAACCTGAATTCCTTAACCATGTAATTTGAACTCCTATAAAACCCAATTAACACTTAACTAAGCTAACATAAGCATTAATCAACAATTTAACTACAAGGTTAACATTATACCTCCACAATTTTGTAGATCTCATTTGAAATCTAGCCATCCAAAATGCTCTCTTGTCACCCCAATCCATGCATGTTAGGGTAAGCTAAAATGGGTAGGAGTTGGATTTGGATTTAGCTTTGAATATTTTGTGGATTTTGAAGCATTTTTGGGTGAATTTTTGAAGGGAAAAGAGAAGGAAAGGGGAGGGGCTGTTGCTGATTTTGTTCCAGGTGAGGGCTCGGACAGCAAGGATGGGGGGTTGTGGTGTGTGTGGGGGTGGGGGAAGAAGTCAAAGTCAAGATAAAACACCCCCAAGTCAACACACAACTTCTTCTCTCATTAACCTTTTCATTTTCTTTTCTTTTCAATTGCTTTTCACTCCAATCTTTAAGTGGGGAAGAGTGGAAGTGAGGGCTGCTGATTTGGAGAGGGGAGAGAGGGTGTGTGTGAGTGTGGGTGAGGGAAAATGATAAATGTTATACCCCAAACATCCCTTTAAACTAAAAAAAAGCCTTTTTTCTTCAATAATTTCTAAACCGTTTTGGCAAACGATTTCGTTTCAAAAACCACATGATAAAATTTTATTTAATGTTTTATGATGCACAAAATTTGTTTCAACTCATTCCAATTTGTAATTTTCCCTAATTAAATATATTAGTGACGGCTTAAAATAATATTAAAATAATTAATTTCGGAAAAATTTTCAGAAAATTTGAAATTTCACCAGTGGCTCAATAAACACCAAATACTAGCAATTACATAGCTAGAATATGTATATTTAATTTTATAATAAAGATATTTGTATTTTGACTTTTTACAGAAAACCCCTTTATTTTACCGTTTTTTTCGAAATTTCACCGAAACGATTTTCAAAACGTTACAGTTATGCTCGATTGGGTATAACAGCAAGTCCCTGGTTATGGCTGATGAGATTTATTGGTAAGTATTATCAGTAGTTTCTTGGAAGGTTATAGGCCACACACCGGCATGACTTATCAAGTTAGTGGGGTCTGACGATTCCACCCCCCAGATTCGATATGCGATATTTCAGACGAAGAGACCAGACTGTACAGTAAGTGTTGCTTATACGCTCTACGGGAGTTTGGAAAAATTTGCTTGTTGATTATCTATTCGTTCAATACCGGGGTAGCCGTTACGTCCAGCTAGTACTGCTGACGGCTTGTGGGTATCTGATGTAATCATTACCTACTGATGGCATATTGACGAGTCTTTAGAGTCCCACATAGAGATTTCCTAGCTCAAGTGAAACGAAATAGGGCACATATGGAGATATGTGCGGGAGCTTAATTAAATACGAGTATATGATACCGTATTCTAATCCATCGATATTTGATATCGGTTAGGTTATATGTGATATAACCAGATTATTGAATCAAGTGTTGATTTAATGATTTGATTTATATATGTTAATTTATATTTGATATTGGCCGGTTATATATGATATGACCGGATTATTGATGTAAGTGCACGGCGGCGCCCCGGCCGTCAATCCGACGGCCAAATGCGGAAGCGGTAATAAACTTTAATTTTACGAACTTAGCAAACCGGCACCACCGCGCACTAAACCCCGGATCGGGCCATTAAACTAGATCTAGCAAAGTACAAGAAAGGGAAGAGATATACCGAGTGATCCGAGTCCTCCGGTCTTCTCGTCGTCGTCCCGATCTCCCGCGGAATGTCCGGTCTCCTCCTCGTCGCCGGAAGGGCACCACATCGCCTATGTCTTTTACGGGCTCCCACCTCAATGCCGAGGCAACTCGGGCGCGAAGTTGGCTAGCCGACGCGCCCAAGATTTGCTGTAGAATGTGTAGTATGATTGTCTCTTTGGGGTTTATGAGGTTGCCAATTTCTTGGAGGAATTTTGCACTAGAATTTCATGGATGCAAGAGGGAGAAAAAGGAGCATGCCAGGAATTGAGCTCGGCCCAAAACAAAAATGGTGCTCACTGGAAATGATGAAGCAAGCTCACTGGGAAAAAAGGAATCAAGCAAGTTCTCTCTCTGTCTCTTGCTATGTAAAGAAAAATTGAGCCCATCCAATTAATCTCATTTCCATCATCAATCCAATAATGCAATCTCTCCAGCACACATACAAAATGGGGGGGGGGGAGGGTCCACCAAATTAATATGAAGGGAAATAGCCACACAATTAAACCTCACTCCATACATCAACAGTGGCCGGCCCATACCAAAATCCACTCAAACAGTGGCCGGCCCCACCACTAAACCCATACTCACCCATGTCTAAAATTAATGCATCATGGAGCAAAGATGCTATCATATCAATCCTTTTGCAATAAACCCCTCCACAATGTGTTATTTGCAAACTTGCAAATAACCCCCTCCAACGAAAAGTCCGGCCGTGAAGGAACAATGAAAAACCGGCCGGAACGGAAAGCAAACAGGCAACTCCAGAAAACTGGTCCCATAATAAATTACAGGAAAACCCCGATACTGTGCATACACACCCGCATTTGTATTCTGACCGGATACAAATGCAAAGAGACAAAACTACACTGTCAAATACTAAGATCCGGCTCAAGCCAAAACCGGCTAGTAAAAACCGTCCGATCACAATCCGTGCAATACCGCACGTATCTGATCGAACCCTGCCATATCTCCATACGGCCTCTACAGTGTTTCGCCCGAAAGCTGAGTAACTGAAAGTGTGGTGGACTCTAAAGACTCGTCAATACTATGACTGTGGATTTAACCACTAGCACGTCAGAGGTATAAGCCAATACGTAACGGGCCACCAGCAATTGACTAAAAGGGACGTCGATGAGCGAACTCATCCTGACACCCTACTGAGCCTGTCAGTGACAATATCCGTACAGTCCGGTCCGTTCGTCTATGAGCATCGCATGTCGGGCCTAGGGGGTGGGTAAAAGTCAGACCCCCAAAAGCGGTACAAGTCGTGTCGGAGTGTAGCCCAGAACACCCTGAGATACTACTGGAATACCTACCAGTAAATCTCCTGCCTTGGCCAAGGACTTCGTGTAATGGCTCTCCTAGACACAGCGCGACCTCACCCCCAATACCGGGAGAGACGAAACCCCCAAAGATCCGCTCACTGCCTCCATGTGGCTCGGGACTGTACCCAACTAAAACCTGTTTGCACGACTCCTTTGAGCCGTGGTAGGGTAGTAATCAAAGTACAGTGGGAACTCACACGAGACAAATGACGATCCCCAGGTCGATGAACTAACCTGTACACATGTCACCTGGGAACTGCTATCTGACGTCAGGTATAAGACCAACTAGCATGTTCCCGGCGAGTCCTGTCCGGTGTACTCATAACCCAATGAGCACCTGTATACATCTTAGGTGATCCAACTGACACCAGTGGCTTGTGAGACCGGCCACCGCCCCTCGTCGGGGTCTCGACTGTATACACTAGTCTACTCTGGAGAATCGATGCCCTGTCTCGAAACTCCCACGACTAGGGACCATTTAAGGATGTGCTTATAGACTCCAGCTCTCACTTATATGATCGCCCTCATACTGCTGGCAGCCAAGCAAGAATCCTAGGGGCTCTATCAACGTGCAATAGCGACCTGTCAGGTCACCTGAAGCAGTACACGATGATAAAGGTAAACCAGATAGCATACTATCATCTCGAGTAAGACTGTCCTACCGGGATAGGTCCTCCCTCAATCATTGCAATCACGTGCCTGTGATCCAATAATCGACTCTGAGGGCACTATCTCCAACAATTGAATCAAGTGTTGATTTAATATCTAATATTGAATATTAGCCGGTTATATGTGATATAACCGGATAATTGAATCAAGTGTTGATTTAATGTTTTGACATACATATATATGTTAGTGTATATGCCCTAGAGGCCATTACTGTATCATACTAATTTGTATATTACTTAATGGAAGCTTGGGATATTCACCTTGTATATACAATCTTGCTCAAAATAGTAGTATGCTACTTGGTTTATTTCTACTTCAATGTGTACATGTGTTTATTTTATTACATCACCTATACGCATTAGTGGAGACCTTAGGATCTTTGCTTGATTACCAGCGTTGTGATGGCAGTCACATTAGTGGGGCTGGGTAATCTATAAGCACATCCTTATGCAGGTCCCTAGTCGCAGGACTATCGAGACAGGGCATCGATACTCCGGAGTAGACTAGCGCATGCGCTTCTCATCCCAGTGTAGGAGACGGTCTGTCCCACAGCCGTCAGTACGTCTACTGGAGATAGTATGCGGGTACTCGTTGGGTTACGAGTACACTGGACAGGACTCGTCGGGAACTGACCGGTTGGTATTATACCTATCGTCAGTTATCAGTTCCCAGGTGACATGAGTACAGCTTAGTCCGCTGACTTGACACTATCACTTCGCCTCGAGTGTGTTCCCACTGTATTTTGATTACTACCCTACCACGGCTCAAAGGAGTCGTGCAAACAGGTAGTAGTTGGGTGCAGTCCCGAAGCACTTGGAGGCAGTGACGGTTAGACATGATTCGTCTCTCCCGGTATTGGGGGTTGACATCGCGCTGTGTCTAGGAGAGTCATTACACGAGTAGTCCCTGGCCAGGGCAAACGAGATATACTGGTAGGCTTCCAGTGTTATCTCAGGGTGTTTTGGGCTTCACTCCGACACGACTTGTACCGCTATTAGGGGACTGACGTTTGCCGCCCCCTAGGCCCGCCATGCGATGTATCAGACGAACAGACCGGACTGTACGGAGAATGTCACATTCAGGCTTAGTAGGAGTTCAGATGGGTTTCGCCTCGTCAGTCTTCTTGTCGGCATCTACCCGGGGACCGTTACGCACAGCTAGTGTCGCTTGCGGTCTGTGGTTAAACCCACTGCCAGCGTAATGTCGAGTCTTTAGAGTCCCACACAGAAAGCTATTCGCCTTTAGGCAAATGAGTAGAGGTCGCATGGTTTTGCGACAGGTCGCATGGTTTTGCGACAGGGTTCGGTCACATCTGTGCACTTGTGCACGTACAGTGTCCGGACAGTTCATACTAGCGGGCTTTGGTTTAAGCCAGATCCTAGTGTACCTTTTGGGATTGGTTTTATCCAGTATGCATTCGTGTTCCTCGGAACGCGGATGCGGATGTGTATGCACAGTTGACGGAGAGACAGAGGCAGAGGATTCTCATTAGGGTTGTTGACCGTTGACAGTTGACTATTGACTTTTTGCTCAACCCTAATGAGAATATGATATGTGATTAACAATTATATTAATTAAGTATTATGGTGACATGATTGTTGAGGGATTGACTTTGTTGACTTGTTGACTTTTGTTGACTTGTTGACTTTGTTGACCGGTTGACTAGGCTTGACTAGTTGACCATCATGATAATTATAGCTATCATTTCATGGCAAAGACTTTTGCTTGCTTGCTCTTTTGTGCAAAATGAGTGCATGAAATGATATGGCTATGGTTGCTTAAACCATCATATAATACTTGATTGATATGAGGTGTTATGATTGTTTTGGATTATGAGAGCCAAAATGAGAAAAGTCTTCTCTCATTCTTTCATGCTCATTCTCTCTCTTGTTCTTGAGCTCTCATCTTCCTCCTCTTGCTCTCCCTCTCTTGATTCTATGGTTCACTTGTCTCATGAGTTGAGAACTAAGAACCATAGATAAAATCCCATACAAACTCTTCTCTACTCACTCTAGTTCACAAGGTTTAGCAAACCGAGTGAACTAGTTTCTTCAAAGTTCGAAGAAGGAGCCAAAGGTTGAAGCTTTCAGGTGGATCTATCTTCGGCGCAAGGAGACGACGGGGAGAAGCCGATTCGGACGACCATCGAAGCTTGAAGATGAAGGAGTTCGAGAAAAAGAAAGGTATAACCCCCTAACCGAGTAGTTAGCAACTCGTAGTTAGGTTGTTAGTTAGATGTTTAACCAAGATCCGGGTTTTAAGTCCATGTTACCACCTCTAGAAAATTGTTTTTCACCAAATTCCGCATGCCCGAAAGTACCGGGAGAGGTAGCATGGACTTACAGTGGTATCAGAGCCTAGTTAAACTCTATCTAACATGTTAGCAAAGTAGCTAGAAGATCGATCAAAGAAAAAAGTCCCGAAATGAACCCCGATTTCATACTTGCTGTCGATTTTTTATGTTCTGTAAAAATAATAAATCATGCATCAAAAATCGACTCAGGGTTTTTAGAGTGCACTGTAGAAAGACGGTCCCCTGATCTCATCATTGCGCCGCGGAAACGCGGCAATAGCTTGCTATTGCCGCGGTTCCGCGGCCGTCTTGGCTCCTCTCTGGTTGTTCTTTGCTACAGTATGCTTATAGGGGTATTTTGGGATTTTTGGAATATATATTTTCTGCCCAGATTTTCCAGAACGAAAATTTTATTTTTGGGGTCCTGAAAATCCGTATTTTTGATCGAACTTCTAAAAGACTTTAGCTGACGGGTTTTTTCTGTAATGTGATATTTGTATTGAACGTCTGCTAATCGCTATATGTCGATTAGTGGGGGTTATACAAATCTGTGATCTGTAATGTTATTGGAATGTGTATATGAATATGTTGGATTGTCGCGGGTGAATAGCCGGGGGTTGTGAGACGAGAGTTTTCTTTTCTTTCAATTCATGTAAATTTGTAAATTGATGTAATAATTATTTGTATGGCCGCACAACCGGGTCGGGGTTGTAGCCGTCATTGTATAATTTCTTTTTACTGTTTTTGCTCCTAGGATAGACCCATGGAGGGGGTGCACAAACTACCGGGTATGCCGAAGTGCCGAGTGGCCTACTCACGGAGTTGAGGGAGGTTACTTCGCTTCGGGTACTTGGCGGGTAGTTTGCCGCACCCGTAGGGGTCTTGGGTGGGGTATTGGCTATTCACCGCGACCGTGTAATCTGCTTTTCGTTACAGGCTCGTACGAATTGCGGATTCCTAGTATATCCAATGTGTTCATCTGTGATCTGAAATGGCTATCATTGCAATATATCTATATATGATATTATTTAGGCGTTGCCTATGTTTTACAGCCGCGCTAGCCCAGCCCCCGCTCTGTCGTTAGTTAAGTAACCTAACGGGTAATGACGGGGCCCCGTGGCGAATGCGAATGGCATAAGCGTACGTCATATTTTGGTTGTTTTCTGCAATGGTAGGATTAAATGATGGGACGCATTAAAAGAACTAATGCAAGAATATCACACATTAAAAGAACTAATGCAAGAAAATAAACCAAGTTAAAATCGTTGGAACACTTTCGGAAAACCACTCGGTTCTTTTCAAAACTAACTTTTAAATGCGGAGCTTGAGCCACTCCTTTTAAAAGCTATCTCGTTTCATCGATTATATCAAGTTCACTACGTTCACAGTTTTGCCAAAACCATTCGTAGCCCTCCATCATTTCAGTTAAATATTCGGTAGTATTCAAGCTATGTATTTTGACCTCACGCCAAGGCATAGTGATTGGTAGCTGCCGGATATTTATCTGTTGCATAGATAGAATGCGTTGGTTTGGGACAGCCGTACTACCATTTTGGCCTACGTCAAGGGTAGGTACGGGTGGATTCAAATTAACCTGGATAATGATGGGAAGAACTTGACATGTGACTTATGACATTTTGACCTCACGCCAAGGTCATAAGAGCATGGGGCAAAAATCCACATCGGGAGTTTCAAAAGAACTGAAACTTGCTAGTGTTGCATACCATTTGGAGTGTGATGATTCTGGTAGGATTCCTTCAGTTTCGTCACGCGATGATATTTGGATCCCGATCCTACTGTGAGTATATGCTACTCCTCGAGAAATTTCTCACTAAACGATCAATGCTATAAACCTAGTAGGTATCTAGAAAGGTGTTAGCGGGGCTACGCCCCCAGGGAAAAGAGGTTATTTAATTAAGGAACTTCGCGAAAGCGTTGGAAAACCTCCCTCAAAGTACCGACACTGGCCTGGCTGAACGGTTAAGCAAGTATTGTGCGGTGGGATTGATCCCGACTAATTCTTCCTTTATGGTTTGAGGAGGGATTCGAGAAACAGTGGGAGCCATCCTGTTTAGACAAACTAAAAACCACTCTAAACTTGCAAGAGCATCATGCTGAGTGTTTCTTCTCTCTCTCCTAATTGCAGCGACCATTCAACATGACTCGACTTAAGTTACTTCTAGATAAAAACATACTGACAGGGCCAAACTATAAAGATTGGCTCAGGAATGTCAAGATGGCAATCACTTACGACAAGCTGAGGTATCTTCTTACCACCAAAGCTCCCCCTGTCCCTGGTCCCACTTCCAGCGTCGCGGATAAGGAAATCCGTAAGACTTGAGAGATTGATAGCGCGAAGGCCAAGTGCCTCGTACTTGCCTCTATGGACAATGAACATCAGAGGAGGCACGAGAATATGGACTTGGAATCCATATTTCTTCATACAAAAGAACTGTATGGAGAGCAATCTCGTATCGCAAGATACGAAGCGTCGAAAAAGTTATTTTCGGCAAGGATGGCCGTCGGATCATCAGTAGCAGAACACGTGCTTAAGATGATCGGCTACATTGAGGAGCTCGCGGACCTAGGGACCACATTGGAGAGTGAGCTCTATACGGACTTAGTTCTCCAGTCCCTTCCTTCCACTTACGCCCAGTTTATACTGAACTTCAACTTACAAGAAAAAGAAGTTGAACTTTCAGAGCTCCTCAACATGCTGAGGAGCGCAGAGGGCATCCTACAGAAAGGTAGGGAAATATCCACTTTGTTTGTAGGAGGATCATCTTCTTCTAGGTCCAAGGCGAAAGCCAAGGGAAAGAAGAAGTAAGCCCCCGCCAAACCAAGGGGCGGTGTTAGTAAAGTGGATACGAAGGGAAAAGCTAAAGCAACAAAGAAAGCGGGGAAACTTGTGGATAAGGAAGAATGCTTCTATTGTCATAAGAAAGGACACTGGAAGAATGATTGCAGGGCCTGGAAGGCCAGAACATAGGAATTGAAGCAGGTTGCAGCTTCAGCTTCAGGTGTGTATGTTATTGAAAACTGTCTTTCAATAAACTCTACTTCCTGGGTATTGGATACCGGATCAGGATCTCATATCTGTAATTCTTTGCAGGCGTTGAGAAACCGTAGTGTTTTGAAAGCAGGTGACATGACCCTCAGAGTTGCGAACGGAGCTAGCATGGATGCTAAAGCCGTGGGGGACTATCACCTGGGAATGTCAGATGGACATGTTTTGGTTTTGCGTAATTGCTTTTTTGTACCCAACGCAACTTGTAATATCATTTCTGTATCTTTAGTTTCTAAAGAAGGTTATAAATTTGCGTTTGTAAGCAATGTTGTAAACATTCACCTTAATCAAGTTCTGATTGGGTCAGGTACATTGAGCAATGGTATATACGTATTAAACCAACCACAGATTTTCAATGTCCAGAATACACACAAAAAAAAGTCTCCGGAAATAAATCAGACTTTCTTATGGCATTGTAGACTGGGTCACATCAATGAGAGAAGGTTGACAAAGTTACATACAGAAGGATATTTGAATCCGTTCGAATATCAATCGTATGCCACTTGTCAATCCTGTCTCAAAGGAAAGATGACAAAGTCTCCGTTCACTGGACACGGAGTAAAAGCGAGCGAGCTCTTGGGACTCGTACACAGCGACGTGTGCGGTCCAATGTCTACACATGCGCGAAGCGGTTTTTCTTACTTCATTACTTTTACGGATGACTTTTCAAGGTACGGTTATATCTTCTTAATGAAACATAAATCCGAAGCCTTTGGAAAGTTCCAGGAATATAAGAATGAAGTAGAAAAACAGACTGGCAAAAGTATCAAGATTCTAAGATCGGATCGAGGTGGTGAATACTTGAGTGCCGAGTTCCTGGACTATTTAAAAGAGAACGGAATTCTCTCTCAGCTTACTCCTCCATACACTCCACAACATAATGGTGTATCGGAGAGACGGAACCGAACCCTATTGGATATGGTACGGTCCATGATGAGTAACGCTGAGTTACCGCGATCATTCTGGGGGTATGCGCTAGAATCAGCTGCATACCTTTTGAACCGAGTTCCCACTAAGACTGTGCCTACCACACCTTATGAGTTATGGAGTGGGAAGAAACCCTATCTTCAATATCTGAAGATCTGGGGATGTCCAGCTTTTGTCAAAAAGCAGCATGCGGACAAACTCGAGGCACGCTCAGTACTGTGCAAGTTTGTAGGATACCCAAAGAACACCAGGGGGTATCTCTTCTACCACGCAGAGGAACAAAAAGTCCTTGTTTCTCGTAATGCCCACTTTCTAGAACACCAGTTCTTAGAAAAGGAAATTAGTGGGAGTGCAGTAGAACTGGAAGAAATTCCAGAACCACGAGCTATTACTGAAAGCTTAGTGGAACCAGACGGTTCAAAAGAATAGGACATTCCTACGCCGCTCCGCAGGAGTAGTAGGCAGTCTCATCCGCCCAAGAGATACTACGGTTTTCTCTTAGACGGGGATAGAGAGGATTGCATCATAGATTATGATGAGCCTACTAGCTTCCACCAGGCCGTTCAGAGCGTTGACTCAGTAAAATGGCTGGATGCAATGCGGACCGAAATGGAGTCCATGTACACCAACAAAGTATGGACGTTGGACATTGCTCCAGACGGGGTAAAACCCGTAGGATGCAAGTGGATCTTCAAAAGGAAGATTGGTGTAGATGGACAGGTTGAGACTTATAAAGCTAGACTTGTTGCGAAGGGTTTTCGTCAAAGACCTGGTTTGGACTATGACGAAACCTTTTCTCCAGTGGCTATGCTGAAATCCATTCGGATCCTTCTTGCCATTGCTGCCTTCCACGATTATGAGATCTGGCAGATGGACGTAAAGACCGCTTTTCTAAATGGAAATTTAGAGGAGTGTGTCTATATGGACCAACCAGAGGGCTTCATTCAGAGTGGGAGCAGCGGAAAGGTGTGCAAGTTGCTTAAGTCCATTTATGGACTAAAGCAGGCATCGCGGAGTTGGAACATCTGTTTTGATGAGACGGTCAAGGAATTTGGCTTTATCAAAAATCCAGATGAACCATGCATCTATTGTAGATTTGTAGCGAGAACTGTAGTATTCCTCGTTTTGTACGTGGATGACATTCTCTTAATAGGAAATGGCATTCCTATGCTACAATCTGTCAAGGGGTTCTTGTCACACAGGTTCTCCATGAAAGACCTGGGTGATGCCTCATACATCCTGGGGATCCGGATCCATCGTGATAGATCCAAGAGGATATTAGGACTTTCACAGTCCAGGTACATCGACACCATACTAAAGAGATTCAGTATGGAAGATTCCAAGCGCGGTAACCTACCGGCTTGTCACGGGATCACCCTCTCTAAAGAGATGTCTCCCAAGACTGATTTGGAGAGGGATTGCATGTCTATTATACCCTACGCTTCTGCGGTAGGCTCTATAATGTATGCGATGTTGTGTACCAGACCGGATGTAGCTTATGCACTGAGTGTAGTAAGCCGGTATCAGTCAAACCCTGGGGAGAAATACTGGATAGCAGTAAAGAACATTCTCAAGTATCTGAGAAGGACTAAGGAGATGTTCTTGGTGTATGGCGGAAAAGACCTCCAGATCGAGGCCTTTGCTGACTCCAGCTTCCAGAGTGACAAGGATGATTCCAAGTCCATGTCGGGTTTTGTCTTTACCCTCAATGGAGGGGCGGTGTGTTGGAAGAGTTCCAAACAGGAAACCGTTGCAGACTCGACGATGGAAGCGGAATACATCGCTGCATCTGATGCCGCAAAAGAAGCTGTCTGGATGAGGAAGTTCTTGAAAGAGCTTCAGGTGGTTCCGTCCATTGTTGATCCAATACCTCTGTATTGCGACAACAACGGGGCTATAGCTTTAGCGAAGGAACCCAGGTCCCATCAGAGATCCAGACACATCTTGAGGCGGTATCACCTGATCAGGGAGATCGTGGATCGCCAGGAGATCGAGGTTCGGAGGGTTGCTTCAGAAGATAACATTGCAGATCCATTCACCAAGGCCTTGCCCCAGACTCAGTTCGAGCGGCTGATCGAGATGATAGGTCTTCGATACGCCAGTACATGGCCTTAGTGCAAGTGGGAGATTGTTAGTGTATATGCCCTAGAGGCCATTACTGTATCATACTAATTTGTATATTACTTAATGGAAGCTTGGGATATTCACCTTGTATATACAATCTTGCTCAAAATAGTAGTATGCTACTTGGTTTGTTTCTACTTCAATGTGTACATGTGTTTATTTTATTACATCACCTATACGCATTAGTGGAGCCCTTAGGATCTTTGCTTGATTACCAGCGTTGTGATGGCAGTCACACTAGTGGGGCTGGGTAATCTATAAGCACATCCTCATGCAGGTCCCTAGTCGCAGGACTATCGAGACAGGGCATCGATACTCCGGAGTAGACTAGCGCATGCGCTTCTCATCCCAGTGTGGGAGACGGTCTGTCCCACAGCCGTCAGTACGTCGTACTGGAGATAGTATGCGGGTGCTCGTTGGGTTACGAGTACACTGGACAGGACTCGTCGGGAACTGACCGGTTGGTATTATACCTATCGTCAGTTATCAGTTCTCAGGTGATATGAGTACAGCTTAGTCCGCTGACTTGACACTATCACTTCGCCTTGAGTGTGTTCCCACTGTATTTTGATTACTACCCTACCACGGCTCAAAGGAGTCGTGCAAACAGATAGTAGTTGGGTGCAGTCCCGAAGCACTTGGAGGCAGTGACGGTTAGACAGGATTCGTCTCTCCCGGTATTGGGGGTTGACATCGCGCTGTGTCTAGGAGAGCCATTACACGAGTAGTCCCTGGCCAGGGCAAACGAGATATACTGGTAGGCTTCCAGTGTTATCTCAGGGTGTTTTGGGCTTCACTCCGACACGACTTGTACCGCTATTAGGGGACTGACGTTTGCCGCCCCCTAGGCCCGCCATGCGATGTATCAGACGAACAGAGCGGACTGTACGGAGAATGTCACATTCAGGCTCAGTAGGAGTTCAGATGGGTTTCGCCTCGTCAGTCTTCTTGTCGGCATCTACCTGGGGACCGTTACGCACAGCTAGTGCCGCTTGCGGTCTGTGGTTAAACCCACTGCCAGCGTAATGTCGAGTCTTTAGAGTCCCACACAGAAAGCTATTCGCCTTTAGGCAAATGAGTAGAGGTCGCATGGTTTTGCGACAGGTCGCATGGTTTTGCGACAGGGTTCGGTCACATCCGTGCACTTGTGCACGTACAGTGTCCGGACAGTTCACACTAGCGGGCTTTGGTTTAAGCCAGATCCTAGTGTACCTTTTGGGATTGGTTTTATCCAGTATGCATTCGTGTTCCTCGGAACGCGGATGTGTATGCACAGTTGACGGAGAGACAGAGGCAGAGGATTCTCATTAGGGTTGTTGACCGTTGACAGTTGACTATTGACTTTTTGCTCAACCCTAATGAGAATATGATATGTGATTAACAATTATATTAATTAAGTATTATGGTGACATGGTTGTTAAGGGATTGACTTTGTTGACTTGTTGACTTGTTGACTTTGTTGACCGGTTGACTAGGCTTGACTAGTTGACCATCATGATAATTATAGCTATCATTTCATGGCAAAGACTTTTGCTTGCTTGCTCTTTTGTGCAAAATGAGTGCATGAAATGATATGGCTATGGTTGCTTAAACCATCACATAATACTTGATTGATATGAGGTGTTATGATTGTTTTGGATTATGAGAGCCAAAATGAGAAAAGTCTTCTCTCATTCTTTCATGCTCATTCTCTCTCTTGTTCTTGAGCTCTCATCTTCCTCCTCTTGCTCTCCCTCTCTTGATTCTATGGTTCACTTGTCTCATGAGTTGAGAACCAAGAACCATAGATAAAATCCCATACAAACTCTTCTCTACTTGTTAGTGTATATGCCCTAGAGGCCATTACTGTATCATACTAGTATGTATATTACTTAATGGAAGCTTGGGATATTCACCTTGTATTGACAATCTTGCTCAAAATAGTAGTATGCTACTTGGTTTGTTTCTACTTCAATGTGTACTTGTGTTTATTTCAGTATATCACTTATACGCATTAGTGGAGCCCTTAGGATCTTTGCTTGATTACCAGCGTTGTGATGGCAGTCACACTAGTGGGGGCTGGGTAATCTATAAGCACATCCTTATGCAGGTCCCTGGTCGCAGGACTATCGAGACAGGGCATCGATACTCCGGAGTAGACCAGCGCATGCGCTTCTCATCCCAGTGTGGGAGACGGTCTGTCCCACAGCCGTCAGTACGTCGTACTTGAGATAGTATGCGGGTGCTCGTTAGGTTACGGGTACACTGGACAGGACTCGTCGGGAACTGACTAGTTGGTATTATACCTATCGTCAGTTATCAGTTCCCAGGTGACATGAGTGCAGCTTAGTCCGCTGACTTGACACTGTCACTCCGCCTCGAGTGTGTTCCCACTGTACTTTGATCACTACCCTACCACGGCTCAAAGGAGTCGTGCAAACAGGTAGTGGTTGGGTGCAGTCCCGAAGCACTTGGAGGCAGTGACGGTTAGACAGGATTCGTCTCTCCCGGTATTGGGAGTTGACATCGCGCTGTGTCTAGGAGAGCCATTACACGAGTAGTCCCTGGCCAGGGCAAACGAGATATACTGGTAGGTTTCCAGTGTTATCTCAGGGTGTATTGGGCTTCACTCCGGCACGACTTGTACCGCTTTTGGGGGACTGACGTTTACCGCCCCCTAGGCCCGCCATGCGATGTATCAGACGAACAGACCGGACTGTACGGAGAATGTCACACTCAGGCTCAGTAGGAGTTCAGATGGGTTTCGCCTCGTCGGTCTTCTTGTCGGCATTACCTGGGGACCGTTACGCACAGCTAGTGCCGCTTGCGATCTGTGGTTAAACCCACTGCCAGCGTAGTGTCGAGTCTTTAGAGTCCCACACAGAAAGCTTTTCGCCTTTAGGCAAAAGAGTAGAGGTCGCATGGTATTGCGACAGGTCGCATGGTTTTGCGACAGGGTTCGGTCACATCCGTGTACTTGTGCACGTACAGTGTCCGGACAGTTTACACTAGCGGGCTTTGGTTTAAGCCAGATCCTAGTGTACCTTATGGGATTGGATTTATCCAGTTTGCATTCGTGTTCCTCGGAACGCGGATGCGGGTGTGTATGCACAGTTGACAGGGAGGCAGAGGCAGCGGATTCTCATTAGGGTTGTTGACAGTTGACCGTTGACTTTTTGACTTTATGCTCAACCCTAATGAGAATATGATATGTGATTAACTATTATATTAATTAAGTGTTATGGTGATATGGTTGTTGACTTGTTGACTTTTGTTGACTTTGGTGACTTGTTGACTTTTGTTGACTTGTTGACCGGTTGACTAGGCTTGACTAGTTGACCATCATGATAACCATGGTTATCATTTCATGCCAAAGACTTTTTCTTGCTTGCTCATTTGAGTAAAATGAGTGCATGACATGATAAGCTTATGGTTGCTTCAAACCATCACATAAGACTTTTTTGATATGATGAGTTATGATCACTTTGGATTATGAGAGGGTGAAAGACAAAAGAGTTGCTCATTCTTTCTTGCTCATTCTCTCTCTTGTTCTTGAGCTCTCCTCTTGCTCTCACCCTCAACCTCTTGCTCCCTCTCTTGATCTATGGTTCTCTTGTCTCATGAGTTGAGAATCAAGAACCATAGATAAAATCCCATTCTATTTCCTTTCTACTCATTCTAGTTCACTAGGTTTAGCAAACCAAGTGAACTAGTTTCTTCAAAGAACGAAGAAGGAGCTAAAGGTTGGAGCTTTCAAGTGGATCTATCTTCGGCGTACGGAGACAACGAGAAGGAGCCATCGAACCACCATCGGAGCTTGAAGAGAAGGAGTTCAAGTTTAGGTATAACCATCTTCATCCGAGTAGCTAACTCTCTTTAGCATAGTTTGCTAGTTTTAGTTTAGACAACGATCCCGACCATAGTTTAGTCCATGTTGCCTCTTGCGATAAAAATTCGTTTTTTATACCGTTTCCGCCTCCCCGTAAGAACCGGGGGTCGCAATATGGACTTACAGTGGTATCAGAGACTAACTAAACTTAAACTAGCTTAGTAGTGAAGTGTAACGAAGTTCGGAACCGAAAAAAATCACAAAACCGGATAATCACAAAAACTGAGTTTCTGTTGAAATTTTTTCTGCTCAAAATAAAAAACTTTACACTTGTAAATTCGGCTCAGGGTTTTGTGTGAACACCCAAGAAAAACGATACAGTGATTCGCCTAAAGTGCCGCTCTTCCGCCGCGTGATCCTTCTTAGCCGCCGCGGAACCGCCGCGACTTGGTGTCTTCTCTGCATCGTTTTTCGTGCAGTGTGTTTGTGTGTTGGTTTTGGGATTTTTAAAATATATTATATGTGCCCAGATTGTCCAGAAAAGAAATTTCCTTTTGGGGTTCTATAATTCCGTATTTTTTCCGAACTTCACTGCACTTTGACTTTGATGGTTATATCTGTGATGTTTGCATGTATTGAACGTCGGCTAATCGCTATAAGTCGATTGGTCGGGGTTATACATGATCTGTAATGTGCTGGAATGTGTATATAAATATGTTGGATTGTCGCGGGTGAATAGCCGGGGGTTGTGAGACGAGAGTTTTCTTTTCTTGCAATTCATGTAAATTTGTAAATTGATGTAATAATTATTTGTATGGCCGCACAACCGGGTCGGGGTTGTAGCCGTCATTGTATAATTTCTTTTTACTATTTTTGCTCCTAGGATAGACCCATGGAGGGGTGCACAAACTACCGGGTATGCCGAAGTGTCGAGTGGCCTACTCATGGAGATGAGGGAGGTTGCTACGCTTCGGGTACTTGACGGGTAGTTTGCCGCACCCGTAGGGGTCTTGGGTGGGGTTTTGGCTATTCACCGCGACCGTGTTATCTGTTTTTGTTACAGGCTCGTACAAATTACAGATTGCTAGTATATCCAATGTATTTATCTGTGATCTGAAATGTTTATCATTGCAGTATATCTATATATGATATTATTTAGGCGTTGCTTATGTTTTACAGACGCGCTAGCCCAGCCCCGCTCTGTCGTTAGTTAAGTAACCTAACGGGTAATGACGGGGCCCCGTGGCGAATGCGAATGGCATAAGCGTACGTCATATTTTGGTTGTTTTCTGCAATGGTAGGGTTAAATGATGGGACGCATTAAAAGAACTAATGCAAGAATATCACGCATTAAAAGAACTAATGCAAGCAAAACATGCATTAAAAGAACTAATGCAAGAAAATAAACCAAGTATAGGTCGTTGGAACATTTTCGAAAAACCACTCGGTTCTTTTCAAAACAAACTTTTAAAATGCGGAGTTTGAGCCACTCCATTTAAAAGCTATCTCGTTCCATCGACTAAATCAAGTTCACTACGTTCACGGTTTCGCCAAAACCATTCATAGCCCTCCGTCGTTTCATATGAATATTCAACAGTATTCAAGCTGTGTTTGTTGGCCTTAGTCAAGGCACAGTGTTTGGTAGCTGGTGGGTATTCATATGTTGCATAGATAGAATGCGTTGGTTTGGGACAGTCGTATTACCTTGTTGGCCTTAGTCAAGGGTATATACGGGTGGATTCAAATTAACCTGGACAACGACGGGTAGAACTTGACATGTGACTTATGATTTGTTGGCCTTAGTCAAGGTCATAAGAGCATGGGGCAAAAATATACATCGGGAGTTTCATAAGTACTGAAACTTGCTAGATTTGCATACCATTTGGAGTGTGATGATTCTGGTAGGATTCCTTCAGTTTCGTCACGCGATGATATTTGGATCCCGATCCTACTGTGAGTATATGCTACTCCTCGGGAAATTTCTCACTAAACGATCAATGCTATAAACCTAGTAGGTGCCTAGAAAGGTGTTAGCGGGGCTACGCCCCCAGGGAAAAGAGGTTCTTTAATTAAGGAACTTCGCGAAAGCGTTGGAAAACCTCCCTCGAAGTACCGACACCGGCCTGGCTGAACGGTTAAGCAAGTATTGTACGGTGGGATTGATCCTGACTAATTCTTCCTTTATGGTTTGAGGAGGGATTCGAGAAACAGTGGGAGCCATCCTGTTTAGACAAACTAAAAACCACTCTAAACTTGCAAGAGCATCATGCTGAGTGTTTCTTCTTCTCTCTCTTAATTGCAGCGACCCTGTGACCACGCCTAGGTTACATCTAGATAATAATATGACTGAACCTGACTGTTATGACTGGCAAAGGTCTGTCCAGATGTCCATTGCCCATGACAAGCTGGAACGCCTCTTAACTAATCAAAACCCTGCTGTCTCAGGTCCAGTTTCCCCTGTCACGGATGTTCACATCCGCAGGACATCGGAAAAGGATTGTGCGAAAGCCAAGTGCCTCGTGTTAGCCTCAGTTGATGGTGCAAACCAGAGGCAGCACGAGAAGATGGACTCAGTTTCTATCTTCCTCCATAACAAAGTTTTATATGGAGAGCAATCTCGTATCGCAAGATATGAGACCTCGAACGAATTGCTTCAAGCGAGGTTGGCAGTCGGGTCATCTGTAAGGGGCAACGTCCTTACAGAGACCAGCTATATTGAGCTCACGGACCTGGAGACCACGTTGGCGAATGGGTCAAGTACTGACCTAATTCAACAGTCCCTGCCCTCTGCTTATACCCTGAAAGAAACCAGGGAAGAAAAAGGAAGAACAAGGGCAAAAGTTTCAGGACTGGATATAGTAAAAGAGGGACGTTCCTATTGTAACGGGAATGAACTATGGCAGAAAGATTGCAGGGCTTGTATAGCCAGTAGCCAGAATTCGAAGCATGTTGTGGCTTCGGCTTCGAGTGTGTTTGTAATTGAGAACTGTTTGTCAGTTAACCCTACTTCCTGGGTATTGGATACCGGATCAGGATCTCATATCTGTAATTCGTTACAGGGTCTGAGAAACCGTGGGGTTATCAGGAAAGGTGATATGACTCTCAGGGTTGCTAACGGAATGAGCATGGATGCTGTATCCGTAGGGGAATATCACCTAGGACTGACAACTGGGCAGATATTGATTCTGCGTGACTGTTTGTATGTACCAGGTGCGACTTGCAATATCATATCTGTATCCTTACTTTCTAAAGAAGGATATGATTTTGCTTTTGTAAGCGATGTAGTAAACATCCACCTAAATCAAGCACTGATTGGGTCAGGTACATTAAATAATGGTATATACGTATTGAATCAAGCTCAGATATTCAGCGTCCAGAACACACTTAAAAGAAAGTCTCCAGAATTAAATCAGGCTTTCTTATGGCATTGTAGACTGGGTCACATCAATGAGACACGGTTGACTAAGTTACATAAAGAAGGATACTTGGATCCGTTCGAGTACCAGTCTTATGCCACTTGTGAATCCTGTCTCATGGGAAAGATGACAAAGACTCCGTTCACTGGACACGGAGTAAGAGCGAGCGAGCTCTTGGGACTTATACACAGTGACGTGTGTGGTCCAATGTCTACACATGCGCGAAGCGGTTATTCATACTTCATTACTTTCACAGATGATTTCTCTAGGTTTGGACATGTCTTCTTAATGAAGCACAAATCCGAGGCCTTTGAGAAATTTCGAGAATATAAGAATGAAGTAGAAAAACAAACAGGCAAAAGTATCAAGATCCTAAGATCGGATCGAGGTGGAGAATACTTAAGTGCCGAGTTTCTGGACTACTTAAAAGAGAATGGAATTCTCTCTCAGCGTACTCCTCCATACACACCACAACACAACGGTGTATCGGAAAGAAGGAATCGAACCCTATTAGATATGGTTCGTTCCATGATGAGTAAGGCTGAGTTACCGCGATCTTTCTGGGATTATGCACTGGAAACAGCTGCACATCTCTTGAACCAAGTTCCTACTAAGACAGTGCCTACCACACCATACCAGATGTGGAGTGGGAAGAGACCCTGTCTTAAATCCTTTAAGACATGGGGATGTCCGGCTTTTGTAAAAAAGCAGCATGCGGACAAGCTCGAGGCACGCTCAGTACAGTGCAAGTTTGTGGGATACCCAAAGAACTCCAAGGGGTATCTTTTCTATTACGCAGAGGAGCAAAAAGTCCTTGTTTCTCGTCATGCCCGCTTCTTGGAAACTGAGTTTTTAGAAAATCAGATAAGTGGGAGCGCAATAGAACTGGAAGAAATTCCAGAACCACAAGCTATTACTGAAACCTTAGTAGAACCAGAAGGTTCAGGGGAACCGGACATTCCTACGCCGCTCCGCAGGAGTAGTAGGCAGTCTCATCCGCCCGAGAGATACTACGGTTTTCTCATAGACGGGGATAGAGAGGATTGCATCATAGATTATGATGAGCCTACTAGCTTCCAGCAAGCCATTCAGAGCGGTGACTCGGTAAAATGGCTGGATGCAATGCGGACCGAGATGGAGTCCATGTACACCAACAAAGTTTGGACTTTGGACTTTGCTCCAGAAGGGGTAAAACCCGTAGGCTGCAAATGGATCTTCAGAAAGAAGATTGGTGTAGATGGGCAGGTTGAAACCTATAAAGCTAGGCTCGTTGCAAAGGGTTTTCGTCAAAGACCTGGTTTGGACTATGACGAGACTTTTTCTCCGGTAGCCATGCTTAAATCCATTCGGATCCTTCTTGCCATTGCTGCCTTCCACGATTATGAGATCTGGCAGATGGACGTTAAGACGGCTTTCTTAAATGGAAATTTAGAAGAGTGCGTCTATATGGATCAGCCAGAGGGTTTCAATCAGAGTGGGAGCAGCGGTAAAGTATGCAAGTTGCTCAAGTCCATCTATGGACTTAAGCAGGCATCGCGGAGTTGGAACATCTGCTTTGATGATACTGTCAAAGAATTCGACTTTGTCAAAAACCCAGATGAACCATGCATTTACAGTAAGATTGTAGGGAGAAATGTGGTATTCCTCGTCTTGTACGTCGATGACATTCTCCTAATAGGAAATGATATTCCTATGCTACAGTCAGTCAAAGGATTCTTGTCACAGAGGTTCTCCATGAAGGACCTGGGCGATGCCAACTACATTCTGGGGATCCAGATCTATCGTGATAGATCTAAAAGGATGTTGGGACTTTCACAGTCAAGGTACATCGACACCATACTGAAACGATTCAGTATGGAGGATTCCAAGCGCGGTAATCTACCGGCTTGTCACGGAATCACCCTCTCCAAAGAGATGTCTCCCAAGACTGATTTGGAAAGGGCTCGCATGTCATCAATACCCTACGCATCTGCGGTAGGCTCTATTATGTATGCGATGTTATGTACCAGACCAGATGTAGCATACGCATTGAGCGTTGTAAGCCGGTATCAGTCGGACCCAGGGGAGAAACACTGGATAGCAGTAAAGAACATTCTCAAGTACCTGAGAAGGACTAAGGAGATGTTCTTGGTGTATGGCGGAAAAGACCTCCAGATTGAGGCCTTTGCTGACTCCAGCTTCCAGAGTGACAAGGATGACTCCAAGTCCATGTCGGGTTATGTCTTTACCCTCAATGGAGGGGCGGTTTGCTGGAAGAGTTCCAAGCAGGAAACCGTTGCTGACTCAACCATGGAAGCGGAGTACATAGCTGCTTGCGATGCCGCAAAGGAAGCTGTCTGGATGAAGAAGTTCCTCACGGAACTTCAGGTGGTTCCTACCAGTGTTGATCCAATACCGCTATATTGTGACAACAACGGCGCTATAGCTTTAGCGAAGGAACCAAGGTCCCATCAGAAGTCCAGGCACATTTTGAGGCGGTTCCACCTGATCAGGGAGATCATTGATCGCCAGGAGATCGAGGTAAAGAGAGTAAAATCAGAAGATAACACTGCAGATCCATTCACCAAGGCCTTGCCCCAGACTCAGTTCGAGCGGCTGATCGAGATGATAGGTCTTCGATACGCCAGTACATGGCCTTAGTGCAAGTGGGAGATTGTTAGTGTATATGCCCTAGAGGCCATTACTGTATCATACTAGTATGTATATTACTTAATGGAAGCTTGGGATATTCACCTTGTATTGACAATCTTGCTCAAAATAGTAGTATGCTACTTGGTTTGTTTCTACTTCAATGTGTACTTGTGTTTATTTCAGTATATCACTTATACGCATTAGTGGAGCCCTTAGGATCTTTGCTTGATTACCAGCGTTGTGATGGCAGTCACACTAGTGGGGGCTGGGTAATCTATAAGCACATCCTTATGCAGGTCCCTGGTCGCAGGACTATCGAGACAGGGCATCGATACTCCGGAGTAGACCAGCGCATGCGCTTCTCATCCCAGTGTGGGAGACGGTCTGTCCCACAGCCGTCAGTACGTCGTACTTGAGATAGTATGCGGGTGCTCGTTAGGTTACGGGTACACTGGACAGGACTCGTCGGGAACTGACTAGTTGGTATTATACCTATCGTCAGTTATCAGTTCCCAGGTGACATGAGTGCAGCTTAGTCCGCTGACTTGACACTGTCACTCCGCCTCGAGTGTGTTCCCACTGTACTTTGATCACTACCCTACCACGGCTCAAAGGAGTCGTGCAAACAGGTAGTGGTTGGGTGCAGTCCCGAAGCACTTGGAGGCAGTGACGGTTAGACAGGATTCGTCTCTCCCGGTATTGGGAGTTGACATCGCGCTGTGTCTAGGAGAGCCATTACACGAGTAGTCCCTGGCCAGGGCAAACGAGATATACTGGTAGGTTTCCAGTATTATCTCAGGGTGTATTGGGCTTCACTCCGGCACGACTTGTACCGCTTTTGGGGGACTGACGTTTACCGCCCCCTAGGCCCGCCATGCGATGTATCAGACGAACAGACCGGACTGTACGGAGAATGTCACACTCAGGCTCAGTAGGAGTTCAGATGGGTTTCGCCTCGTCGGTCTTCTTGTCGGCATTACCTGGGGACCGTTACGCACAGCTAGTGCCGCTTGCGATCTATGGTTAAACCCACTGCCAGCGTAGTGTCGAGTCTTTAGAGTCCCACACAGAAAGCTTTTCGCCTTTAGGCAAAAGAGTAGAGGTCGCATGGTATTGCGACAGGTCGCATGGTTTTGCGACAGGGTTCGGTCACATCCGTGTACTTGTGCACGTACAGTGTCCGGACAGTTTACACTAGCGGGCTTTGGTTTAAGCCAGATCCTAGTGTACCTTATGGGATTGGATTTATCCAGTTTGCATTCGTGTTCCTCGGAACGCGGATGCGGGTGTGTATGCACAGTTGACAGGGAGGCAGAGGCAGCGGATTCTCATTAGGGTTGTTGACAGTTGACCGTTGACTTTTTGACTTTATGCTCAACCCTAATGAGAATATGATATGTGATTAACTATTATATTAATTAAGTGTTATGGTGATATGGTTGTTGACTTGTTGACTTTTGTTGACTTGTTGACTTTGGTGACTTGTTGACTTTTGTTGACTTGTTGACCGGTTGACTAGGCTTGACTAGTTGACCATCATGATAACCATGGTTATCATTTCATGCCAAAGACTTTTTCTTGCTTGCTCATTTGAGTAAAATGAGTGCATGACATGATAAGCTTATGGTTGCTTCAAACCATCACATAAGACTTTTTTGATATGATGAGTTATGATCACTTTGGATTATGAGAGGGTGAAAGACAAAAGAGTTGCTCATTCTTTCTTGCTCATTCTCTCTCTTGTTCTTGAGCTCTCCTCTTGCTCTCACCCTCAACCTCTTGCTCCCTCTCTTGATCTATGGTTCTCTTGTCTCATGAGTTGAGAATCAAGAACCATAGATAAAATCCCATTCTATTTCCTCTCTACTCATTCTAGTTCACTAGGTTTAGCAAACCAAGTGAACTAGTTTCTTCAAAGAACGAAGAAGGAGCTAAAGGTTGGAGCTTTCAAGTGGATCTATCTTCGGCGTACGGAGACAACGAGAAGGAGCCATCGAACCACCATCGGAGCTTGAAGAGAAGGAGTTCAAGTTTAGGTATAACCATCTTCATCCGAGTAGCTAACTCTCTTTAGCATAGTTTGCTAGTTTTAGTTTAGACAACGATCCCGACCATAGTTTAGTCCATGTTGCCTCTTGCGATAAAAATTCGTTTTTTATACCGTTTCCGCCTCCCCGTAAGAACCGGGGGTCGCAATATGGACTTACACTACTCACTCTAGTTCACAAGGTTTAGCAAACCGAGTGAACTAGTTTCTTCAAAGTTCGAAGAAGGAGCCAAAGGTTGAAGCTTTCAGGTGGATCTATCTTCGGCGCAAGGAGACGACGGGGAGAAGCCGATTCGGACGACCATCGAAGCTTGAAGACGAAGGAGTTCGAGAAAAAGAAAGGTATAACCCCCTAACCGAGTAGTTAGCAACTCGTAGTTAGGTTGTTAGTTAGATGTTTAACCAAGATCCGGGTTTTAAGTCCATGTTACCACCTCTAGAAAATTGTTTTTCACCAAATTCCGCATGCCCGAAAGTACCGGGAGAGGTAGCATGGACTTACAGTATATATGATATTACTCGGTTATATATGATATAACCGGATTATTGAATCAAGTGTTGATTTAATAATTTGGTATATATTTATATATTTGATATATATATATATATATATTTGATATATATATTAACTAATATTAAGCTCACTTAAGAGTGTCTTCTCTTTATATATATATATATATATATATATATATATATATATATATATATATATATGAATTTGCATTGTATCATGGCTGATGATACATAGAACTAAAATGTATGAGAATCACACATGAAGAAAGATGAGTAGATAATAATTTAGATTAATGAATTAAAAGAAAAGAGAATGAGTCATAATTCTTTGGTTGCTTGTAGAAGCCTTGAGAAGCCATGACTTACCTCTTCTCTTTTGGATTTATTCATTGATATTTATCATTATCAATCTCATTCTTATCTTATTGGCTCATGGTTCACAAAACATCCAAGTTCATCTCCTTCTTCATCTCACTCTCTAGATTTTTCTTGAGTTGAGAAAAGGAGAAAGGAAAAATATTTTAGTGAGAAAATCTTCTACTTCATCAACCTACACTATTTTAGCCCTTTAGTATAGGTTGTTAATTTCAATAATACATTGATTAGTGAAGTGTGAGCTTGAGTGAGAGAGACTTCAAGGTGGATCATTTTCGACGACGAAGGTTATAAGCAAGTTCGATCCTTTCTTCAAGTGGAATCAAAGAAGAGTTCTAGGGACTACTATTTGGAGCTTTAGAAGTGAAGAACCGGTTTACAAAGGTTGTAAATTCTCTTCATTTAATTTAGAATGTAGTTTTCTTACTTTGAAATCCTAATTCTCTAGTTCGATTATATTTAGTATACTTAGATCTCTAGATTTTTTAAATTGCATACTTGATGCTCATATAAACCTAGTAGAGGTGTTAAGACGTACTTTCATGGTATCAGAGCCAAGCTAGAGACTTAGGATTGCATTAGACGAAGTTAAAGTGTTCGATCGAAATTTTAAACACGGATTTGGGTACTTTTTGTCCATTTTTCAAACGTTGAAATTTTCACAATTAAAAATTCTTAGAAAATCATGCAGGTAATTCTATGGAGCCACAAGAAATACGAGAGCCTAACTCCTTTAAGTGGCCGTGGAACCGCCGCCTAAACCATGTTTTGGCCGCGGTTCTGCCGCCCATTTGAGGAGTTAGTGACTCGTTTTTCTTCTGCCGCTTTATTTCGACATTTTGGACTTTCTGGAAATTTTTAATGAGACTCAAGTGATTGAGCTCTCTGTGAATTGGTGGCGTTTGAAATATCGATCGAAATATTTAACATCGTCTATACTGTTTTTGATATGTGATACCATTTTTTGGAATCCATATTGATTAGTTTTGCAAAAACTAGTTAACGAAATGTAAATCTCACATTTTAGTCTCAAATGATAAATTGCCATGGAGTTTGGATTTGGATTGAAATTCCGTCGCAATCTCGTATCGTACGCGAATACTCGCCAGGAGACACTACTAGACAGCCACGCCCCATAGCCCCGACCAAGTGACTATAGGAGAACCCCATGGCCAAAAGCATCCACTCGGGTGCTCGCGGCCACAGTGTTCCGCCCAAGTGCACTTCGTTGACGGCCTCAGGGGTGCGGCCATCTACTAAAATTCCCGACGAGCATTCAATCATTTAATCGAGAATCTTGTTGAATTATCCGACTTAATTTTTGAAAAGTATTTTCAATTCGAGACTTAAATGCAAGGTTTATAGGGTTAGGCATGAAATTCGGAATATATGATAATCCAGGTTTATAATGTCTAAAGATGATGTAGATTCTAATTATTGTAGTTTTCATTTCTTTTCTGCGACCGTAAATGTAATATGTGACAGTGTCCCCAATCCCGTTGCTATATGACAATGACATTAGGGATACGCATATTTATTTACGTTGATGATATGTGATGTTATTTTGTTGCTATTGATATGTTATATTGGATCGTCGTGATTGAATAGCCGGGGTTTTTACGTGAGATGAGAGTTTTTCAATTTTCATTCATGTAAATATTTGTATGTAATATTCTTTTATTGGGACACTTCTGGGTTGAGCTTGTTGTTTCTATTTAATATATATTATTTTCTTTTCCACATTACGAAAGACCCAAGGCGGAAAGAAAGTAACCGGGTTCTAGAGTTTAGTGGGAGGCCATCTCGAGGAGTCAAGACCGGTCGCCTAGTTCTAAAATTGGCAGAGTTGCTTGCCGCTCTCGTAGGGGTCTAAGGGTGTGGGCTTGGCTATTCATCACAACCGTGGAATCCGTGTTTTTCATTACTGGCTTAATCTAAAACACGGACCTCCTAATATATCCTATATTTCATATATCCGCTTCTGCTGTTTCTGTGATGTGATGTGATCATATAATTGCGTGAGACGAATACTACTTATATATATGATATACTAGTAGACACAATATATATTTTGCATCCGCGGTAGTCCTGACCCCGCCCTGCCGTAAGTTAAGTAATTTTATGATGAAGACCCGGGTCCCTGCGGCAAATACGGATGGCATATATGTGTGTTTTATTTTCGTTTCTTCTGTGATATTTAGGAAATTTAAATGATGGGACGCCATTAATAAGATTAATGAAAAGAAAGCTAAAAGATATTGTAGAATCAATTTTTTCAAAAAGGTAGATTTAGTTCTTGCTTTGCATAGCGGTATTCCATTATGAATATTCAACACCTCATTTGATGAGAAAAGAGCCTAGATCTCTTTACCGGGAATGACCTCTTTAGCAAAACTAGCATATTCTACAACCCATTCGGTTTGTTTTGAAAATTACTCGATTTTAAAGCGGAGCTTAAACCACTCCTTTTCAAATCACTAGATTTTACAACGATATCAAGTTCATTACGTTAAAAGTTTTCTTCAAAACCAGTCGTAGACCTCCGTCATTTCAGATACATAGTATTTAGTATTCGTGCTGTGTTTGTTGACCTCCGTCAAGGCACAATGTACGGTAGTTTGGTAATATTTATCTCCAGCATGTTGATACGATCGGTAGGGGCAGTCACACAGCTTTGTTGACCTCTGTCAAGGATTTGTGTGGGTGGGTTCGAATCGATCAAGAAATGATGGGTTGAACTTGATTAGCGGCCTATGGTTTGTTGACCTCCGTCAAGGTCATAGGTCGTTAGAGGTAAAAATAGATATCGGGAATTTTAAGTATTGAAATTTGCAATGAGATTGCATACCTTCTATATGATAGTTAGATCCCGATACCCACTGCGAGTAAGTGTTACTCCTGTGAAAGTTTTCCACTTTATAATTAGCTAATTCAGAAGCTGTCTAAGAAAAGTGTTAACGGGGTTATGCCCCCTGTGGAAATGAGGTTATTTAATTACTTCCATGTGAAAGCACGTGGAGACTCCCTCGGAGTACCAACACCTGCCTGACTGACCGATTGACGAACTTGTAGGGTGTAATTAATCCCGGCTAATCTTACTTTTTAGGGTTTGAAGGAAGATTTGATAAAAACAGTGGGAGCCATCCTGATTAGATAAGATAATAACCAATCTAATCTTGTAGGAGCGCATGCTAAAGTGTTTTCTTCTCTCCTTCTCCAGATAGCGACCATGTCATGCCTTAATCAAGATAATAATATGGATGTATTGACCGAACCCACTTATTATACCAGGCTGGGCAACATTGGTTTCGCCCTATCTTATGAGAACTGTCATAAGTCTGGGCAAGAGATAGGGGAATGCAAGGATTCCCATGCAACCCGAATGAAGAAAGAGCATTCTGATGTATCTTCTTCGGGTGTGTTAGTTATTGAGAACTGTTTCTCAGTCTGCTCTACGTCCTGGGTATTGAATACCGGATCAGGATCCTATATTTATAATCTATTACAAGAGTTAAAGAGAAGTAGAGAACTGTGAAAAGGTGATATGTCTCTCATAGTAGGGAATGGATTAATTGTTGCTGCCGAAGCGGTCGACGAATATCACATAATATTACCAAATGGTAATACATTGATTTTGAACGGCTGTTATTTCGTACCATCGATGATGTGCAATATAATATCCGTTTCTTTATTAGATAAAGAAGGATATAAGTTTGCATTAGAGAAAAATGTTATGAACATTTTTCTAAATCAGGTGTTAATTGGGTCTGGTACGTTATGTAATGGTATATACGTTCTAAATCAAAATATAGTTCTGAATATACAGAACACACACAAGAGGAAAAGTTCAAAAATGAACGGAATCTTCTTGTGGCATTGTAGACTTGATCATATCAATGCGACCAGACTGGCTAAGTTGCATAAAGATAGATATTTGAATTCGTTCGAATTTACATCTTATGAAACTTGTCAGTCATGTCTCAAGGGAAAGATGACCAAAACTCCGTTTACGGGACACAGAGAAAGAGCTACCGAACTCTTGGGACGATACATAGTGATATATGCGGTCCTATGTCTACACATACCAGGAATGTTTTCTCGTACTTCATTACATTCACCGATGATCTTTCAAGATTCAGACATATGTTCCTGTTGAAACAAAAATCTGAAGATTTTGAGAAATTCAAGGAATATAAGAGTGAAGTAGAAAACCAGACGGGTAAAAGTTTTAAAATCTTTCGATCTGATCGAAGAGGAGAATACTTAAGTACAGAATTATGAGATTATCTAAAAGAGAATGGGATTCTCTCTCAGCTTACTCCTCCATATACACCACAGCACAATAGAGTATCGGAGCGGAGGAATCACACCCTATTAGATATGGTGCGCTCCATGATGAGTGTTGCTGAATTACCTATTTTCTTTTGGAGTTATGCACTTGAGACAGCTGCATACATATTAAATAGGGTACCTACGAAATCCGCGCCTACCACTCTATATGAGATACGGGAGGGGAAGAGACCATATCATTAAGATATGGGGTTGTCCGGCTTATGTTAAAAAGCAAAATCTGGACAAGCTCGAGGCAAGATCTGTTTTATGTAAGTTTGTTGGATATCCCAAACATTCGCGAGGGTATATCTTCTACCACACCGAGGAACAAAAGGTGTTTGTTGCTCAACATGCCACCTTTTTAGAAGAGGAATTTTTTGTATAAGAAATTAGTGGTAATGAGGTAGAGCTGTAAGAAGTTCCAGAAACACAAACTGCAATAGGAGATTTGGTAGAACCGGAGAATTCAATAGTCTCTGACGAATCTCAGCTACTCTAGAGTTTCTCACCCACCTGAGAGATACTGCGGTTTTCTTATAGACGGTGAGAGCGGGGATTGCATCGTGGAAGATGATCCAACTAGTTTCGAGCAGGCCATCACAAGTGGGGATTCTGTGAAATGGCTGGATGCTATGAGATCTGAAATGGAATCCATGTACACCAACAAAGTATGGATTTTGGAAGTTGGTCCTGAAGGGGTAAAACCCATTGGGAGTAAGTGGATCTTTAAGAAGAAAATTGGTGTAGATGGAAAGGTTGAGACCTTCAAAGCTGGACTTGTAGCAAAAGGTTTTCGTCAACGACCAGGTGTCGACTATGATGAGACTTTTTCTCCAGTGGCTATGCTTAAGTCCATCAGGATCCTACTTGCCATTGCTGCATACCATGACTATGAAATCTGGCAGATGGACGTCAAGACCGCTTTTCTAAATGGTGATTTAGAAGAGAGCGTGTATATGATATAGCTAGAGGACTTTGTAGACAGTGGGAGCAGAAGAAAGGTGTGTAAGCTGCTTAAATCAATTTACGGATTAAAATAGGCACCACGGAGCTGGGACATCTGTTTTGATGTAGCACTCAAAGAGTTTGACTTCATAAAAACATAGATGAAATATGTATATATAAAAAGGTTGTAAAGAGTAAGGTTGTATTCCTCGTATTGTACGTGGATGACATACTCTTGATAGGAAATGATGTTCCTATGCTGCACTCGGTCAAACCCTTTATATCACAAAAGTTCTCCATGAAAGATCTGAGTGATGCCTCCTGCATCCTGGGTATAAAGATCTATAGAGATAGATCTACAAAGATGTTGGGATTGTCCCAATCCAGATGCATAGACACCATACTAAAGAGATTTAGTATGGAAGATTCTAAGCATGTTAATTTACCCGCTTGTTTAGGAATCACTCTCTCCAAAGAGATATCTCCCAAGACTGATTTGGAGAGGGCTCGCATGAACGTGATACCTTATATTTCTGCAGTTGGGTCTATCATGTACGCGATATTTGTAACACCCAAGCCCAATGCTACTGTTTTTTCAGTTACTGTTTGAGCGTAGTGTGGTACTCTTTTCATTTATCTTGCTTATTTGTGGTTTACTGTAAAGTTTTACCTGGCAAAGTCATTTCTGCACTTAACTAATTTTAGCATCCAAAATAAAATTAAAAATATCCATCTTGGCCTACTCGGCACCCCTAGCCTTGTGGTAGCATCCGTGCATCGTATTCTCGTCCCGTTCGGTGAAATGGACGAGTTTGGACGGCTACGCGCGCACATGTGTCCGTCTTGGGGGTATACTTTTAATCATAAGACACTTAAATTTAAAATTTGGAATCCGCTTAAAATCCTATTATTTCAATTTCAAATTTTTGGACCCAACCCGGGCGCGATTTGGAAATGTTTTATTCGGCGCCAAAATCCCAAAATTTAATAATCTTTAAACAATATATATTCTGTTACTTATATACATATCTTTCACTGTTAATTAATCTTTAAAATCTTTTAATATTTTCTTCTCCATAACAACCCCAGCCAATCACGAGGCTGTTTATCTCCCGTGGGCCCCTCTCCATTCCTATTCTCTCTCTCTCTCTCCCTCTATCTCTCTCTCTACCCCTCAAATCTCTCTCTCTCTCTCTCTAACCCTATCCTCTTTCTCTCTCTCCCTTTTAAAATCCTTCCCTCCTCTCGTTTCTTCACCACGAGAACAACAGAACACCCAAACCCATTGCAAAACCCTAGCCACCTTCACCCATCACCGCCGCAGCCCCGACGCCGACGCCGATACCACCAGCACCCTTGCCTCCTCCTCCTCCTCGCCTCACCCATATCCTCATTGCTTCCACCCTCGCAGCCACCTGTGCACCCCGCCACAGCCACCCGCAGCCCCTGCTCACCACCCGCGACCACCTGCGCTGCCCCTGGTCGTCGCCGACGATCACCAGACCCCCCTGTGATCGCCTTTATAAGTCCTCCTCTTCTCTCCTCCTCTCCTTCTTCCCTCCTTCTCCCTTTTCTGTTCAAGTCCGATTCTTGATGGCTGTAGTTCATCGCAGGCAAAGCACCGGAGCTCCGCGACGTGGTCGGCAGTCACCATCCCTCCACAGATCCTCGTGAGCCCCCTCGCCTCTATCCTTCTTCTCTTCCCTCTTCTTGAGTCTCCTTTTGGCTGTTCATTGAATTCTTGAATTTGTAGTTCGCTGTTCGCCGGAATCCGGCCGTGCCGGTGACGTGTCCCGACGATCCAGCGAGGTACCCCGACTCGCGTGGTTCCACTGTTCGTTGTTTGGGTTCAATCCGTGAACCGTGCGTCCGTCGCGAGTTTCCCCGCCGACGTTCCGTTCCGTTTTTCCGGTTCGCGACCCGTCGAGGCAAGTACCCCTTACTACATGCTATACAATATATTTATATATGTATCGACACCCTAAACCTGTAAAATTAGCTTGGTACAATCATTTTCCATTTCGGTTACAAAATTTCATTATATCATTTTACTGTTAAACATGGAACTTACAATTTGCAAATTGAACCTAATAATCATATCTACCTGTTCAATCACATTTTACTGTTAAAATAGCTGGTAGCAATTATCCCTGTAGTTCGGTTACATTCGGACACTCGCATGCATTAACCTGAAATAACTGTATTGAACCGATACCTAAACTATTGCACCGCTAAGGGTGCTCAAACCTGTTAACATAACTAAACGGCTATATCGTCTTACTGCACTCTTGTAATTTGAATGAAACTGCTTATTATGTAATTCATTGCTTATATCAGGTTGTTAATACCCATGTTTGTTTATATATCTGATTAGGAGCACACTCATGATATTGCTTACATCTTGACCTGACATTGCTACACACACACACACACACATATATATATATATATATTGATGCACCTGACATGGTACCGTATACTGTTGACTTGACCTGATGTACCATGACCTGACCCGTTACCTGATCTTGTATCTAATGCCAACAAACCTGACATGTAGTCCTCATGGACCGTTCCTGTTGTCTATCCAGACAAACCTGCTTTTACCTGATCCTGCGTTGGCATTAGTTCTTGATTACTGAATACCTGACTCGACATACATAACTTGGGGGTATGGGAAAATCAAAGGTGAAACCAACTTGTAACTCAACAGTTCGATACCTGTTCTGATCAGTCTTACGAGCTAGGCCAGCCCCGGAGTGATGATGCTGACATCACTCGCCCATCCTGCTACCTGTTACTGCCTAGCGGCACGTCTCGGATTCAGCCCTGAGGATCTTGACCGTGGTCCCGGGCATGCACGGGATACTATTGAGTTACATCGACGATTCATCAATTGATTTCAAAGACTTTAGAATAGAAAACCTGATAGAACAGTTTAGTTACCCACTGCACACTACCCTGCACTGCTTGTTTCATATTATTGCTACTCTCATTTTATTCATGGTTATTTTGCATTGCCTGTTACATTGTTCATATTATATTACTTGTTGACATGACGCGCTGACGTCTGGGTTTTGCATGGCCCAGATTCTGTACCGCTGTCGCTGTCCGAGCAGGAGTACTTCAGCCAGCAGGCTGAGCTGTGAGTTCAGTAGTAGTTAGTTTTATTTCCTGCATTCATTTCCTGATGTGAGTCCGCATTATGGGACATACCTTTCAGTTATTTGTATTGGATCATTTGCTTCCGCATTTATTTATTATTGACTCTTGTTATTTTGGATTATGGATATGTTTTATTTAGTTTTATCTGTTCTTGATATCTCTACAGCCGTAATGTGACTGTGGATGGATACTTCCTACCCACAGGTAGCATGGTTGGCTATGTCACGTGCCCAATCTAGCGTACTCTGGGAAGCGGGGCGTGACAATATTATGCACCAGACCGGATGTAGCTTACGCACTTAGTATGGTAAGTAAGTATCAATAAGACCCAGGGAAGAAGCACTGGATAGCTGTGAAGAACATTCTTAAGTACTTGAGAAGGACTAAAGAGATGTTCTTGGTGTATGGTAACGGAGAACTCCAAGTGGAGTCCTTTACTGATTCAAGCTTTCAGAGTGATAAGGATGACAACAAATCTGTCTCGGGTTTTGTCTTCACCCTCAATGGAGGGGCGGTATATTGGAAGAGTTCTAAGAAAAATACCGTATCAGATTCGACAATAGAGGCTGAATATATCGCTGCCAACAATACTGCCAAAGAGGCTGTCTGGATGAAGTTCATTATTGAACTTGGAGTGGTTCTATCCATTGTGGAGATGTAGCTTTGGCCAAGGAACCCCGGTCCTATCAGCGATCTAGACATATTCTGATGCGGTATCACTTGATCCGGGAGATAGTTGATCACCGGAAGATCGATGTCAAGAGAGTAGATATGAAGAACAACAAGGCGGATCCACTCACGAAGGCCCTTCCCCAGACACAGTTTGAGAGACTTTTTAGGATATTGGGTATGCGATACTACAATAACTGGCCTTAGTGCAAGTGGGAGATTGTTAGGAATATGTATGCCCTAGAGGCCATTATTGTATATTATAGTGGGTGCTTGGACATATATATAGAGGACTTTCTTACTTGACATGATAGTATGCTATTTGGTTGCTCTTTATCTTAACATGTACATTTGTTTTAGTTTAATGTCTTTGTGATACATGTTGATAAAGCCCTTAGGATGTTAGCTTGACTGTCAAGACTATGATGCAGATCATACTAGTGGGGCTTGTGTAGTCCGCAAGCACATCTTTAAACAGTTCCTAGTTGAGCGAGTATCGAGATAGGGCATCGATATTCCAGAGTAGACTAGCGTGTACGTTTCTTGACCCTATATGGGGCAATGGTTGATCTCATAACCATTGGTGTTTGACATCAAAGATTATACACATGTGCTTATTAGAGAATGGGCACACCGAACATGACTCGGCGACAACTCCTAGATGGTATCATACCTATCGTCATATAGTAGTTCTCTGGTGATGCTTGTACAGGTTAGTCTGTAGACCCGAGATCGTCATAGTGTCTTGTGTGGTTCCTACCGTGCTTTGATTTCCTCCCTATCACGGCTCAAAGGAGTCGTGCAAATAGGTGGATTTTGGGTACAGTCCCGAGTCACATGGAGGCAGTGAGTGATAGGAGGGGTTTCGTTTCTCCCGGTATTGGGAGTTGATATTGCGCTATGCTCGATTGGTTATAACAGCAAGTCCCTGGCCAAGGCTGATCAGATTTACTGGTAAGTGTTATCAGTAGTTTCTCGAAAGGTTATAGGCCACACATCGGCATGACTTATCAAGTTAGTGGGATCTGACGATTCTAGCCCCCAGACTCGATATGAGACATATCGGACGAAGAGACCGGACTGTACGGCGAGTGTTGCTTATAGGCTCTACGGGAGCTTGGACAAGTTTGCTTATTAATGTTATATTCACTCATTACCTGGATAGCCGTTACGTCCAGTAAGTACCGCTGACGGCTTGTGGGTATCTGATGTGATCATTACCTACTGATGGCGTATTGACGAGTTTTTAGAGTCTCACATAAAGGTTTCCTAGCTCAAGCGAAATGAAGTAGAGCACATATGGAGATATGTGCGGGAGCTTGATTAAATACGAGTATATAACACCGTATTCTAATTTATCGATATTTGATATCAGTCAGGTTATATGTGATATAACCGGATTATTGAATCAAGTGTTGATTCAATGATTTGATTTATTTATGTTAATATATATTTGATATTGACCGGTTATATATGATATGACCGAATTATTGAATCAAGTGTCGATTTAATATCTAATATTGAATATTAGCCGGTTATATTTGCTATAACCAGATAATTGAATCAAGTGTTGATTTAATGTTTTGACATACATATATATGATATTACTCGGTTATATATGATATAACCGGATTATTGAATCAAGTGTTGATTTAATAATTTGGTATATATTTATATATTTGATATATATATATATATATATATATTAACTAATATTAACCTCACTTAAGAGTTTCTTCTTGTAACATTTCAGAAAAATAAAATATTATTTTTGGGAATTTTTATAATTAAATAATAAATATTATGAATATTTTAATGGTGCGGTATAATTAAATACAGATAAATTAGGGAAAATTTGGAAAATTATAAGAATTACTAAAATGAGGGTGTTTTATGTGATTTAGGCAAATTATGGATTTTTATAATTAATTATACACTATTTTAATGCTAATCGCGATTAAATATCGCTAATATTGCATTAATCCGGTTTTGTGCACATGACATGCACCATGTCATATTTCACCTTTTTACATTTTCTAGCATGGCTCTTTCCTTATTTTCTTACATGGTTGTTTTTAAAATGAGAGGAGGAAATAGAAAAGAAAAAGAAAAGGGAAAATGTTAGAATAATGGGTATGGGCATGAGAGAGAGAGAGAGAGAGAGAGAGAGAGAGGTGAGGGGTCAAACCTAAGTCTTGACATTTCTCCTCTTCATTGTTTCCTTCACTCTTCCCTCTCCTCCCTCCTCAAGCACCTCACTTCACCATAAAAAATTCATCAAAAGTCCATCCCCACTTCACAAAAAGCATGCACATGCTCACAACAAACACTTTGGACCAAGAAAAATCGGATTTTGAAGACTTGGGGCAACTCAAGAAAATTCTTGAGTTACCAAATGAGGTAATTCCTTTACCATTAGTATTGTATCTCATTCACTTTAGAACATATGTTAGTTTAGAAGTGAATTAGTGTTGATTTGCGGACTTTGAAAATTTCAAGTTAGGGTTAGGGTTTGAATTGAATCCAAAAGTGTAGTTGAGCTTAGTAGTGACCTTATAACCCCTCTAGTGTTAGTTTATGGACTGAAACCTGAGACTCAATCCCAAATGCGAACTTTGAAAATCTGTCGACATTGGAATTTCTGGAAATTGTGATGCTAATTAGAGATCTGCTAACACCCGGGAACCCTAGAAATTATTTAGCAAACACAGAGAGATGTGCAGGCAACCTGGAGTGTACCCTGAAGACCCGAGACCCTACCCTGTTAGTGTTTATGCCCTAGAAGGCCATTACTGTATCATACTAGTTTGTATATTACTTAATGGAAGCTTGGGATATTCACATGTATATAACAGTCTTGCTAAACATGGTAGTATGCTACTTAGTTTTTCTATCTTAATATGTGAGTGTACGTATTGATAGAGCTCTTAGGATCTTGCTTGTCTACCAGCGTTGTGATGGCAGTCACACTAGTGGGGGCTGGGTAGTCTACAAGCACATCCTTATTCAGGTCCCTGGTCGTTGGATTATCGAGACAGAGCATCGATACTCCGGAGTAGACGTGTGTGTACGCTTCTCATCCCAGTTGGGGAGATGGTCTGTCCCACAGCCGTCAGTACGTCGTACTGGAGATAGTATGCAGGTGCTCGTTAGGTTACGGGTACACCGGACAGGACTCACAGGGAACTGTTGGTTGGTTTTATACCAGTCGTCAGTGAACAGTTCCCAGGTGACATGAGTACAGCATAGTCCGCAGACTTGACACTGCTACTTCGCCTCGAGTGTGTCCCACTGTTCTTAGATTGCTACCCTACCACGGCTCAAAGGAGTCGTGCAAAAAGGTAGCAGTTGGGTGAAGTCCCGAGCACTTGGAGGCAGTGGCGGTTAGACAGGATTCGTCTCTCCCGGTATTGGGAGTTGATATCGCGCTGTGTCAGAGAGCCATTACGCAAAGTCCCTGGCCAGGGCAAGCGAGATTTGCTGGTAGGTTCCAGTAGTTTCTCAGGGTGTAATGGGTTTCGCTCCGACACGACTTATACCGCTATTAGGGGACTGACGCTTGCCGCCCCCCTAGGCCCGATATGCGATAGTCTAAGACGAACGGACCGGACTGTATGGAGATTGTCACATTAGACTCAGTAGGAGTTCGGATGGGTTTCCTCATCGGCCTTCTTATCGACAACTACCTGGGGACCGTTACGTACAGCTAGTGCCGCTTGTGGTCTGTGGTTAAACCCACTGCCAGCGTAGTAGTCGAGTCTCTAGAGTCCCACACAGAGAGTTTCCTACTACAGGAGAAACGATATAGAGGTCGTATGGTTTTACGACAAAGGGTTCGGACGCATACGTGTGTTTACGCACGTACGACTTTCGGACAGTTTTTACCAGTCGGCTTTGGTTTAAGCCAGTTACTGGTATCCGGTTATTGGATTTATACAGTCTAAAGTTTTTCCGTATTTTTGCGGAAAGGAGGGGCGTTCTCGTAATTGTGCGAGAAGCTTCTAGAAGATGGTGACTAAGGAGGTTTAGGTGTCATATGTATTGAATGAGTTTAGTGAGTCATGAGAGTGATTCATCCATATCATTAATGCACAATAAATGATTAATGAGTCATGGTTGTGAATCACCATTAGATATTTATGAAACTTGATTATTCATCATTTGTTTTTCTTTTATTGATGAATTTTAAAGTTTCATATATATTATGATAACTTACTATTCTCACTTGATAATATCATTCACATTCTCTCTCCTCAAGCTCACTCTCTTCAAACCCTAATCCTCACCTCTCATGTGTTGAGAACAAGGATTAGCCTCACTCTATCTCATCTATCTTCTTTGATTAGCAATCCAAGAAGGTTAGTTGCCTCAAGTTTAGAGGCTAAGCTTGGAGTTTTGCTCTCGGGTGGATCATCTACTACATCGAGAAGGCCGAGGAGGACGAGGAGATCATAAAGCCGAAGGACTTGGTTCGATAGGTATAATCCCTAAGCATAGTAGTTTAAAACAACTATGTGTTTGGTTAGTTATCGTTTAGCTTCGATTCAAGCGGTTAGTCGATGTTTGTTCACTAAACAAGTTCGTTTTTGAAAATTCCGCCTCCCCACAAGTATTGGGGTGTTGTACATCGACTTACAGTGGTATCAGAGCGGGGGCTGGGCTAGCGCGGGTGTAAAACATAAGTGACGTCTAAATAGCTATCATATATAGATATTGTACATTCGTCAGACGCAATAATAGACGCAATAATAGGCAGTACCATGAAAATTCCGCCTCCCCACATGTCAAGTTCTGCCCATCATTATCTTGTTAATTTGAACCCACCCGTATATACCCTTGACGTATGCCAACAAGGTAATGCGACTGTCCCAAACCAACACATCTATCTATGCAACAAATGAATACCCCAGCAGCTACCAAACACTATGCCTTGACGTATGCCAACAAGCATAGCTTGAATACTACTGACCATCCATAAGAAATGACGGAGGGCTACGACTGGTTTTGGCGAAACCGTGAACGTAGTGAACTTGATATAACCGAAGGAACCTGATAGCTTTTAAAAAGAGTGGTTAAAGCTCCGCATTTAAAAATATCTGTTTTTAAAATTAACCGAGTGGTTTCTTTTAAATTGTTCTAACGATTTAAACTTTGGTTTGTTTTTCTTTGCATCATAGATGATGAACCTACTGACTTCCAGCAGGCCATCCAGAGCGGCGACTCGGTACGATGGCTAGATGCAATGCGGACCGAAATGGAGTCCATGTACACCAACAAAGTATGGACTTTGGACTTTGCTCCAGATGGGGTAAAACCCATAGGATGCAAATGGATCTTCAAGAAAAAGATTGGTGTAGATGGACAGGTGGAAACCTATAAGGCTAGACTTGTTGCAAAGGGTTTTCGTCAAAGACCTGGTTTGGACTATGACGAAACTTTTTCTCCAGTGGCTATGCTCAAATCCATTCGGGTCCTTCTTGCTATTGCTGCCTTCCATGATTATGAAATCTGGCAGATGGACGTAAAGACGGCTTTTCTGAATGGAAATTTAGAAGAGAGTGTCTATATGGATCAGCCAGAGGGTTTCAATCAGAGTGGGAGCAGCGGGAAAGTATGCAAGCTGCTTAAGTCCATTTATGGACTAAAGCAAGCATCGCGGAGTTGGAACATTTGTTTTGATGAGACAGTCAAAGAATATGACTTTATCAAAAATCCAGATGAACCGTGCATATATAGTAAAGTTGTAGCCAGAAGTGTCGTATTCCTCGTCTTGTACGTGGATGACATTCTATTGATAGGAAATGATATTCCTATGCTACAATCTGTCAAAGGATTCTTGTCACACAGGTTCTCCATGAAAGACCTGGGTGATGCCTCTTACATTCTGGGGATCCGGATCTATCGTGATAGATCCAAGAGGATGTTGGGACTTTCGCAGTCCAGGTATATCGACACTGTACTGAAAAGATTCAGTATGGAAGATTCTAAGCGCGGTAATCTACCGGCTTGTCACGGAATCACCCTCTCTAAAGAGATGTCTCCCAAGACTGATTTGGAAAGGGAACGCATGTCTATTATACCCTACGCTTCTGCGGTAGGCTCTATAATGTATGCGATGTTGTGTACCAGACCAGATGTAGCTTACGCACTGAGCGTGGTAAGCCGGTATCAGTCAGACCCAGGGGAGAAGCACTGGATAGCAGTAAAGAACATTCTCAAGTACCTAAGAAGGACTAAGAAGATGTTTTTGGTTTACGGCGGAAAAGACCTCAGGTTGGAGGCCTTTGCTGATTCCGGCTTCCAGAGTGATAAGGACGATTCCAAGTCCATGTCGGGTTATGTCTTTACCCTCAATGGAGGGGCGGTATGCTGGAAGAGCTCCAAGCAGGACACCGTTGCTGACTCGACGATGAAAGCGGAGTATATAGCTGCTTGCGATGCCGCAAAAGAAGCAGTCTGGATGAAGAAGTTCCTAACAGAACTTCAGGTGGTTCCTACCATAGTTGATCCAATACCTCTGTATTGCGACAACAACGGAGCTATAGCTTTAGCGAAGGAACCAAGGTCCCATCAGAAGTCCAGACACATCTTAAGGCGGTATCACCTGATCAGGGAGATCATTGATCGTCAGGAGATCGAGGTTCGGAGAGTTGCTTCTGAAGAGAACATTGCTGATCCATTCACGAAGGCCCTACCTCAGATTCAGTTCGAGAGGCTACTCGAGATCATCGGTCTACGATATGCCAGTACATGGCCCTAGTGCAAGTGGAAGATTGTTAGTGTTTATGCCCTAGAAGGCCATTACTGTATCATACTAGTTTGTATATTACTTAATGGAAGCTTGGGATATTCACATGTATATAACAGTCTTGCTAAACATGGTAGTATGCTACTTGGTTTTTCTATCTTAATATGTGAGTGTACGTATTGATAGAGCTCTTAGGATCTTGCTTGTCTACCAGCGTTGTGATGGAAGTCACACTAGTGGGGGCTGGGTAGTCTACAAGCACATCCTTATTCAGGTCCCTGGTCGTTGGATTATCGAGACAGAGCATCGATACTCCGGAGTAGACTAGTGTGTACGCTTCTCATCCCAGTTGGGGAGATGGTCTGTCCCACAGCCGTCAGTACGTCGTACTGGAGATAGTATGCAGGTGCTCGTTAGGTTACGGGTACACCGGACAGGACTCACAGGGAACTGTTGGTTGGTTTTATACCAGTCGTCAGTGAACAGTTCCCAGGTGACATGAGTACAGCATAGTCCGCAGACTTGACACTGCTACTTCGCCTCGAGTGTGTCCCACTGTTCTTAGATTGCTACCCTACCACGGCTCAAAGGAGTCGTGCAAACAGGTAGCAGTTGGGTGCAGTCCCGAGCACTTGGAGGTAGTGGCGGTTAGACAGGATTCGTCTCTCCCGGTATTGGGAGTTGATATCGCGCTGTGTCAGAGAGCCATTACGCAAAGTCCCTGGCCAGGGCAAGCGAGATTTGCTGGTAGGTTCCAGTAGTTTCTCAGGGTGTAATGGGCTTCGCTCCGACACGACTTATACCGCTATTAGGGGACTGACGCTTGCCGCCCCCCTAGGCCCGATATGCGATAGTCTAAGACGAATGGACCGGACTGTATGGAGATTGTCACATTAGACTCAGTAGGAGTTCGGATGGGTTTCCTCATCGGCCTTCTTATCGACAACTACCTGGGGACCGTTACGTACGGCTAGTGCCGCTTGCAGTCTGTGGTTAAACCCACTGCCAGCGTAGTAGTCGAGTCTCTAGAGTCCCACACAGAGAGTTTCCTACTCCAGGCGAAACGATATAGAGGTCGTATGGTTTTACGACAAAGGGTTCGGACGCATACGTGTGTTTACGCACGTACGACTTTCGGACAGTTTTTACCAGTCGGCTTTGGTTTAAGCCAGTTACTGGTATCCGGTTATTGGATTTATACAGTCTAAAGTTTTTCCGTATTTTTGCGGAAAGGAGGGGCGTTCTCGTAATTGTGCGAGAAGCTTCTAGAAGATGGTGACTAAGGAGGTTTAGGTGTCATATGCATTGAATGAGTTTAGTGAGTCATGAGAGTGATTCATCCATATCATTAATGCACAATAAATGATTAATGAGTCATGGTTGTGAATCACCATTAGATATTTATGAAACTTGATTATTCATCATTTGTTTTTCTTTTATTGATGAATTTTAAAGTTTCATATATATTATGATAACTTACTATTCTCACTTGATAATATCATTCACATTCTCTCTCCTCAAGCTCACTCTCTTCAAACCCTAATCCTCACCTCTCATGTGTTGAGAACAAGGATTAGCCTCACTCTATCTCATCTATCTTCTTTGATTAGCAATCCAAGAAGGTTAGTTGCCTCAAGTTTAGAGGCTAAGCTTGGAGTTTTGCTCTCGGGTGGATCATCTACTACATCGAGAAGGCCGAGGAGGACGAGGAGATCGTAAAGCCGAAGGACTTGGTTCGATAGGTATAATCCCTAAGCATAGTAGTTTAGAACAACTATGTGTTTGGTTAGTTATCGTTTAGCTTCGATTCAAGCGGTTAGTCGATGTTTGTTCACTAAACAAGTTCGTTTTTGAAAATTCCGCCTCCCCACAAGTATTGGGGTGTTGTACATCGACTTACATACCCTTCTTACACGGGCGCAATTTTAATCTTCATGGCCGCAATTTGCAGCCAGGGTAGGGATGTCTGCCCCCAGGTTTGGTCCATGGCTCCATTAGCAGTAAACTAGACCCCTCCTATATGCAATTTTGGCTAATTTCCGCTAGGGTAAATTCTGGGACCATTTTCATGAGTTGCTGTCTTGTTTTTCGTGATGTTAATGGATTGGAATTTGGTATTTGTGTTTTATCTCGGTCGATTCACGTTTTTACGTCGATCGTCGAGAGTTGTTTGGTTATCCTTGCATGCGTAAACTATAGGTTTTAACCTATGTGTGATTCGTGCGTCATTTCCGTTTACGATGCTATATGTGTATATATGTAGGTACCCCCATATGGACTTCGGATGATGAAGAAGAGGATAGTGACGTCGACTTCGGCAAGCAAGGATCAAGGTGAGTAGATATATATCTACGGGGGAAGTCGGGTGGATGGCGTATAGCACCCCCACAGTTTCGTGGTGTAGTATACGAATACGTATACCTGTATATAAATATATTTATTGTGAGACTATATGATTATCTAGATAGACTTAGGAGTTCGTGGATAACTTTTAGTGTAATTGGATGATAGTGTCGATAGTTAGTTTTAGTCGCGAACCCTAGATTAATGATTTGCATACACGCGCGCGCACACACACACTCGCATACATTTTATTTACTTGTGCGTATATGGGGATATGTATATATATATACGCATAGGTATGGGACTATATATATATATATATATATATATATATATAGACACACACACACACGTATACATATACATGGATGATGAGGATAGTATATGGTATTTAGAGATGAGTCGATGGGATTGGGCGTGATGCCATGAGATCGGTGATGCGATTGGTTCGTATTATGAGATACGACATGATTAGTATAGCGGGTCCTTAGGCGATGTGTTTTCATACACACGCTATATATATATATATATATATATATATATATATATATGTAGATGGTATCAATATGTACTAGACTTAGATCAGTACCCCTAATACAGGATATGATAATAAGGATACCAGATGAATAATAAGATAAATGTGATATTCGACCCGTATCCAGATTTGGGATGCCGTACGATGGATTTACCGTACGAGGTATATATTGATGATCGATCCGCGCACTTGACTCGAGAATGTCATGTTATATATTTTATCATATGTGATACTATTGAGGCGGGATCATTGACTATTATATGTTATATATATCGACTCAGATTTAGGTGGTTTCCTTACCTTTTCGATTAGCCTGTTAGTTTAGTCCTGTAGTTTATATGTAGATGTTAGAATAGACTCGAGTTATACCTATTTCAAAACAAACGAATTGTGAGTATTTCAAAAACAGGCCAATGGATTCTACGGATATTTCAAAGGACGTACCTTTTCTTAAAAACACCGTAGCCATTATTTTCTAAACACCACGATTCGTGTTATTTCAAATGGCAACACTGTATGACTCGTATATATTAATATAAATTCTTCATTGTTGTGTTTATTACTCATTTTCCGCATATTCTTGCTATTCGCATCGCATTGCATGCTTAAATGTGTTTTATTGTTATATTGAAACTCATGCTGTCAGGACACCAACACCATTACCGATGATACGTATGCTCCACGTACACCTGCTTACCGGCTCACAGACATCATTATCGGTAGTTGCCATGTCACGTACACATTAGAAAATACCACTTCATTAGTATAAAATGTTAGCTGATAGTTTCGACATGGTACTAGTGAGCTTGCTTTTATATGATAGCTTAGACATTGCATTTATTACTGTGATTTTCATGTATATTTATATATTCATCTGCCATGACATTATGGGCCAGTCCGGATTGCCGGAGCCCTGTCACGTACCCTGGAGAAACCACAAAAATTTTATAAACGTGTCATCTTTTTAAAAGATAGAAAATGCGGTTTTCTCATGATATGATTTGAGATATGTCCACTATGAGTTTTCTCGGCTCTTGAGCGATGTTATACACCCGATTCGAGGAGGAGGAGGAACCGTCTGTGGGTGCATGGTGGACCCGGTGCGGTACTCCGGGGCGAGAAGGTCGCAGATGATGGAGTTGAGCCTGTGACAGGGGAGCACTACTGACCGGTGATTTTATTGTGACTCGACGGATATCCGGAGAATATCGATCGGAGTACAGGCCGGTCCGGATAGCTAGAGCCTGAGGTTTTGAGATTTGATGATATAGACCAGTCCGGATAGCCGGAGCCCCAGATATTGAGATTCGAGATTGCAGGCCAGTCCGGATTGCCGGAGCCTGAGATATTGAGATATTGAGATATTGGGATTTATGTTTCGTGTCGATACTTGACACCGATTTCATGTTGATTTCATTGATGATACCTCGATTTATAAATATACAGAAATCTTACTAAATTAAGAAAACAGTTTCACATTCATGATACATTCTGTTTTCATTATATTGTATTCATACCTCATATTTATGATATGTTGCTATCTGAGGCACTGACACGAGCACATGGTATTACACTTATGTATAGATGTTTACCCTTGCCACCTTATCATGCTTCAGACTTTATAATTTTGAGGATATATATTATGATCGTATTGACCTAGGATTGAGTCATATATACGATTTCTGCTCTGTGATGTTTTCTACTCATGAGTTGGCAACCCACCCCTGTTGTGCCACAGTTTCTTGCAGGTTTTGCCGTACAGGTTCGTTGCGGCTTTCTGGCACACTGCTTCCATTCCGGGTGATTGTTTTGGTAGGTGGGTTCACTTGTATCGTGACCACCATTATACTTTTATTTATTCAGTTGTATCTAGAAAACTCCATCAACCAGACTTGTATTATTTGATAACCTTAGAAGACCAGTTGTATATACTTTCGACCTTAGAGTCGCGCGTTGTATTATTACGATTTTCTTGATATTGTTGAGTTTCCTTTTGAGTTTTGATACTCGCCCTTCGGCATTGTATATTATATTGCCTGTGTGGTTGTGACCGCCAATTGGCGAAGAGTTAGCTCCTACTTGGGGATGCCTTTATTCATATTATGCATGTTGTACCCTTTTGGGGCCAGTATTTACAAAGGAAACTCTGCCGAAATTTTCAGAAAAGACTTGAGATTTCAAAACGCAATACTTTGGCTTATGTTATTAAAACCACTTGCTTTAAAAATAAGTTTTCTTCACTTCTTCTTTAAAAATGGTTTAGATTTCTGGGATTTTTGCCTTGAATTAGATGGGGTCCTATAGACTTCATATGATTCAAGTGCCAGTCACGTGCCATTTCGGGTCGTGACAAAGTTGGTATCAGAGCGCTAAGTTAACCTTGGTTCGAGTTTATATTTGACTATGCGGAGACTAGGGCGTTTGTATATATACAGAATCTAGGCTTGACCTTACGGAACTTAGACTTGGTCGAGGGGGTATTAGACCCGAAATTTCGTCGCGTAGGTTGACCTTGGTTGATGGAGTAGGCGACTTAAGGAGAGTGACGTACTGTGTGTATGTTCCGCGGCATACTTATGATACGCTACTCCGCTTAAGAGGCCTTAGGATGTACATTTCCTTGCACAGCATTATATTCATTCCTATGATCTATCCTCATCGATATCGGTTTATGGTTTTTGCTGCCACGATTACACAGGCAGAGAGAGCTACGGTTAGAGTTGCGTCAGCACGAGCTCGTCATGGACAGGGACTGACCAGGGTGTGATTCCAGGGACATACGATTTGCATAGATGCATCGCCCTATTGTGTTTTCGCGCCATGAGCGTTGATGGATTGCTTTTACAAGATTTCTCGGACGTGCAGATTGGCACCAGAGGATTCGGCCACTGCTAGAGGCCAGCCAGAATGTGATGACCGTCGATGCACCGATTATACTTGATGATTGAGGCACTATTCAGCATGCGGACGAATGAGCCAGTGTTGCTGTGAATGACGGGATATCGCCCTAAATGTTTGGAGTTAATGCCGCACGAGTTGTACTTAGAGATATGATGAAAGATCGCTAGTCACCCATGGAGGAATGATTAGGACATGTTATTCGTTGCCTACCCCGATGTGAGGTCATCGGATTGATTGATTCCAGCTAGAGACGACTTCATGCAAGTACGTTGGGAGTCGAAGGAAAGCGATCGAATGTCAGAAACCCATTTTTCCAAGTTTAAAGTATTCGGAGAAATATGCAAGTAATTCCGTGGACCCTCTAGAAGAATGAAACCCTAACTCTATATAATGACCATGAGAACGTTTGAAACCTTAGGGTTTGCAGCAGTTCAGTGGTGCCGTTAATGAGGCTTGGGTTTGCCCTTTTACGGCTGGTCTATAGGTACTGTGGCATGTACTAGGATACTATTAAACTGTACTCAAGATGTTGAGCTCTTGGGGGATTATGGAATTTTGACGAATCGATCAAAAGGTTCGACGTCATTCAGATGTCATGTGATGGGATACATTGCTTGGGAGACTCCAGATACGAGTATAGCCATTGGAGCACAGTCTATGTAGCCACGACGAGATGAGTCCGAATCAGTCGACATTAGAGAAAAGTGGAAGAAGAGTTTCGTACGAGATCTTGATGAGATGACGTTCCACTCCGCTGACATCAGAGATGTGATACGCATGCAAAGGCATTGTAGAAGGATGTATCTTCCAGAAGAAGTCGCGATGAGTATGCAGCCGTTCCGGAACAAGAAACAGATTTAGTAAAGGATGATGACTTCCGGGCAGTTCGGCAGAAACGAGATTTAGGAGAGACCTCGACAGAACCTTTCTGAAATACTCTACGAGAAGACTTGGACCTAGGATCGGTCATATTGCGCACACCCAATAGGCCAGAGTTCGGCATTGTCGACGAGATGTGTTATGAGTGACCATGACAATTGGCCAGTGATCTATAGAGGATGTGCTAGAGCGGGACTGTTTCCGCCATCTTTGATTTCGGCATTTTGGGCCATTTATTTGCATGATTGAGATTTTGTGCACCACAGTTGCACTTGACTTCGATTTGACATCATTCGAGATGCTGATTTTGATTTCATACCTATGGTATGCATAGGATTTGACTTATACTTTCGGCATAGTTTTCATGCACTTTTAGTATTTTGATTCGATTTTGTGAACGCTGATACACATGGTTGTGAGATTATATACCACGGTATACCTGATTTGGATTTGGATTGAAATGTGTCGTATATCGTCGATTTCGATTGTGATACTCGATATTTGTTTTCATGCATCTTGTGCACTTGGTTTAGATTCTTGCGCATAATTTACGCGCTTGATGCAATTTTGGTGCACACTAGATGCACTAAATCGAGATTCTTCGTGCATATCAGATGCACCTGATATTGCTGTCAGGCACGCCCGTTGCCTTTGACAGGTGTTTCGTGCACATCCGTTGCACTTAGTTTTTCTTTCTGTGCGCATGTATTTTGAAGTTGCCAGTTTGCATTCCGTTTCGGCCAGTTTTCCTTTGTTCTTTCACGGCCGGATTTTTCCGATGGAGGGGGTTATTCGCAAGTGTGCAAATTAGATATGTAGAGGGGGTTTCTTGTAAATAAGGGATTATGATAATCTAGCATCTTTTGATTCCATTCCTTTCTTCATAATGGATTGCTTTAATGAGATAAGATTTGATTAGAATTGGATGTGACATCATAACCTCATTATCATCACTTTTCTTATGCTCACCATTATTCTCCTCTTGTGCTCACCTCCCTTTGTTTTTTCCTTCATCCATTCAAGAGAATGGCCGGCCACATGATTTCGATTTCCGTGCGCACCAGACGCACGTGGCATTCTTATGCACATTTTGGGATTGATTTCCTTGAGCAGTATGTATTATGATATTTACTATTTAGTAGAGTAGTTGAGCAGGACTAGTCAGAGGACAGTACATGAATATATTTTTGCATGCATTGAAAGTTATCGAAGAGATTTCCAAGAAAGGAGCTATAGTCTCAGTATTTACCTATGTGTCCGAGGTGACATGAGACATTTTACAAGGGAAACCCTTCTAAATTTTTTTCAAAACGGTGAGACGTGTATGTTAAACAGAGGGTGTGTGTGTGTGTAGTTATTTTCTTACAATAGACGTCCGCCACTGTGCAGTGATACGGGCATCACACAGCGACTTAAAAGGATTTGGCATGCATTTCTTTCAGATGTTTACATGTATAGTTTTGATATTTACATGTATAGTTTTGATGTATATCATGTTGGTTTTCGTATTGGATTTAGACATTGGTGTCTTCACCATAACTCCGATGATTGCGGGATGCTTGACGGAGTTTTGATTTTGGTTTATATACTCGTTTTTCATGCGCATGCATTGCGCTACGATATGTTTTATGTATTTATGATTTTGGAGCCCCGACGACTTGGTCTTTTTATTGAAATGTTTTAGAAATTGGGGGAGTTTAAATTTAAATTCGGGGACCGAATTTCTTTAAGGAGGGAAGATTGTAACATTTCAGAAAAATAAAATATTATTTTTGAGAATTTTTATATTTAAATAATAAATATTATGAATATTTTAATGGTGCGGTATAATTAAATACAGATAAATTGGGGAAAATTTGAAAAATTATAAGAATTACTGAAATGAGGGTGTTTTATGTGAGTTAGGCAAATTATGGATTTTTATAATTAATTATACACTATTTTAATGCTAATCGCGATTAAATATCGCTAATCTTGCATTAATCCGGTTTTGTGCACATGACTTGTACGATGTCATATTTCACCTTTTTACATTTTCTAGCATGGCTCTTTTCTTATTTTCTTGCATGGTTGTTTTTAAAATGAGAGGAGGAAATAGAAAAGAAAAAGAAAAAGGAAAAGGTTAGAATAATGGGTATGGGCATGTGAGAGAGAGAGAGAGAGGTGAGGGGTCAAACCTAAGTCTTGGCATTTCTCCCCTTCATTGTTTCCTTCACTCTTCCCTCTCCTCCCTCAACCTTGGCTGCCTCCTCCCTCCTCCCTCCTCAAACACCTCACTTTAGTATAAAAAATTCATCAAAAGTCCATCCCCACATCACAAAAAGTATGCACAAGCTCACAATAAACACTTTGGACCAAGAAAAATCGGATTTTGAAGACTTGGGGCAACTTAAGAAAATTCTTGAGTTGCCAAATGAGGTAATACTCTTACCATTAGCATTGTATTTCATTCACTTTAGAACCTATATTAGTTTAGAAGTGAATTAGTGTTGATTTGTGGACTTTGAAAATTTCAAGTTAAGGTTAGGGTTTGAATTGAATCCAAAAGTATAGTTAAGGTTAGTAGTGACCTTATAACCCCTCTAGTGTTAGTTCATGGACTGAAACCTGAGACTTAACCTCAAATGTGAACTTTGAAAATCTGCCGACATTGGAATTTCTGGAAATTGTGATGCTAATTAGAGATCTGCTAACACCCGGGAACCCTAGAAATTATTTAGCAAACACAGAGAGATGTGCAGGCAACCTGGAGTGTACCCTGAAGACCCGAGATCCTACCCCTCTTACATGGGCGCAATTTTAATCTTCATGGCCGCAATTTGCGGCCAGGGTAGGGGTGTCTGCCCCCCGATTTGGTCCATGGTTCCATTAGCAGTAAACTAGACCCCTCCTATGTGCAATTTTGGCTAATTTCCGCTAGGGTAAAATCTGGGACCATTTTCATGAGTTGCTGCCTTGTTTTCATGATGTTTATGAATTGGAATTTGGTATTTGTGTTTTATCTCGGTCGATTCACGTTTATATGTCGATCGTCAAGAGTTGTTTGGTTATCCTTGCATGTGTAAACTATAGGTTTTAACCTATGCGTGATTCGTGCGACATTTTGGTTTTCGTGCATGATTTCCGTTTACGATGCTATATGTGTATATATGTAGGTACTCCCATGTGGACTTCGGATGATGAAGAAGAGAATGGCGACGTCGACTTCGGAAGTAAGGATCAAGGTGAGTAGATATATATTTACGGGGGAAGTCGGGTGGATGGAGTATAGCACCCCCGCAGTTTCGTAGTGTAGTATACGAATACGTATACCTATATATATAAATATGTTTATTGTGAGACTAGATGATTATCTAGATAGACTTAGGAGTTCGTGGATAACTTTTAGTGTAATTGGATGATAGTGTCGATAGTTAGTTTTAGTCGCGAACCCTAGATTAATGGTTTGCATACACGCACACACACACACACTCTCGCATACATTTTATTTACTTGTGCGTATATGCGGATATGTATATACACACACATAGGTATGGGACTTTGTGTGTGTGTGTGTACACACACACACACACACACACACATGGATGATGAGGATAGTATATGGTATTTGGAGATGAGTCGATGAGATTGGACGTGATGCCATGAGATCGGTGATGCGATTGGTTCGTATTATGAGATACGACATGATTAGTATAGCGGGTCCTTAGGCGATGTGTTTTCATACACACGCATATATATGTGTGTGTGTGTGTGTGTGTGTGTGTGTGTGTGTGTGTAGATAGTATCAGTATGTACTAGACTTAGATCAGTACTCCTAATACAGGATATGATAATAAGGATACCAGATGAATAATGAGATAAATTTGATATTCGGCCCGTACCCAGATTTGGGATGCCGTACGATGGATTTACCGTACGAGCTATATATTGATGATAGATCCGCGCTCTTGATTCGAGTATGTCATGTTATATATTGTATCATATGTGATACTATTGAGGAGGGATCACCGACTATTATATATTATATATATATCGACTCAGATTTAGGTGGTTTCCTTACCTTTTCGATTAGCCTGTTAGTTTAGTCCTGTAGTTTACTTGTAGATGTTATACTAGACTCGAGTTATACCTATTTCAAAACTAACAAATCGTGAGTATTTTCAAAGACAGGCCAAGAGATTCTACGGATATTTCAAAGGACTTAACTTTTTCTTAAAAACACCGTAGCCCTTATTTTCTAAACACCACGATTCGTATTATTTCAAATGGCAACACTGTATGACTCGTATATATTAATGTAGATTCTTCATTGTTGTGTTTATTACTCATTTTCCGCATATTCTTGCTATTCGCATCGTATTGCATGTTTAAATGTGTTTTATTGTTATATTGAAACCCATGCTGTCAGGACACCAGCACCATTACCAATAATGCGTATGCTCCATGTACACCTGCTTGCCGGCTCACACACATTATTATCGGTAGTTGCCATGTCACGTACACATTAGAAAATACTACTTCATTAGTATAAAATGTTAGCTGATAGTTTTGACATGATAGTAGTGAGCTTGCTTTTATATGATAGGTTAGACATTGCATTTATTACTATGATTTTCATGCATATTTATATATTCATCTGCCATGACATTATGGGCCAGTCCGGATTACCGGAGCCCAATATTATGAAACTCATTGTTTATTTACCCTTGAGATTTGGATTTCGGATTTCCATGAGATTTCTGAATTTGGAGAAACCGCAAAAAATTTATAAACGTATCATCTTTTTAAAAGATAGAAAATGCGGTTTTCTCATGATATGATTTGAGATATGTTCACCATTAGTTTTCTCGGCTCTTGAGCGATATCATACACCCGATTCGAGGAGGAGGAGAAACCGTCTGTGGGTGCATAGTGGACCCGGAGCGTTACCTCTGGACGAGAAGGTCGCAGATGATGGTGTTGATCCTGTGACAGGGAAGCACTACTGACCGGTGATTTTATTGTGACTCGACGGATATCCGGAGGATACCGATCGGAGTACAAACTAGTTTGGATAGCCGGAGCCTGAGGTTTTGAGATTTTATGATATGGACCAGTCCGGATAGCCGGAGCCCCAGATATTGAGATTCGAGATTGCAGGCCAGTCGGGATTGCTGGAGCCTGAGATATTGAGATATTGGGATTTATGTTTCGTTTCGATACTTGACACTGATTTCATGTTGATTTCATTGATGATACCTCAATTTATAAATATACAGAAATCTCACTAGTTAAGAAAACAGTTTCACATTCATGATGCATTCTGTTTTCATTATATTGCATTCATACCTCATATTTATAATATGTTGCTATCTGAGGCACTGACACGGGCACATAATATTACACTTATGTATAGATGTTTACCCTTGCCACCTTATCATGCTTCAGACTTTATCATTTTGAGGATATATATTATGATCGTATTGACATAGGATTGAGTCATATATACGATTTCTGCTCTGTGATGTTTTCTACTCACGAGTTGGCAACTCACCCCCGTTGTGCCACAGTTTCTTACAGGTTTTGCTGTACAGGTTCGTTGCGGATTTCTGGCATACTGCTTCCATTCCGGGTGATTGTTTTGGTAGGTGGGTTCACTTGTATCGTGACCATCATTATACTTTTATTTATTCAGTTGTATCTAGAAAACTCCATCAACCAGACTTGTATTATTTGATAATCTTAGAAGACCAGTTGTATATTCTTTCGACGTTAGAATCGCGCGTTGTATTATTATGGTTTTCTTGATGGTGTTGAGTTTCCTTTTGAGTTTTGATTCTCGCCCTTCGGCGTTGTATATTATATTGCCTGCGTGGTTATGACCGTCAATTGGCGAAAAGCTAGCTCCCGCTTGGGGATGTTTTTATTCATATTATGCATGTTGTACCCTTTTGGGGCCAGTATTTACAAAGGAAACTCTGCCGAAATTTTCAGAAAAGACTCGAGATTTCAAAACGCAATATTTCGGCTTATGTTATTAAAACCAATTGCTTTAAAAATAAGTTTTCTTCACTTCTTCTTCAAAAATGGTTTAGATTTCTGGGATTTTCGGCTTACTTGAATTAGATGGGATCCTATAGACTTCATATGATTCAAGTGCCAGTCACGTGCTATTTCGGGTCGTGACACTTCTCTTTATATATATATATATATATATATATATATATATATATGAATTTTCATTGTATCATGGTTGATGATATATAGAACTAGAATATATGAGAATCACACATGAAGAAAGATGAGTAGATAATGATTTAGATTAATGAATTAAAAAAAAAGAGAATGAGTCATAATTCTTTGGTTGCTTGTAGAAGTCTTGAGAAACCATGACTCACCTCTTCTCTTTCGGATTTATTCATTGATATTTATTATTATCAATCTCATTCTTATCTCATTAGCTAATGGTTCACAAAACATCCAAGTTCATCTTTTTCTTCATCTCACTCTCTAGATTTTTCTTGAGTTGAGAAAAAGAAAAGATAAAAGTATTTTAGTGAGCAAATCCTACTTCATCAACCTATACTATTTTAGCCCTTTAGTATAGCTTGTTAACTTCACTACTATATTGATTAGTGAAGTGAGAGCTTGAGTGAGAGAGACTTCAAGGTGGATCATTTTCGACGATGAAGACGATAAACAAGCTCGACCCTTTCTTTAAGTGGAGTCAAAGAAGAGTTTTAGGGACTACTACTTGGAGTTTTAGAAGTGAAGGACTGGTCTACAAAGGTTGTAAACTCTCTACACTTAGTTTAGAATGTAGTTTGCTTACTTTGAAATCCTAATTCTCTAGTTCGATTCTTACTTAGTATATTTAGACCTTTAGAGTTTTTAATTTGCATACTTGATGCCCATATAAACCTAGTAGAGTTGTTAAGACATACTTTCAATAATACCGACTTTGTAAGACTTGATAGGCTTACTGATGAAAGAAAGTGGCAGGGAATTTTCTTACCTGAGTGATGCAGAGCAGGCCGAAGAACTCATATTTGGAACGGAATACATCAAAATATGCAGAAAAGGAAATTACAATTTTAGGACCTACATCCGGAGCGCAATTTTATCTTTTATCAAGGTTTAAAAATGACTTTTATTATTATTTTTCGGAAGATAAACGATGTCGGAAGCTTCATGACAGGTGGCTTTTGCCCCTGCAATCAGGCAAGTTTTACGAACCATCAATTCATTAAAACTAATTTCAGAGCTTCTAGAGTTCGCCATATTGAACGAGATCTAGTCAAAGTTAGGGCCGTGCCTTCGTGCTACACTAACAGATTGAATTAAAGCAAATTTTTTCTGGTTCGAGCACATTTCGGGTTTGTTTGAAGGGCGTAGGAAGGCTCCAAATTTATGGTGCAGAGTTATAGTTTTTGTTAGTTTATTTATTGCATTATTAGGTTTTGTAAGGTTTAGTCCATTTAACAATATTTTGCTTCGTTTTGTATTTAGATTGTGTTTCAATGAAATTCAAGATTTTCCTCTGCCTTCTTCTGCACCTTCTGGGCTTTTATCTTCATATGCGATAGGACAATACCTTATGCCATCCCACCTGCGACACAGTTACACCATTGAAAAATACCATATACTACCACTTATATTCTACTATTTATCAGGACTCTTAAAAATCTTGAAACTCGGAAGCGCGCATCGGATTGGCTCGACAGCTCGACAGTGGGCCGTTTAAGCTTGTTGTTTTCTTTTTCTTCTTTTTTCTTTTTTTTTCTTTTTCCGTTTAAGCTTGTTTGATAGTTAAACAAACCGAGCTTGAGCATAATTGAAGCTCACTAAAATAAATTAACAACATTATGAACATAACCTGTTCGAGCTCGGCTCATGTTTAGGCTCTATAGTTTAGGGCTCGGATATTCTGTGGCTTATTTAATATTTAGTAGTAATAATAAAATAATTACTTATTCTTAAATTTAAATTTAAGATCATATAATTTTATTTATTTTCTAAAAATGGCCCATAAGTCTCAATCCAAGTACGTACACACAACATCCATGCAAAAAACACAGCACAAACAAACACAACACCACACGCATCCAGAAGATCTACGAATTTGCCTCGAACGTTATGGTCACTTCTTTTTCTAGGGTTCGATCATCGCACTCCCCTCAGGAGGAGAAGTGTCATACCAACTGAGTTATTGCTCATTGGTAAGATAATATTAATTAGTTGGTCAATATTAACTCGCAACTCAGATGATAATGAATATTCAGTCAAATATTGTCATACTAAAATATCGAAGAATCTAGAGACCGGCATGATTTTAAACAATCGCTAGTTTATTCGTCTATTAATATCAACAATATTTCTCATTGCTCAAATTTTCAAATATACTACCGAATATATATATATATATTCCCTATAATTATTTATACCTATTTTTCCAGATTTTGAATAAGCTTCATATAGCTCGAGGCCCGGTTCCACTCAGTGAATGCCCGTTCAAGCCCGTTCGGCAAATATAAAAACTTGCATGGAAGCAAAATAGAAAATCAAATATTAATATAATTTCATGTGGAGCACACTACAAATGATACAAATCAACACTGTTGGAGCCTGGAAACCTCGACACAATCTATCTTTGAGCGTCACCAAATCCAATCAATCCCACTGCCTTTGTGGTCTTTTTTGGCATCATTTTTGTCACCCATCTTTCTAAATTTTGCCATAAAATTTTCAATTTTTTTATTTTGTATCATTTATTTTTTTCACTGCTCGTCAGATATAACGAGGCTGACCGCATGGGATTGTATTTGCTTAAGGGGCTGTTTGGTTGCAGGATTATGGAATTTGGATTCCAAAATAGTACGGTTGAAATTTCTGGATTTGGTAATTTGTTGTTTGGTTGGTTTTGGATTCCTAGTATTGGATTTGTAGATCCTTTTAATCTTTGTTTGGTTGGTGAAAAAAAAGTGGGATTTGGATTTGAGGATTTTAGAGAGAGAGAGAGAGAGCATTGTTAAATAAATAAAGTGCATGGACCCCATCTAAAAGTACAATGAATAGTGCCAAATCCTTGAAAATCCTTGAAAATTTTTAGGATTCCATAATCCTTGTTTTGTGGTGGGCCCCCCATAAAAAACAAAGGAATCCTAGAAATCCTAATCTTGCAACCAAACACAAAATTATGGAATCCTAGGATTCCACAATCCAAAATCCAAATCCAAACTCATAATCCTGCAACCAAACAGGCCCTAAGTGGGTTGCCACTGTAGCTTTGTCGAATAAGAATTAAAATAAAAAATAAAAAAAGAGGACACGTCGGCAATATGGCATGAGAGCATTTGCTACATGCAAAACTTTACACTTCTCCCTCGTTCACAATTACATGTCAGTTTAGACTTTTGCACGGCAATTAAGATATGATTTAAAGTCTATTTGAAAGAATTATTAATATTGTCATTCGAGTAAATTTTTCTAAATTACCTTAAATGCATATTGTTTTCTCATCTTCTTAAATTTTCTTTAGAACCTTACACCAATACTTTTAAATGAGGCCAGTTTAGATATTTTACAAAAACACAATCGTAAATATAGTGAGAAATTCTATACCATTCATCTTTATATCATAAGGGATCGGTCTGAGGTACAATGTCAGATAAAAAAATTTATCTAACAAATTAGGACCGTTCAAAGTTAAAATCTACCGGTTGTTATTTAACCACTACTTAAAGTAACAGTTAATATCAACGTTGGATAAAGAATTATACAACAAATTAGAACTGTTTATAGTTAACCGCTATTTTAAGTAGCGGTTAAATGTGACGGTTTTTATTTAACATATACTTAAACTATAGCGGTTTATAATTGACTTATACATCAATATTGGATAAAAAATTATACAGTAAATTAGAACCGTTTATAGTTAACCATTACTGTAAATAGCGGTTAAATCTAACGGTTTTTATTTAATCTATACTTAAAACTGCGGTTAAAATCAAAAGTTAATTTATCCAACAAATCAAATCCGTTCAGAGTTAACCGCTACTTAAACCAGCGGTTAAATCTAACAGTTCTTATTTAAGCTCTACTTAAAATAATTATTAAAATCAAAAGTTAATTGCTGCTTAAGTAAATTTTTTTTCAAGCGGTTACGGAATATATCATCCTTCGACTTTCGAACCCTATTTTCCGCCACAGAACGTCTTCGAAGTGGTTATGGTATATTTTTTATTTTTACGTTTACATACGTTGTCATGTCTATTAATCTAGCCTATGAGTGGACTATCCCCGAATTAGAAAAAAAGGAATAATAGTGGAAACAGATGTAGGAACAATAAAACTAACTGATTTATGTTATAAAATCAATCCAAGAAATAATACAATACCTAGTAATAATCGCAATTCAAATCACATGAAAAAACGTCCAACTTACTTCAGAAAACCCTAACAAAAAACCCTAAATAATAACAAAATCTATAGTAATTAAAATAATTAATTTGCCTTATGAAATCGTTCTAAAAATCAGGAGAATACCCAGCAAAAATAGCAGTTCAAATCATAGTAAAAATCGCCCAATTTCGATCTCAAAACCCTAATCCGCTGAGACTGTTGGGGCAGTTTCCTCTTTTATACAGTAATACGAACCGCATTTTAAGCGGTGGTTAAATATTTTAACCTATTTTTTGTAGAGTGTTTTTCGTCACCCCATTGAGATGGGAATGTGCGCGCTTATCAGGCGTATACTTATTTCCCTTGCTTAGGGTAGGATGGGCTTTATTGATTGTGGAGATTTGAATTTCCGGCAGCCGCGGACTAAGCGGCCGTTAATTACCCCTCGCTTTTGGAGTGAGAGAACCTCCGATTGACAGGTAAAATTGGTTATACGAACTCATTGTGCAGTGTGTGTTATGTTTTGAAGGACGTATCGGGGATATCGTAGAATTTACGGGGGTTTCGCAACCAGGATAGCGGGCTGGGGGTCAAGGGGGCTAGCAGCTCTCTTGTGGGGTGCGGGGTAGCGCCCCATTAGAAATTTTTTCTAACGGGAGACGTGTTTTGAGTGTGCAGCGTGAGGGAAAAAGAGATACGAGGAGCATCTTAAGGACGCGTGAGCAGCGCGGGTCACATGTCATGCACGTGGGTGCTGGGCGCCAGCGAGTCACGTGCATGGCGCTGCGCGCTGGGCGCCAGCGGATCACGTGCCTTGCACGTGGGCGCTGGGCGCCAGCGGTTCACGCGCATGGCCCGTGGGTGCTGGGCGCCAGCGGATCACGCGCCCTATATATAGGTGTAGTTCCCACGGAAAAAAGGGGGCTTAACCCCTGAAGTAGGAGTTGAACTCCCGAGTGACTTTTGGAGTTAAACTTCTAAAACAAGGATCTTTTTGTGGAGTTAAACTCCTAAAAGATCTGGATTTTAAGGTTCAACTCCTTCGAGAATTTGGATCTCAGAGTTGAGCTTCTCAGAGATTGGTTGGGAGTTAAATTTCTAAAGAAGAGATTCTTGTTCGGAGTTAAACTCCCAAGAGATTTTCGGAGATGATGAAAGGGGAACCCTTTCTTCTTCCTTGAGCCCTGAATCTTGTCTTAAGCCTTAGATTTTCCCTAAGTGGGATTTTTGGAGATGGGTATTCTTCTTCCTCCTCTCTGTTGGCTGGATCTTGGAGAAAAGAGAGTGAGACTTAAAAAAAATGTCCCTCATAATGCTCATAAGTGGGGACTCCCCGGATCATGACACGTGGCAAATGACGTGTCCCGCATCTCAAGGAAACAGGCAGGCACTCTACATTGGAGGCACTCCCCGGGATATCGTCTCGAGGTATGACCCGACCTTCTATGGATCCCTGAACACTCCTATGCACGCCTTACAAATGACCATGGGCTCACCTCTGAGCCCTTCTACGCGCTGAGCTTCCTCAGCCCTCCCAGCTCGCCTCCGAGCTATCACAGAACCGAGCTTTCTCGGCCTCCCGCTCATCTTGAGCCTCCCGCCGATCTAAGCTTCCCCGGTTCTACCGAGCAACCTAGAACGCAGATCCCAAGCGCATCCGCCATGGCTCCGCGTAGCTCGCCAGAAGCGAGATATTCGCTAACGATCCCGCGATCCATGTCGTCTTATTCCCCCATTAACGATCGTATCTGGTCATTAACGAGGGAATCCCGTCATTCATGCAGGCGTAACGTCATGGGCGTAACCGACGACAAAGATCTCGTGCCAGCTCCCTCCATGCGACCACTATAAAACCCCCTTTCCCAGACGACTCAGGTAACGCAATTTTATTCCAATAAGCCGCTACTCTGCTCAAATTCCTTGGCTAACTTGATCGTCGGAAGGTCCACGGTGATACAACTACCCCGGGAATTCTTTTGCAGATAGCTCGGCTTCGCCTCAAAACAAGCCCACTGAGATCCACACGCTTAGGGAGACAACCCTCAACACCAATCTCAGCCGTTCATCAACGCTCGCGACAGATCGACAGAGGACAACATCTGAAGGAGATCCCAGTCTCTATCAGTTGGCGCCATCTGTGGGAAACGATTTCTTCCACTCATCGAAAGTTGATCTTCCGCTCTCGACTTCATGGCGAGCGAACACTGTGATGATCCAAGCACAAGCCGCTGCCTTCCCCACAATGGAGGCACGGATGGATCCACTCCTCCCCCTAATGCCGTCCACGTCCTCTTTGCACGGATCGACAGGCTCGCGTCCATAGTGGATGCCCTTGTCTACGTCCAAACGGCGGGCCCAGCCCTCCAGGTCGTTGTTCCCCCTCCCCGGGATCGCGACTTCTGCAGAGGGGGAGATGACACTGCCTACGCTGGCACCACTGAACAGCGTCTTACTCTCTCTGGCGACCGCAGGTCCCCCGCGGTGACCGATTCAATGACCCGCTGGACGCCACATGGCTCCACACCGCGGTCTTGTGAAAGAGCCCATCGTCCCGAGGCCCATCGTGTTCCCGTCCATCCCGAGGAGGTGTCGGTCAGCTCGTCTGCTCCCGGGCATGGTCGGCACCCTCTCCTTCGATGGGGACGCATGGGCGGCACTCGCTGTGAAGACTCAAGAATGACCTCAGCTGGGGACCTGAGGAATTTGATAGAATGGAACAGGAGTCACAGCCAGGCGCAGGCCACAAGCGGGAAGGGCCACAACTCCGACTACGTCGAATCCTCGGGTACCACAACCGTCTCGACGTCCTCAAAAAGAGAATCGAGGGTATACATCGGAGGGTCATCCATCAGGCGAGGGGGCTAGATATGCCGCTGACTCGCTTACGAAGCCCTTCACCGAGGAGCTGCTCGCTGCATGCATCTCGACAAGAAACAAACCTCCTAAGGTGGCCCTCTTTGACGGAAAGTCCGACCCGAAGGACCATCTGGACGTGTTTACGGCGGGCATGAGCTTCCAGGACAACTTCGACGCTGCTCAATGCCGAGCATTTCCCGCCACTCTTATCCGAGCTGGACGAGACTGGTTCCGAGGACTCACGCCACGCTCCATCTTTACATTTGATGAGCTGGCCGCCCAGTTCCTCGGGCATTTCATCGGGAATAGATGACAGAAGCGGACTGTCGATTACATCTTCACCATAAAGAGCGGGACAAGGAATCCTTTAAAGGATACGTCACTCGCTTTTTCAATGCTCTTCTTGAGGTTCCCGAGCACCGGGATGAAACTGTCATCACAGCTCTGAGGTCAGGTCTTAGGCACAAGGAGTGGCTTCTCTCCTTTGCATTAGAGCAACCTAAGACCATGGCCAAGGTAAAAGCTTGGACTGAGCGGGAAATCTAACTCGAGTCCGAGGTAAACGCAAACCTACCCCGGGGAGACCGGACCGACCAAAAGAAGAGGGACAGAGAGGAGAAGAAGAAGGTCGACCGGCCAAAACCATACTCCCCAAAGTTCCAGGAGTATACTCCTCTTAATATCTCCCAGACCGAGCTCTTAGAGGAGGAGAAGGGCGAGCGATTCTTCAAGCTCCTGCCGGTCACCCATAGAGAGGCTAAATGAACCCGGGGCCCGTACCGCGCCTTCTATAGGTCGCAAGGCTACCCGACCGAGAACTGTAAACAACTCCATGACTATATCGAGGAGTTGATCCGCTTTGGCCACCTGGAGAAGTACCTGCGAGATAAACGCCAAGCCAATCAAATTAAAGACGAAGAGCTGACGATCGGACAGATCACGGTCATCACCGACTGATCCAAATCCGAGCAGCAAGGACACCTACCAAAATTTATATTCAATTCAGGAGAATTTAAATTGAATCTCATAATCTGTAATTTATTCAATAATAAAGATTCTCGCTTTCCTGCAATTCGGACTACTTCTCTTTATTTTTGTGCTAAAGCCCTCCTCACGAGACCACCGAGTAGCTTCCCTACTTGGTCAATCCTTAGCGGGTAACTTTCTACCCACCTACGCTAAGGATCGAAGCCCTCATCAAGAGGCCACCGAGCAGCTTCCCTGCTCGGTCAATCCCTGGCGGGTAGATTCCTATCCATCTTCGCCAAGGATCGAAGCCCTCATCAAGAGGCCACCGAGCAGCTTCCCTGCTCGGTCAATCCCTGGCGGGTAGATTCCTACCCATCTTCGCTAAGGATTGAAGCCTTCATCAAGAGGCCACCGAGCAGCTTCCCTGCTCGGTCAATCCCTGGTGGGTAGATTCCTACCCATTTACGCCAAGGATCTAGCCCTCCTCACGAGGCCACTGAGCAGCTTCCCTGCTCGATCAATCCTTAGCGGGTAACTTCCTACCCACCTACGCTAAGGATCGAAGCTCTCATTAAGAGGCCGCCGAGAAGCTTCCCTACTCGGTCAATCTCTGGCCGGTAGATTCCTATCTATCTTTGCCAAGGATCGAAGCCCTCATCAAGAAGCCATTGAGCAGCTTCCCTGCTCGGTCAATCCCTGGCGGGTAGATTCCTACCCATCTACGCCAAGGATCTAAAGCCCTCATCACGAGACCATCGAGCAGCTTCCCTGCTCGGTCAATCCCTGGCGGGTAGATTCCTACCCATCTACGCCAAGGATCTAAAGCCCTCCTCACGAGATCGCCGAGCGGCTTCCCTGCTCGGTCAATCTTTAGCAGGTAACTTCTTACCTACCTACGCTAAGGATCGAAGCCCTCATCAAGAGGCCACCGAACAGCTTCTCTGCTCGGTCAATCCCTGGCGAGTAGATTCCTACCCATCTTCGCCAAGGATCGAAGCACTCATCAAGAGGCCACCGAGCAGCTTCCCTGCTCGGTCAATCCTTAGCGGATAACTTCCTACCCACCTATGCTAAGGATCAAAGCCCTCACGAAGAGGCCACCGAGCAGCTTCCCTGCTCGGTCCATCTCTGGTGGGTAGATTCCTACCTATCTACGCCAAGGATCTAAAGTCCTCATCAAGAGGCCACCGAGCAGCTTCCCTGCTTGGTCCGTCCTTAGCAGGTAGATTCCTACCTATCTACACCAAGGATTTAAAGCCCTCATCAAGAGGCCACCGAGCAGCTTCCCTGCTCGGTCCTGGCGGGTAGATTTCTACCCATCTTCGCTAAGAATCTAAGCCCTTATCCTACCGAGCAGCTTCCCTGCTCGGTCAATCCCTGGCGAGTAAATTCTTACCCATCTTCTCTAAGGATTGAAGCCCTCCTCATGAGGCTAACGAGCAGCTTTCCTGCTCGGTCAATCCCTGGCGAGTAGATTCCTACCCATCTTTGCCAAGGTTCGAAGCCCTCATCAAGAGGCCACCGAGCAACATCCCTGCTCGCTGGCCTCCCTGACGGGTAGATTCCTACCCATCTAAGCCAAGAATCTAAAGCCCTCCTCATGAGGCCACGGAGCAGCTTCGCTGCTTGGTCAATCCTTAGCGGGTAACTTCCTATCCACCTACGCTAAGGATCGAAACCCCACCAATGGTCCACCTCGCAGATCCCTGCTCGGCTAACTCCGAGTGGTGAGTTCTTACCATCCCCTGACGGAGGTTTGGGAATCGTGTCAAGGGAGAACCCGCCGACTCCGACTAACTCTGACTTGGCTGTTGTTCACTTAACGTAAAGAACCGAATCTAAGGAATGGTCAGATACCGACCTTCCTGTTAGTGTATATGCCCTAGAGGCCATTACTGTATCATACTAGTTTGTATATTACTTAATGGAAGCTTGGGATATTCACCTTGTATATACAATCTTGCTCAAAATAGTAGTATGCTACTTGGTTTGTTTCTACTTCAATGTGTACTTGTGTTTATTTTAGTATATCACCTATACATATTAGTGGAGCCCTTAGGATCTTTGCTTGATTACCAGCGTTGTGATGGCAGTCACACTAGTGGGGGCTGGGTAATCTATAAGCACATCCTTATGCAGGTCCCTAGTCGCAGGACTATCGAGACAGGGCATCGATACTCCGGAGTAGACTGGCGCATGCGCTTCTCGTCCCAGTGTGGGAGACGGTCTGTCCCACAGCCGTTAGTACGTCGTACTGGAGATAGTATGCGGGTGCTCGTTAGGTTACGAGTACACTGGATAGGACTCGTCGGGAACTGACCGGTTGGTATTATACCTATCATCAGTTATCAGTTCCCAGGTGATATGAGTACAGCTTAGTCCGTTGACTTGACACTGTCACTTCGCCTCGAGTGTGTTCCCACTGTACTTTGATTACTACCCTACCACGGCTCAAAGGAGTCGTGCAAACAGGTAGTAGTTGGGTGCAATCCCGAAGCACTTGGAGGCAGTGACGGTTAGACAGGATTCGTCTCTCCCGGTATTGGGGGTTGACATCGCGCTGTGTCTAGGAGAGCCATTACACGAGTAGTCCCGGGCCAGGGCAAGCGAGATATACTGGTAGGCTTCCAGTGTTATCTCAGGGTGTATTGGGCTTCACTCCGACACGACTTGTACCGCTATTAGGGGACTGACGTTTACCGCCCCCTAGGCCCGCCATGCGATGTATCAGACGAACAGACCGGACTGTACGGAGATTGTCACATTCAGGCTCAGTAGGAGTTCAGATGGGTTTCACCTCGTCAGTCTTCTTGTCGGCATCTACCTGGGGACCGTTATGCACAGCTAGTGCCGCTTGCGGTCTGTAGTTAAACCCACCGCCAGCGTAGTGTCGAGTCTTTAGAGTCCCACACAGAAAGCTATTCGCCTTTTGGCAAAAGAGTAGAAGTCGCATGGTTTTGCGACAGGTCGTATGGTTTTGCGACAGGGTTCGGTCACATCCGTGCACTTGTGCACGTTTAGTGTCCGGACGGTTAACACTAGCGGGCTTTGGTTTAAGCCAGATCCTAGTGTACGTTTTGGGATTGGTTTTATCCAGTATGTATTCGTGTTCCTCGGAACGCGAGTGCGGGTGTGTATGCACAGTTGACGGAGAGACAGAGGCAGAGGATTCTCATTAGGGTTGTTGACCGTTGACTGTTGACTATTGACTTTTTGCTCAACCCTAATGAGAATATGATATGTAATTAACAATAATATTAATTAAGTATTGTGGTGACATGGTTGTTGAGGGGTTGACTTTGTTGACTTGTTGACTTTGTTGACCGGTTGACTAGGTAGGACTAGTTGACCATCATGATGACAATGGCTATCATTTCATGGCAAAAACTTTTCACTTGCTTGTTCTCTTATGCAATATGAGTGCATGAAATGATTTAGCCATTTTGACTTGAACCATTTTACATAATACTTGATTACTATTTTTGTGATGATGGTTTTGGATTATGAGAGCCAAGAGAGAAAAGTCTTTCTCATTCTATTTTTTTTCATTCTCTCTCTTGTGTTCTTGAGCTCTCATCTTCTTCCTCTTGCTCTCCCTCTCTTTAGTCTATGGTTCACTTGTCTCATGTGTTGAGAACCAAGAACCATAGAGAAAAATCCCTACACACTCTTCTCTACTCACTCTAGTTTATAAGGTTTGGCAAACCAAGTGAACTAGTTTTCTTCAAAGACCGAAGAAGAAACCAAAGGTAGAAGCTTTCAGGTGGATCGATCTTCGGCGCAAGGAGACGACGGGGTGAAGCCGATCCGGACAACCATCGAGGCTTGAAGACGAAGGAGTTCAAGAAAGAAAGGTATAACCCCCTAACCGAGTAGTTAACAACTCCTAGTTAGGTTGTTAGTTAGATGTTTAACAAAGATCCGGTTATGAGTCCATGTTACCACCTCTAGAAAATTGTTTTTCACCAAATTCCGCATGCCCAAAAGTACCGGGAGAGGTAGCATGGACTTACAGTGGTATCAGAGACTAGTTAAACTCTATCTAACATGTTAGCAAAGTAACTAGAAGATCGATCAAACAAAAAGTCACGAAATACACCATATATTCATGCTTGCTGTCGATTTTTAAAGTACTGTAAAAGTAATAAATCATGCTTCAAAAACCGACTCAGGGTTTTTATAGAAAACTGCAAAAATTTCATCCACTGAACTGATCAAAGCGCCGCGGAAACGCGGCGGGAGCATGCTCCTGCCGCGGTTCCGCGGCCGAGTTGACTCGGCTGTGGGAAATTTTGGTTGCAGTTTGTTCAGTGGGGTATTTTGGGATTTTTGGAACATGTCTTTTCAGCCCAGATTTTCCAGAACGAAAATTTTGTGTTTGGGGCCTAAAAATTCGTATTTTTGATCGAACTTCTAAAGACATGAGCTGACGGGTTTTTATCTGTGATGTGATATTTGTATTGAACGTCTGCTAATCGCTATATGTCGATTAGTGGGGGTTATACAAATCTGTGATCTGTAATGTTATTGGAATGTGTATATGAATTCATTGGATTGTCGCGGGTGAATAGCCGGGGGTTGTGAGACGAGAGTTTTCTTTTCTTTCAATTCATGTAAATTTGTAAATTGGTGTAATTATTATTTGTATGGCCGCACAACCGGGTCGGGATTGTAGCCGTCATTGTATAATTTCTTTTTACTGTTTTTGCTCCTAGGATAGACCCATGGAGGGGGTGCACAAACTACCGGGTATGCCGAAGTGCCGAGTGGCCTACTCACGGAGTTGAGGGAGGTTGCTTCGCTTCGGGTACTTGGCGGGTAGTTTGCCGCACCCGTAGGGGTCTTGGGTGGGGTATTGGCTATTCACCGCGACCGTGTAATCTGCTTTTCGTTACAGGCTCGTACGAATAGCGGATTCCTAGTATATCCAATGTGTTCATCTGTGATCTGAAATGGCTATCATTGCAATATATCTATATATGATATTTAGGCGTTGCTTATGTTTTACAGCCGCGCTAGCCCAGCCCCCGCTCTGTCGTTAGTTAAGTAACCTAACGGGTAATGACGGGGCCCCGTGGCGAATGCGAATGGCATAAGCGTACGTCATATTTTGGTTGTTTTCTGCAATGGTAGGATTAAATGATGGGACGCATTAAAAGAAATAATGCAAGAATATCACGCATTAAAAGAACTAATGCAAGAAAATAAACCTAGTTAAAATCGTTGGAACACTTTCGGAAAACCACTCGGTTCTTTTCAAAACTAATTTTTAAATGCGGAGCTTGAGCCACTCCTTTTAAAAGCTATCTTGTTCGATCGATTATATCAAGTTCACTACGTTCACGGTTTTGCCAAAACCATTCGTAGCCCTCCGTCATTTCACATGAATAGTCAATAGTATTCAAGCTGTGTATGTTGGCCAAAGTCAAGGCATAGTGATTGGTAGCTATTGGGGATTCATGTGTAGCATAGATAGATGCGTTGGTTTGGGACAGTCGTACTGCTATTTTGGCCAAATTCAAGGGTAGGTACGGATGGATCCAAATTAACCTGGAGAATGACGGGTAGAACTTGACATGTAACTTATGATATTTTGGCCAAAGTCAAGATCATAAGAGCATGGGGCAAAAATCCACATCGGGAGTTTCAAAAGAACTGAAACTTGCCAGTGTTGCATACCATTTGGAGTGTGATGATTCTGGTAGGATTCCTTCAGTTTCGTCACGTGATGATATTTGGATCCCGATCCTACTGTGAGTATATGCTACTCCTCGGGAAATTTCTCACTTAACGATCAATGCTATAAACCAAGTAGGTGTCAAGAAAGGTGTTAGCGGGGCTACGCCCACAGGGAAAAGAGGTTATTTAATTAAGGAACTTCGCGAAAGCGTTGGAAAACCTCCCTCGAAGTACCGACACTGGCCTGGCTGAACGGTTAAGCAAGTATTGTACGGTGAGATTGATTCTGACTAATTCTTCCTTTTTGGTTTGAGGAGGGATTCGAGAAACAGTGGGAGCCATCCTGTTTAGACAAACTAAAAACCATTCTAAACTTGCAAGAGTATCATGCTGAGTGTTTCTTCTCTCTCCTAATTGCAGCGACCAATCGACATGACTGGACTTAAGTTACTCCTAGATAAAAACATACTGACAGGGCCAAACTACAAAGATTGGCTCAGGAATGTCAAGATGGCAATTACTTACGACAAGCTGGGGTATCTTCTTACCACCAAAGCTCCCCCTGTCCCAGGTCCCAAAACCAGCGTCGCGGATAAGGAAATCCGTAAGACAAGGGAACTAGATTGCGCGAAGGCCAAGTGCCTCGTGCTTGCCTCTATGGACAACGAACATCAGAGGAGGCACGAGAATATGGATCTCGAATCCATATTTCTCCATACAAAAGAACTGTATGGAGAGCAGTCTCGTATCGCAAGATACGAAGTGTCGAAGAAGTTATTTTCGGCAAGGTTGGCCGTCGGATCATCGGTAGCGGAACACGTGCTTAAGATGATTGGCTACATAGAAGAGCTCACGGACCTTGGGACCACGTTGGAGAATGAGCTCTATACGGACTTGATTCTCCAGTCCCTTCCTTCCACTTACGCCTAGTTCATACTGAACTTCAACTTACAAGAAAATGAAGTTGAACTTTTAGAACTCCTCAACATGCCGAGGAGCGCAGAGGGCACCCTACAAAAAGGTAGGGAAACATCCACTTTGTTTGTAGGAGGATCTTCTTCTTCTAGGTCCAAGGCGAAAGCCAAGGGAAAGAAGAAGAAAGCCCCCGCCAAACTAAGGGGCGGTGTTGGTAAAGTGGATACGAAGGGAAAGGCAAAAGCAACAAAGAAAGTGGGAAAGCTTGTGGATAAGGAAGAATGCTTCTATTGTCATAAGAAGGGACCCTGGAAGAATGATTGCAGGGCTTGGAAAGCCAGAACACAGGATCTGAAGCAGGTTGCGGCTTCAGCTTCAGGTGTGTATGTTATTGAAATCTGTCTTTCAATAAACTCTACTTCCTGGGTATTGGATACCGGATCAGGATCTCATATCTGTAACTCTTTGCAGGCGTTGAGAAACCGTAGGGTTTTGAAGGCAGGTGACATGACCCTCAAAGTTGCAAACGGAGCTAGCATGGATGCTAAGGCCGTGGGGGACTATCACCTGGGAATGTCAGATGGACATGTTTTGGTTTTGCGTAATTGCTATTTTGTACCCAACGCAACTTGTAATATCATTTCTGTATCTTTGACTTCTAAAGAAGGTTATGAATTTGCGTTTGTAAGTAATGTTGTAAACATTCACCTTAATCAAGTTCTGATTGGGTCAGGTACATTAAGCAATGGTATATACGTATTAAACCATCCGCAGATTTTCAATGTCCAGAATACACACAAAAGAAAGTCTCCGGAAATCAATCAGACTTTCTTATGGCATTGTAGACCGGGTCACATCAATAAGAGAAGGTTGACGAAGTTACATACAGAAGGATATTTGAATCCGTTCGAATATCAATCGTATGCCACTTGTCAATCCTGTCTCAAAGGAAAGATGACAAAGACTCCGTTCATTGGACACGGAGTAAGAGCGAGCGAGCTCTTGGGACTCGTACACAGCGACGTGTGCGGTCCAATGTCTACACATGCGCGAAGCGGTTATTCTTACTTCATTACTTTTACGGATGACTTTTCAAGGTATGGTTATGTCTTCTTAATGAAACATAAGTCCGAAGCCTTTGGAAAATTCCAGGAATATAAGAATGAAGTAGAAAAACAAACCGGCAAAAGTATCAAGATTCTAAGATCGGATCGAGATGGAGAATACTTAAGTGTCGAGTTCCTGGACTATTTAAAAGAGAACGGAATTCTCTCTCAGCTTACTCCTCCATACACTCCGCCGGAGAGACGGAACCGAACTCTATTGGATATGGTAGTCCATGATGAGTAACGCCGAGTTACCGCGATCATTCTGGGGGTATGCGCTAGAATCGGCAGCATACCTTTTGAACCGAGTTCCCACTAAGACTGTGCCTACTACACCATATGAGATGTGGTGTGGGAAGAGGCCCCATCTCAATCACATTAAGACATGGGGAAGTCCAGCTTTTGTCAAAAAGCAGCATGCGGACAAGCTCGAGGCACGCTCAGTACAGTGCAAGTTCGTGGGATATCCAAAGAACTCCAAGGGATATTTCTTCTACTGCGAAGAGGAACAAAAGGTTTTTGTTTCTCGTCATGCCCACTTTCTAGAACACCAGTTCTTAGAAAAGGAAATTAGTGGGAGCGCAGTAGAACTGGAAGAAATTCCAGAACCACAGACTATTACTGAAAGGTTAGTGGAACCAGAGGGTTCAAAAGAACATGACATTCCTACGCCGCTTCGCAGTAGTAGGCAGTCTCATCCGCCCGAGAGATACTACGGTTTTCTCATAGACGGGGATAGAGAGGATTGCATCATAGATTATGATGAGCCTACTAGCTTCCAACAGGCCGTTCAGAGCGTTGACTCGGTAAAATGGCTAGATGCAATGCGGACCGAAATGGAGTCCATGTACACCAACAAGGTATGGACGTTGGACATTGCTCCAGACGGGGTAAAACCCGTATGATGCAAGTGGATCTTCAAAAGGAAGATTGGTGTAGATGGACAGGTTGAGACCTATAAAGCTAGACTTGTTACAAAGGGTTTTCGTCAAAGACCTGGTTTGGACTATGAAGAAACCTTTTCTCCAGTGGCTATGCTGAAATCCATTCGGATCCTTCTTGCCATTGCTGCCTTCCACGATTATGAGATCCGGCAGATGGACGTAAAGACTGCTTTTCTAAATGGAAATTTAGAGGAGTGTGTCTATATGGACCAATCAAAGGGTTTCATTCAGAGTGGGAGCAGCGGAAAGGTGTGCAAGTTGCTTAAGTCCATCTATGGACTAAAGCAGGCATCGCGGAGTTGGAACATCTGTTTTGATGAGACGGTTAAGGAATTTGGCTTTATCAAAAATCCAGATGAACCATGCATCTATAGTAGATTTGTAGCGAGAACTGTAGTGTTTCTCGTTTTATACGTGGATGGCATTCTCTTAATAGGAAATGACATTCCTATGCTACAATCTGTCAAGGGGTTCTTGTCACACAGGTTCTCCATGAAAGACCTAGGTGATGCCTCATACATCCTGGGGATCCGGATCCATCGTGATAGATCCAAGAGGATATTAGGACTTTCACAGTCTAGGTACATTGACACCATACTAAAAAGATTCAGTATGGAAGATTCCAAGCGCGGTAACCTACCGGCTTGTCACGGGATCACCCTCTCTAAAGAGATGTCTCCCAAGACTGATTTGGAGAGGGATCGCATGTCTATTATACCCTACGCTTCTGCGGTAGGCTCTATAATGTATGCGATGTTGTGTACCAGACCGGATGTAGCTTATACACTGAGTGTGGTAAGCCGGTATCAGTCAAACCCTGGGGAGAAACACTGGATAGCGGTAAAGAACATTCTCAAGTACCTGAGAAGGACTAAGGAGATGTTCTTGGTATATGGCGGAAAAGACCTCCAGATCGAGGCCTTTGCTGACTCCAGCTTCTAGAGTGACAAGGATGATTCCAAGTCCATGTCGGGTTTTGTCTTTACCCTCAATGGAGGGGCGGTGTGTTGGAAGAGTTCTAAACAGGAAACCGTTGCAGACTCGACGATGGAAGCGGAATACATCGCTGCATCTGATGCCGCAAAAGAAGCTGTCTGGATGAGGAAGTTCTTGAAAGAACTTCAGGTGGTTCCGTCCATTGTTGATCCAATACCTCTGTATTGCGACAACAACGGGGCTATAGCTTTAGCGAAGGAACCCAGGTCCCATCAGAGATCCAGACACATCTTGAGGCGGTATCACCTGATCAGGGAGATCGTGGATCGCCAGGAGATCGAGGTTCGGAGGGTTGCTTCAGAAGATAACACTGCAGATCCATTCACCAAGGCTTTGCCCCAGACTCAGTTCGAGCGGCTAATCGAGATGATAGGTCTTCGATACGCCAGTACATGGCCTTAGTGCAAGTGGGAGATTGTTAGTGTATATGCCCTAGAGGCCATTACTGTATCATACTATTTTGTATATTACTTAATGGAAGCTTGGGATATTCACCTTGTATATACAATCTTGCTCAAAATAGTAGTATGCTACTTGGTTTGTTTCTACTTCAATGTGTACTTGTGTTTATTTTAGTATATCACCTATACACGGAGCCCTTAGGATCTTTGCTTGATTACCAGCGTTGTGATGGCAGTCATACTAGTGGGGTCTGGGTAATCTATAAGCACATCCTTATGCAGGTCCCTAGTCGCAGGACTATCGAGACAGGGCATCGATACTCCGGAGTAGACTGGCGCATGCGCTTCTCCTCCCAGTGTGGGAGACGGTCTGTCCCACAGCCGTTAGTACGTCGTACTGGAGATAGTATGCGGGTGCTCGTTAGGTTACGAGTACACTGGACAGGACTCATCGGGCACTGACCGGTTAGTATTATACCTATCGTCAGTTATCATTTCCCAGGTGACATGAGTACAGCTTAGTCCGCTGACTTGACACTGTCACTTCGCCTCGAGTGTGTTCCCACTGTACTTTGATTACTACCCTGCCACGGCTCAAAGGAGTCGTGCAAACAGGTAGTAGTTGGGTGCAGTCCCGAAGCACTTGGAGGCAGTGACGGTTAGACAGGATTCGTCTCTCCCGGTATTGGGGGTTGACATCGCGCTGTGTCTAGGAGAGCCATTACACGAGTAGTCCCTGGCCAGGGCAAGCGAGATATACTGGTAGGCTTCCAGTGTTATCTCAGGGTGTATTGGGCTTCACTCCGACACGACTTGTAACGCTATTAGGGGACTGACGTTTACCGCCCCCCTAGGCCCGCCATGCGATGTATCAGACGAACAGACCGGACTGTACGGAGATTGTCACATTCAGACTCAGTAGGAGTTCAGATGGGTTTCACCTCGTCAGTCTTCTTGTCGGCATCTACCTGGGGACCGTTACGCACAGCTAGTGCCGCTTGCGGTCTGTGGTTAAACCCACTGCCAGCGTAGTGTCGATTCTTTAGAGTCCCACACAGAAAGCTATTCGCCTTTTGGCAAAAGAGTAGAGGTCGCATGGTTTTGCGACAGGTCGCATGGTTTTGTGACAGGGTTCGGTCACATCCGTGTACTTGTGCACGTTTAGTGTCCGGACAGTTAACACTAGCGGGCTTTGGTTTAAGCCAGATCCTAGTGTACGTTTTGGGATTGGTTTTATCGAGTATGTATTCGTGTTCCTCGGAACGCGAGTGCGGGTGTGTATGCACAGTTGACGGAGAGACAGAGGCAGAGGATTCTCATTAGGGTTGTTGACCGTTGACTGTTGACTATTGACTTTTTGCTCAACCCTAATGAGAATATGATATGTAATTAACAATAATATTAATTAAGTATTGTGGTGACATGGTTGTTGAGGGATTGACTTTGTTGACTTGTTGACTTTGTTGACCGGTTGACTAGGTTGGACTAGTTGACCATCATGATGACAATGGCTATCATTTCATGGCAAAGACTTTTCACTTGCTTGTTCTCTTGTGCAATATGAGTGCATGAAATGATTTAGCCATTTTGACTTGAACCATTTTACACAATACTTGATTACTATTTTTGTGATGATGGTTTTGGATTATGAGAGCCAAGAGAGAAAAGTCTTTCTCATTCTATTTTTTTTCATTCTCTCTCTTGTGTTCTTGAGCTCTCATCTTCTTCCTCTTGCTCTCCCTCTCTTTAGTCTATGGTTCACTTGTCTCATGTGTTGAGAACCAAGAACCATAGAGAAAAATCCCTACACACTCTTCTCTACTCACTCTAGTTCATAAGGTTTGGCAAACCAAGTGAACTAGTTTTCTTCAAAGACCGAAGAAGAAGCCAAAGGTAGAAGCTTTCAGGTGGATCGATCTTCGGCGCAAGGAGTGTAAGTCGATGTACAACACCCCACGACTTGCGGGGAGGCGGAAATATGAAAAACGATCTTGTTCTTTGCTTAAACATCGACTAACCGCATGAATCGAAGCTAAACGATAACTAACATCAAACATAGAAGTTAACAACTACTATGTAAAGGGATTATACCTAAAGAACCGTGTCCTTCGTCTTTACGAACTCCACCTCCTCCTCGGCCTTCTCGAAGTAGTAGACGATCCACCTGAGAGCTTTACTCCAAGCTTAGCCTCTAAACTTGAGGCAACTAACTTTCTTTAAGTGCTAATCAAAGAAGCTAGGTGATATAGAGTGAGGGTTATGGTTTAATTAGTCTAACTAATCCTTGTACTCAACACATGAGAGGGGAGGATTAAGGTTTGAAGAGGGAGAGCTTGAGGAGAGAGAAGGTGAAGATAATAATAAAGTGAGAATAATGAGTTATCATAATATATATCAAGCATTTTGTAATATCAAGAAAAGAAAAGAAAATGATTTACAACCATGCTTGATAAATATCTTGTGGTGATTCATCTCCATGAGTCATTAAGCAATTATGAAGCATTAATGACATGGATGAATCATCCATATGACTCACTAATCTCATTCAATGTATATGCCACCTAAACCTTCTTAGTCACCATCTTCTAGAAGCTTCTCGCGCAATTACGAGAACGCCCCTCCTATCCATGAAAACACGGAAAAACTTTAGACTGTATAAATCCAATAACCGGATACCAGTAACTGGCTTAAACCAAAGCCGACTGGTAAAAACTGTCCGAAAGTCGTACGTGTGTAAACACACGTATGCGTCCGAACCCTTGTCGTAAAAACCATACAACCTCTATATCGTTTCGCCTGGAGTAGGGAAACTCTCTGTGTGGGACTCTAGAGACTCAACTACTACGCTGGCAGTAGGTTTAACCACAGACCGCAAGCGGCACTAGCTGTACGTAACGGTCCCCAGGTAGATGTCGATAAGAAGGCCGATGAGGAAACCCATCCGAACTCCTACTGAGTCTGATGTGACAATCTCCGTACAGTCCGGTCCGTTCGTCTAAGACTATCGCATATCGGGCCTAGGGGGGCGGCAAGCGTCAGTCCCCTAATAGCGGTATAAGTCGTGTCGGAGGGAAGCCCATTACACCCTGAGAAACTACTGGAACCTACCAGCAAATCTCGCTTGCCCTGGCTAGGGACTTTGTGTAATGGCTCTCTGACACAGCGTGATATCAACCCCCAATACCGGGAGAGACGAATCCTGTCTGACCGCCATTGCCTCCAAGTGCTCGGGACTGCACCCAACTGCTACCTGTTTGCACGACTCCTTAGAGCCGTGGTAGGGTAGCAATCTAAGAACAGTGGGACACACTCGAGGCGAAGTAGCAGTGTCAAGTCTGCGGACTATGCTGTACTCATGTCACCTGGGAACTGTTCACTGACGACTGGTATAAAACCATCCAACAGTTCCCTGTGAGTCCTGTCCGGTGTACCCGTAACCCAACGAGCACCTGCATACTATCTCCAGTACGACGTACTGACGGCTGTGGGACAGACCATCTCCCCAACTGGGATGAGAAGCGTACACACTAGTCTACTCCGGAGTATCGATGCCCTGTCTCGATAATCCAACGACTAGGGACCTGAATAAGGATGTGCTTGTAGACTACCCAGCCCCCACTAGTGTGACTGCCATCACAACGCTGGTAGTCAAGTAAGATCCTAAGAGCTCTATCAATACGTATACTCACATATTAAGATAGAAAAAACCAAGTAGCATACTACTATGTTTAGCAAGACTGTTATATACATGTGAATATCCCAAGCTTCCATTAAGTAATATACAAACTAGTATGATACAATAATGGCCCCTAGGGCATATACACTAACAAGGAGACGACGGGGTGAAGCCGATCCAGAAAACCATCGAGGCTTGAAGACGAAGGAGTTCAAGAAAGAAATGTATAACCCCCTAACCGAGTAGTTAACAACTCCTTGTTAGGTTGTTAGTTAGATGTTTAACAAAGATCCGGTTATGAGTCCATGTTACCACCTCTAGAAAATTGTTTTTCACCAAATTCCGCATGCCCGAAAGTACCGGGAGAGGTAGCATGGACTTACACTTCCTACTCAGAGGAGTCTCCCGATGTATCCTAAGTGAGTGATCATCACCTCGACTTCGGGGGCGGGTGGACACCGACCTTCCTATACTTGACAACTAATTGGCTTACACTCGACGCGCGATCGCCATCTAAAAGGTCGGTCATTGACTGTAAATTTCAAAAAAATAAAATATTATTTTTGGGAATTTTTATAATTTAATAATAAAATATTGAATATTTTAATAAGGCGGTATAATTAAATACCGATAAATTGGAATTTTTTTTGGAAAATTATGGAAATTACTGAAAAGAGGGTGCTTTATATGATTTATGCAAATTATGAAATTTTATGATTTATTTGACACTATTTTAGTGCTAATCGCGATTAAAAATCGCTAATCGGGCTTTAAGCGTGTTTTGTGCACATGATATGCACATGTCATTTCAACACTTGTTACATTTTTCCTACATGATTTTTTGGTGTATGGTTATTGTTTTGGGTTTACTATTGTAAAGAGAAGGAAATAAAAGAAAAGAAAAGAAAAGATAAAGAATAGAATAATGAGAGGGATGGGCATGAGAGAGAGAGAGAGAGGTGAGGGGTCAAGTTGACCATGGGCTCTTCTTCTTTTATTCTATTTTCTTCATCCTTCTCTCTTCTCCTCTCTCCATGGCAGCACCTCTCCTCCCTCCTCTTCAAAACCCCCACTCCATCATCAAAAACATCCCAAAACCCCACTCCCACTTCATAAAAGTTGTGCACAAGCCCTCTAGCTACACTTTGGACCAAGAAAGTTTGCATTTTGGTGCTCTAGGGGATTCATGGGTGCTATATGAGGTAATCCCTTCACAATTAGTGTAGTATTTCATTTTCTTATGCATCTATTCAAGTTTAAAATCGATTTGGTGGTGTTTAGTTAACTTTGGAAATCCTTAGAGAGGGTTAGGGTTTTATTTGAGTTGTGTTGGTGATATTGAGGCTTAACAGTGACCTTAAACCCCCCTTGGTGTTATAAAACCAGAACTTATACAAGATAAGACCTGAAACCCAAAATACGGAAAAACAGAACTTTTCATGTCGGTTTTGTGAGTTTTAGGGTGTGCAGAGAAATCTGGAATGAACCGGGACTTTTACTAGAAAAGTAAACAATACCAGAGACCTAGCGGGACCCATAGGAAGACACCGTACCAATACGACATCCCAACTCCACTGGAAATATGAGGAGGCCAGATTTTGGGCATCTGTGGCCGGCTATGGGGTGAGGGAATGGGTCCAGATTGCTTCAGTAGGTCATGTACACTATATACATCACTCCAGTATTGTTTTGGAACATTGTTTTCACCTTAATCAAAATCTGGAGCATATTTTCTAAGTTGCTGCCTTATGTTTTGCGATGTGTTTGAATCTAAGTTTTGGTATTTTGTTTTGTATTCGATCACTTGACGTTTGTACGTCTCTATCGGGAGTTTTTTTTGGTTAGGTTGCGAGGGCAAACCATAGGTTTTGACCTATGTGAGTTCCGCGTGTCGTTTTGGTTTCGATTTGGTTTTAATGCGATGCGATGTGTGTGACATGTAGGTACCCCTACAATAATTCGAGACGATGAAGAAGATGGTGTCGACATCGACATCGACAAGCAAGATTAAGTGAGTAGATATATATCTACGGGGGAAGTCGGATGGATGGCATATAGCACCCCCGCAGTTCGATGTATAGTATGCTATATATATACTATATATATATGATATCTTTTATATGAGACGTGGATATTCAGGATATGGTTATGTGTTCATGGATTAGTAGTGTTACTTGCGAAGCCCTAGAGTAGTTGTTGCACCCACCCACGCACACACACATGCATACATTCATTCTTTTAGCTGTGCGTATATGGGGATATGTATATATATATATATACACACACATGGGTATGGGATTATACACACACACACACACGTATACATATACACGGATTATAAGGATAGTACTTGGGATTGGAGATGAGTCGATGAGATTGGGCTTGAGACCATGAGATCGGTGATGTGACATGGTTCGTATTTGAGATACGACATGATGTTTTAGCGGGTCCTTTTGACGTAGTGTTTTCATACACACGCATGCATATACATAGATGGTGTCAATATTGTACTAGACATTGATCAGTACCCCGGATCATGATATTTGATAAAGAGGATACCAGATGAATATTGTGATGAATGTGATATTTAACCCGTACCCAGATTTGGGATACCGTACGACGGATTTACGCATGAGCTTTATATTGATGATAGATCCGTATTCTTGACTTGAGGATGTCATATTATGGATATTTTATCGTATGTGATACTAATGAGGCGGGATCACCGATTATTATATATATATATATATATATATATATGTGTGTGTGTATCGACTCAGATGTTAGGCGGTTTCCTTACCTTTCGATCAGCTTGTTTAGTTTAGTTCGGTAGTTTACTTGTAAATGGTAGATTAGACTCGAGTTATACCTATTTCAAAACTAACGAATCGTGAGTATTTTAAAGACAGGCCAAGGGATTATACGGATAGTTTCAAAAGGCACATCTTTTCTTAAAACACCGTAGCCCTTATTTTTCTAAACACCACGACTCGTGTTATTTCAAATGGCAAAACTGTATGACATATATATATTGATATAGATTCTTCATTGTTGTGTTTATTATTTATTTTCCGCATATTCTTGCTATTCGCATCGCATTCCAAGTTTAAATGTGTTTATTGTTATATTAAATCCATGCTGTCAGGACACCAGTACCATTATCGATGATGCGTATGTTCCACGTACACCTGCTTGCCGGCTCACACACTTCATCATCGATAATTGCCATATCACCACACAGTAGGACTATTGTATCAGGATATGACTCCTTGCATGACATACTTGCGTACATACATATTGTGCATTCATACTTGCATACATACATATTTGCACATACACAGATGATTCTGGCTTGATTTTGGAGATTTAGGAACCGCAAGATATATTTTTAAAACTGGATTCATTTTAAAGGAGCGGTTTCCCTCGATATGTGCATATTACTGTTCCATGTTGCATGATATACGGATATGCATACATTTCTGTTATATGTCGCATACATCATGCTTTATGATTATACGCATTGAGATATGTTGTTTTCATGAGATTTCTGGATTTGGGAACCGTGGTTATTTCAAAAGAGAGTATGCATTGTTTTAGAAACCCGGTTACCCTTGATATGATATTTCAGTGCGTCCACCATGTGTTTTGTCGGTTCTGAGAGTGGCATGTGAAACCCGATTCGAGGAGCGGTAGGCACCGTCTGCGGGTACATAGTGGATCCGGTGAGGTACCCCGGGGCAAGAAGACTCGTATATGTTAGACGGTGAGCCTGGCAGGGGGGCACTACCGACCGACGATAGTATTTGGGACCCGTCGGTTATCCGGAGGATACCGACCGGAGTCATGAGATGGATATGAGGGCCGACTAGGGTGTGCGGCGCCTGAGATATACGATGGATATGAGGGCCGACCACGGTGCATGGCGTCTGAGATATATGATGGATATGAGGGCCGACCAGGGTGTGCGGCGGCTGAGATATATGAGGATTTATGTGCCGATTGTTGGATATAGTGCCCTCAGTGTCAATTATTGGATCACAGGCACGTGATTGCAATGATTGAGGGAGGACCTATACCGGTAGGACAATCTTACTCAAGATGATAGTATGCTATCCGGTTTATCTTTATCATCGTGTACAGCTTTAGGTGACCTTACAGATCACTATTACACATTTATAGAGCCCTCAGGATTCTTGCTTGACTACCAGCAGTATGATGGCGATCATATACGTGGGAGCTGTGGTCTATAAGCACATCCTAAAAGTGGTCCCTAGTCATGGGAGTTTCGAGACTGGGCATCGATACTCCATTAGTAGACTAGTGTATACATTCGAGACCCCGACGAGGGGCGTGGCCGGTCTCACAAGCCATTGGTGTCAGTTGGATCACCTAAGATGTATACAGGTGCTCATTGGGTTATGAGTACACCGGACAGGACTCGCCGGGAACATGCTAGTTGGTATTATACCTGACGTTAGATAGCAGTTCCCTAGTGACATGTGTACAGATTAGTTCATCGACCTGAGATCGTCATTTGTCTCGTGTGAGTTCCCACTGTGCTTTGATTACTACCCTACCACGGCTCAAAGGAGTCGTGCAAATAGGTTTTAGTTGGGTACAGTCCCGAGCCACATGGAGGCAGTGAGCGGATCGGCAGAGGTTTCGTTTCTCCCGGTATTGAGGGTGAGATCGCGCTGTGTCTAGGATAGCCATTACACGAAGTCCTTGGCCAAGGCAGGAGATTTACTGGTAGGTATTCCAGTAGTATCTCAGGGTGTTCTGGGCTACACTCCGACACGACTTGTACCGCTTTTGGGGTTTGACTTTTACCAACCCCCTAGGCTCGACATACGATGCTCATAGACGAACGGACCGGACTGTACGGATATTTACACTGACAGGCTCAGTAGGGTGACAGGATGAGTTCGCTCATCGACCTCCCTTTTGGTCAATACCTGGTAGTCCGTTACGCACGGCTAGTACCTCTGGCGTGCTAGTGGTTAAATCCATAGCCAATGTATTGACGAGTCTTTAGAGTCCCCCATAGACAGTTTCTCAAGTTTTGGGCGAAACGTTGTATAGGCCGTATGATACATGGCAGGGTTCGATCATATACGTGCAGTAATGCATGGATCATGATCGGGCGGATCATACTAGTGGACATTGGTTTAAGCCGGATCCTAGTATTAGATTTGTTGGATTACTTTAGTCTCATCGTATTCGCATTCAGACGGAATGCGGATGCAGGTATGTATATACAGGTGAGGGGTATCCTTGTGATCCGTCGCGAGTTTACTTTAGATGTTGCCGTATCTTTTTATTGTTGTAAACATTTGGATTAATATTTACAAATGGAAATTGTGAGCTTAAGTCATCATGAAGAGCATTAATTGTGACACATGCACAAGTGATAACTCATGGTCTCTTTCTTTGTGCATGTGTCACATTATTTGATTGATTTATGAGTTGAAATGAGAAGGAGAGAGAGAGGGCTGCCATATGAAGGGTTTGCTATTGTATTATTTCATTCTCAATCTCTCATTTTTATCATTGCAACATAAGAAAGAAAAAGGCTCCTCCTCTTCTTCTTCTTCCTCTATCTCACCATTTCCACCAATGACACCATCTCCAACCTCCATCCATACACTCTCATGTGTTGAGAATCAATGGATGCTTGAGACAAAATGATCACACACATTCTCTACATCACCTTGGACACGTCGGCTAGCAAACTTCGTGTCCGAGTTGCTTTGGACAAAGTGGGAGCCCGTAAAAGGATTCGAAGATGTGGTGCCCTTTCCGACGAGGAGACCGGAGATCGGAGTTGCCGCGAGGAGCTTGGGTTGGTGGCCAAAGACCGAAGGACACGGATCGATCGGTATAGCTTTTCTAACCCTTCTCTAGTTTGCTAGTTATAGGTTAATGGTTCGATCCGGATTTAAAGTCTATGATAGCGCCGGTTTCAAGTTTAGAAAAAGTTTTCGTTTCCGCATTTTGGCCTCGGATAGATGGCCGGAGCGCTACCGTAGACTTACATGGTATCAGAGCCACGCCATTAACCTTTTCTAGCTTGTTCTAATGTATTAAAAATATCGATCGAACGAAATTTCCGAAACCGCAATTCCATTTCATGAAGTTTCTGTCGAATTTTTTTTGTCGTCGAAAAATTATTTTGAGCGTGTCAGAAAATCAGGCAGGCTTTTCTAAGACCACTGCAGAAATTTTGTGGAGTGATCTCACTGTAGCACCGCGGAACCGCGGCCGTACCCACGTTTTGGCTGCGGTTCCGCCGCAGTACTGTAGCTTCACTGCACTAAATTTTCTACAGTGGTCTCTGACTTGGAATTGGGGTTTCTGGTATTTTTAGTTTTGGCCCAGATTATTTTGAGTGCTGGATTTGTGTTTGGGGCCCACTTCGGGAAATTTTGTCGATCGAAAAATTTAAATATGTTAGTTTACAGTACATACATTATATCTGCGACCGTGAATGTCATTTGATCGGTAAATCTTGTCTAATTGCTATAGCTCTTTTAGACGAATTTGTGAACGTGACATCACGTTGATGTTTTGTGTTGTGCTTTGATGTTGCGGATTTGTCGTGGTGGATAGCCTGGAGCAATGGTAGTACAGTTTGGTTATATTTGTACATTTGATATTGCGGGGCGAGCGTCCGACATGTGGACTGCCGTCACTGCCTGTTTGTATATTATTCTTTTGGGGCACGATCGGGCTGAGGTCGATATACTCGTTGTATATTTTACTTTCTGTACTAGGATTACCCCGCGGAGGGGTGCATGGGTAGCCGGGTTCTAGAGGGCAACGGGCCCGCATCTTATGGCTTTGAGATGGAGGGGGCTTCACTCTAGAATTGGCGGGCTATTCGCCGCACTCGTAGGGGGTACAGGTTGACCCAAGGAGGGATGCTCAAGTTACCGGATTCCGTGAAGTGCTTGGTGGTCCATTCACTTTGCTGAACGGGGCTGCCTCGCTTCAGGTTTTGGCGGGTAACTTGCCGCGCCCGTAGGGGTCTAGGATTTCATTGCACAGGCTATCCATACGACTAGGGGAACGTCGGGTTTCAGTAGCGGCACTATGAAATCCGGGGATCCCAGATTATCTGTATTGTTCTGTGATGCTTATTACATTTCTGTGATATTACATTTATCACACCTTGAGCGATTATTATATATTAATATATAAACTAGTAGATGTTGTATATGTTTTACACCCGCGCTAATCCAGTCCCCGCTCTGTCGTTAGTTAAGTAACCTAACGGGTGATGACAGGACCCAGTGGCGAATGCGGATGGCATATACGTACATCATATTTTCGTTCTTTTGTGGTGTGATTAATTGATGGGACTGCATTGATTCGGATCAATGCAAGCTAAATATACTTATTTGATGTTGGAACATTTTTTAAAAAAGTTGTTATTGTAAGGACGTTCTCTTTTGTTTTGCACAGTGGTATTTGGTTATGAATATCCAGCACCTCAGTCGACGAGGCAAGGGTCGAGATCCCTTCACCGGGAGTGACTCCTTAGACAGAAGTTTGCGTCAGGGTAATAACATCACTATAACCGATTGCCTTTTTACTTTGCATCGTGGTATTCGGTTGGAATATCCTGCACCTCATTCTATGGGGAAAGAGCCGAGATTCCTTCACCGGGAGTAACCTCTTTAACAAAGGTTTTCGCCACTATATTTTTTATAAAAAGCTATCCGGTTCCTTCAACGATATCAAGTTCATTACGTTAAAGGTTTTTCGCCAAAAACCATTCGTAGCCCTCCGTCATTTCAGACGGATAGCACTTAGTATTCATGCTATGTTTGTTGGCCTTTGTCATGGCATAGTGTATGGTAGCTATTTGTTACTTTTCTGCTGCATAGATAGATGCATTGGTTTGGGACAGTCGTACTACTATTTTGGCCTTCGTCAAGGGTATGTACGGGTGGGTTCAAATTAACCTGGATAATGACGGGTAGAACTTGACATATGACTTATGATATGTTGGCCTTCGTCAAGGTCATAAGAGCATGAGGTAAAAATCATATCGGGAGTTTCTAAAGAAACTGAAACTTGCCAGATATACACATACCTTCTGGAGTGTGATAACATGAGTGGATTCCATCACGTTATCATGCGATGATAGTTGGATCCCGATTCCCAATGATGAGTTGGTTTACTCTTCGGGTGATCCCGACTAATTCTTCTTTCAGGTTTGGAGGAGAATTTGAGGTTACAGTGGAAGGTTTTCTGATTAGATAAATTGATAACCATTCTGATCTAGGTTAGAGTGCACGCATAGTGTTTCTTTTCTCTCTCTCTTTGACAGGGACCATGACCCAACCCTAGACTATGACTCAGTGACCAAGTTAACCGAACCTTCTTAAAACACTGGCTTTTGGATTGTCTGAGTTGCATACCTCATTGCCACTCCTACTTTTACCCTTTTTCTCCGGAACATCCCGTATTACTACGAACATCCACTTCCATTGGATAAAACCATCGTATGGTTATATACGAACTCGAAGGAACTTGTTCCAGATTCGAGAATGGTTTCCGGTTCTGGAGAAAATGAATAGGACTATTCAGTTGTCTTTTCCTTTTACCTTCTCTCAGGTTGCGAGTGCTCCTTGGATTAGGACGGTACACCTGTTACGCTAATTGGATAGTCTTCATCCAAACCATAGGCAGGTGCCGAACGGTAGGGAATGAAGAAAACCATTTAGCCTAAAAGGTGTACAGAAGGTATTAAGTTAAGACAAATAAAGGGATTAGTAAGATGGCAAAGTAAATTGCGACTGCTATCATTCACGACCAAACCAAGTATTTCATCGCCACTCCTACTTCATCTTTGTATTTCTCCGGAACACCCCATATCACTACGAAAATCCACAGTTATTTGGATACTCCATCGTATGTTTATATACGAACTCAAAGGAACTTGTTCCAGTTCGGGGATGGATTCTGGTTCAGGAGAAATAGGAATAAGGATTATTCAGTTGTCTTTTATCTTTACCTTCTCTCGCGTTGCAAGTGCCCCTAAGATTAGGAGAGTACACCCATTATGCTTATTGGATAGTCTTCTTCCAAACCATAGGCTGGTGCCGAACGGTAGGGAAGGAAGAAAACCATTTGGCCTAAAAGTGGTGTACAGAAGGTAATGACTAAAGACATATAAAGGGATTTGGAGAGATGGCAAATAAATATACGGTTACAGTTGTGAATCCGATAATGGAAGAGGTATTACTAGGAATACTCGGATACCCCTTCGAAACATTTTCATGTTTCAGTCTCACTGTGTATTGTTAAAAGAAAACTGATTTCCCAATTAGCCCTTACTCCAGGGTATGTATTTACCAGGTTGATTCTCACATCTGTATGGTTTTACAGATGTTGAGTGGGAGTAAGTTATTGGGAATTGGGTGATCATCCTCATTATATCGGGATTCGTTGTAACTGGTGATATTTGAGGAAATCGCCTGGGTTGTTTGCCGGACGGCAAATATTTGGTTTTGAATATCCGTTGTTATGCACCAATTTCAAATTGATATATCTGTACATTTATTTTTTATAAAGTGAGATATAACTTTTTGAAATTATGTCCATGACATTTACCTATATCAGTGGATGGTTAGGTAAGGAGCATTAAACAGCGGTGTAATTCTTCTTAACCATAAGTACAGTTTTCAACCTATGACATACAGGGAATGAGTTATTAGACTCAGGGGACTTATACAGAGTATTGTATGTTGTCCAGTGTCCATTAGGACAGAGGGGTTGGTACTCGTACTATATTCTGTTTACTTATGACTTCTCTAGTTCTTAGACAAGTGTTTCGTAGAAATATAAGGTCTAAATTTTGAGAAGTTATAGGTATATGAATAAAGTAGAGAAACAGGTATTGCAAGTATCAGGATTCTTCAAGGTGATGGAAGATGTAGATACTTGTGTATGGTATTCAGTTGATAGTAATGATTATGAGAACTCGCTTCTCTTTCAGGTTGCTCATATCTGGATGTATTCCTAAGTTGAGTAATGATGATCGGCCTTTCTCCATTTAGTTGACATGCATTGGAGACAGCTGCATGATTTGAATCTGGTTCCAATTAAATCAGTTCCTCTATTTCTATATTGTATATAGAATAGTTCATATCTTAACATTGTTAAGGTACGGGGAGTTTTCCGGCTTATGCTTAAAATCATACTCTGGATAACTCAAGTCACGTTTCTGTAATGGCAGTTTGTGGGTTGACCCGGGCTATGACGAGGGTTGACTTTCTACCATCTGGAAGATCAATAGTGATATTGTTCTTGACTCGCCACAGTTTTAGTAAAATAGATTTTTTCAGAAAACAGTAGTGGGAGTATGGTAGAACTAGAAGTGATTCCAGAACCGTAAACGATTACTGAAAATTTAATAGGATCTAAAGATTCAATCTGGTTTGACATTCCATTGGCCACTCCGCAGATATGGTGGGTAACCTCAGGCACCCGAGAGGTACTCTGGTAGCCTCAAGGACGGTGACAGGGAGGTTCTTGTTTACCCAGACTTGCCATTGCTGTTGTTCCAGACTGTGAGCCCCGGCAGGAGGATGAGTATAGCGTCGTTCTAAACTAGCTTTAGAAGTGTACGTGTATATCACTCTGCCAGAGGGTTGTCGTAGTCAGTGGGAGCAGCGGAAGCATAGTGGACAAGTAGCTTATGTCTATTTATAGACTAAAGCAGATATAGCGGAGATAGATCATCTATTTCTGATGTGGCAGTCATAGGTTTGACTTCATCAGAATAGGGGATGGATCTGTTAAGAAGGTAGTAGGGTGTGATGTCCTAGTATTTGGATGACATACATAGAGTAGGAAGTGAAATTCCTATACTACGGTCGGTTATACTTTGGTTGTCACACAGTGGTTTCTCCACAAAGGATATAGATATAATATCAGACATTCTGGTTACTAGATCTATAGTTTTAGATCTAGATTTGTGTAGTTTCCCAATCTGGGTACTTAGACAGTATTCTAAAAGTATTTTATCATGGACGACTCCTAGCACGGTAGTATACCTGCAGGTGATGGAGTCACCCTCTTTAAAGGTGTCTTACAGACTAAAGGGGAGAGGGATGTGCATGGTTGGCATATCACTTGCTTAGGCAATTAGGTCAATCATGAGATGTCAAGTACCACACCAGATGTTGTTTTTGCACGAGATGCAGTAAGTTGATATTAATCCTATCCTGGAGAGACATTCGGAAGCAGTTTTAGAATATAAGTGGATGTTCTAAGGATATGATAACACATCTTCCTTCGGGAGACGGTTATCATTCCAGGTTTCCAAGGTGACCTGGATGACAGAGTGACTGTCAGAGTTATAGTTTTCCTCTGACGAGGGGCAGTTGTTTAGATAGGAGATCCAAGCGGATACTGAGGGAGGCATGGCGTAGGATACTGATTAAGTTCAGTTGACGATACAGTCTAAGAAGTTTGGATTTGGAGTTCATTTATGAAGTAGGTCCCATCAGATATCCAGACATATTCTAAGACAGGTATTGCTCATTTCGGGAGATGGCTTTCTCCGCGAACTTGAGATAAAGAGATACATAGAAAGAAACATCAGGGTGGATCCACTTACTGAGGCTATTCCTCGAACGCAATAGTTTTGCAAACGGGCTTTGTGAAACTGATTAGTAGAGGAGTTGGATGTTCGGTATCACACGGGCTATGAGTATGCGACATCGCAATAATTAGCCTTGAGTGCAAGTGGGAGATTGTTGGATATAGTGCCCTCAAAGTCAATTATTGGATCACAGGCATGTGATTGCAATGATTGAGGGAGGACCTATGCCAGTAGGACAGTCTTACTCAAGATGATAGTATGCTATCTGGTTTATCTTTATCATCGTGTACAGTTTTAGGTGACCTTACAGATCACTATTACACATTGATAGAGCCCTCAGGATTCTTGCTTGACTACCAGCAGTATGATGGCGATCATATACGCTGTGGTCTATAAGCACATCCTTAAAGTGGTCCCTAGTCGTGGGAGTTTCGAGACTGGGCATCGATACTCTATTAGTAGACTAGTGTATACAGTCGAGACCCCGATGAGGGGCGGTGGTCGGTCTCACAAGCCATTGGTGTCAGTTGGATCACCTAAGATGTATACAGGTGCTCATTGGGTTATGAGTACACCGGACAGGACTCACCGGGAACATGCTAGTTGGTATTATACCTGACGTCAGATAGCAGTTCCCTGGTGACATGTGTACAGGTTAGTTCATCGACCTGATATCGTCATTTGTCTCGTGTGAGTTCCCACTGTGCTTTGATTACTACCCTACCACGGCTCAAAGGAGTCGTGCAAACAGGTTTTAGTTGGGTACAGTCTCGAGCCACATGGAGGCAGTGAGCGAATCGGCAGGGGTTTTGTCTCTCCCGGTATTGGGGGTGAGATCGCGCTGTGTCTAGGAGAGCCATTACACGAAGTCCTTGGCCAAGGCAGGAGATTGACTGGTAGGTATTCTAGTAGTATCTCAGGGTGTTCTGGGCTACACTCCGACACGACTTGTATCGCTTTTGGGGGTCTGACTTTTACCAACCCCCTAGGCCCGACATGCGATGCTCATAGACGAACGGACCGGACTGTACGGATATTGTCACTGACAGGCTCAGTAGGGTGACAAGATGAGTTCGCTCATCGACCTTCCTTTTGGTCAATACCTGGTAGCCCGTTACGTACGGCTAGTACCTCTGGCGTGCTAGTGGTTAAATCCATAGCCAAAGTATTGACGAGTCTTTAGAGTCCCCCACAGACAGTTTCTCAAGTTTCGGATGATTGGAAGAATTGAAGTTAACCGCAATCAAGACGGTGTCGCTATGCAGCTAGCCGGTTGAGCACGGGTCGATCCACAGGGAGATGGTTGTATGTCCTTTCTTGTCTTAGACTAGTCAATAAAGAATTTGTGTATGAGTTGTTCGATTCTATCCTAAGTGTATTATTTGCAAGTATAAAGTTGTTAAGAAAAATATACGAGATTATAAGCTAAAGAAATCCGTACTCAAAACCTTTGAGCCGAATCTTGACCAATTAAAGCTAGAGCAATCAGCAACAACGTGGATGAGGGGATTTAAGCGCGGTATTCATGGAATACGGATTATTTACCCTTGTCCTTCCGTTCTTGTCTCTTGCTTTCGCCTCCGGCTAAACCGAACGCAACCGGTCGCGGTTAGGAATCACCGTTACCTTGTCAGGGTACGGTGCCTAACGGAGCGCTTGCGTATGGTTTGGGCGGAGTTCAATGGAAAATACGGGAAAAGGAAATGGGCAAAGAAACATTAACTTAGAATACCGTATTTTTCTCTTAACAAAGATAATTACATTCATTCACAAGAAAGAACCAAAAAGTGAGAACAAAAAGAAAAGAACAAAGAAAAGAAAAGATTACAAACAAGTAATTAAAGTGCATGAATATAAATTGCAAGAAAGTAAAGCAAGGTAATAAAAAAGCAAGTAATAAATAAGCAAATAAAAAGAACAAGAAAGTAGAACTCAAAACAAGCATGGGATCAATAGCCAACCCTTAAACTTGTAAGCTCAATCAAGAGGTTGCAAGATCAAGAGAAGGGTAGAGAACGCATGTGAATTGAAGTGCTAATTCCGTGAGAAAATACGACCCTTGAGATTAATAACTAACCCTTAACCATTCAAGCTCAATGAAGAGGTTGAATGATCAAGAGAAAGCAAGAATCTCAAGGGGAAGAAGAAACAAAAGAGAATGATACAAAACCCTCATCTTCATTAATCTCCCACTCAAAAAGCTCTCACTACAATTTTCATGGAAAAAGAATGAAGAAGAAGAAGAAAAAGAACTAAAACTACAAAAGAAAGAGGAACAAAAGAATGCCCCTTGGTTGAGCTCAGTTCTGCTGTATTTATAGGCAGGGAGTTGAAGATCTAGGGCAACCACCAGAACACATGGGAAGTTACAAAAAAGCCCCCAAAAGACGACTTGCTGAAGCCACCGTACGGCCGCGTTTCCGCGGTCAATACCCCCTATTGGCCGCGGAAACGCGGCAGTATAGGGGAGTTGGGCAGTGGGTTTTGGTCCTAGTCCCTGGTTTGCTGTCCCCTGTTGTCTGGTACATGTAGTTTCTGAAAATACTTTCACATTTCTTCCAGAATTTCTGTTGAGGAAAGGTGGACTTTTGTGGATGCTTTTGTCATGATTGCCTCGAGCTCCGCGTAGATTTCTTGGAATTTGTTGTTGCCATTGAGCCTTGTGCATGAAGGTGACATTGATTTGACATTTTGTCTTCCTAAACTGGTATCTGGCAACATACGGATGACGAGCGGAGACCGTGTTTTCTCAGTGGTTGCAGGAACCCGGATTTTGTCGTGTTTTCCATGAATTTCACCGTTTTAGAACCGAGAACCTGTATCCTGCAAATATGTAACAAACACGGATTAAAAGCACCTACCTATAAACACACGAGCATAAGAATGGGCGGTATAAAATGCAGTATTCTGTTATGAACAAATACCCCCAAACTTAACTTTTGCTCGTCCCGAGCAAAACCAATTATTCACTAAAATAAAATGATAACCGCACTTTCGCAGGGAACGCGATTGCACTGAGCGCGTGCAACAAGCCGTTAAACCTCTAGGTGTCCCTAGTAGGAGGAGTGTTGTCTCCTGAGGGTTTTCAGCGGATACTACCCATAAAATCCCGTCAAGCTAGTGTCATAAGTTAACGTTGATTCTACTCCTACAGTTTAGTATTTACGTTAGAAACTCTATCATCCTAAGTTAGAAATATCCAACCCTTATTTTTCACACCTCTTTTCTATTTAACCTTGGATCTCCTGAGTTTTCCTTCTAAAGTGCGGCCTCAAATCAGGGATTTTTATCAACTTTACAGAAAACACAAGTCTTATTCTTTATTTCTATCTTTTATTCAAACATCGATTGTATACCCCTACGTGTGTGTATATTTGCACCCCTACACTCAAGAATTCAATTCAAGCTATAATACCCTTGCCCTAATACCTAATATTACTTCTTTTCATTAAGGATGGACGGATTTGCTCACACACCTTTTATGCGACTATTAATGCTTCCTGAGGCACTAACGGCCGATTACTGAATGTGTGAACTTAAAGCGTAAATAGCAGTTTCCAGGTCTTGACTTTATTATATTTTTCTTTTTTTTTTCTTTTTCTTTTTTTTTTCTTTTTCAAGACCGGATATATTTTTCAATATGCTCTTTTGGTGTTTAGCTTTAAATACCGTTTTTTCTTTCATACTAGGCTTTCAGGCAAGAGTATTTCTAGGTATCCTCTACTATCCCAAGTTTCAAGGTGCGTGTAAGTGCAGTTTGTAGGGTATATACTTTCTAAATTTGAACTCAAGAAAAGAAACTATTTTTCAGACTTATCCTCCGGTAAAGCTTCAATACTTTCCCTTTATCTTGACTTAACTCAAGAATTGAACTCAAGATTACCTAGTTCTAAAAAAAAAACTGTAAGGACGTATACTTACCAAGTTTAAACAGAAAGAGGGTTATTTTTAGGGTTTTCAATTCCTAAGCCTAAAATTTAGTTATTTCTATCATATCAACTAAACTTTCGGAATAAAGATCTAAGTTACCCTATTAGCTAACTTGACGACAAAGTTTTTATATTTTTTTGGAAAATTTTTGATTTTTGTGGGTTTTTAATAAGGTATGCAAATGCAAAATATACAAATGAATGCGAAGGAAGAAAGCTTACCGAGCACACCCCCAAACTTAAACTTGACAGTGCCCTCACTGTCAGGCTATACCAAGAGGGTCAAAATTGTCGGCGCTCCCTAAAAACAAATTATATACAAAACAAAAAAGGAAAACAAAAAAATATATACAAAAAAGGTGTCCCCCCCAAACTTAAGTAAAACAGTGTTTCCACTGTTAAGTGTTGAAGTTCAGGATTAGGGGGGAAAGAGAAGTATCAAGCTATACAAGGCCTTACACAGGCCAAAAGTTAGTACCAACCATTCAAAGATTTTATCTCGATAAAGCAGTGGCTGGTGAAAGAAGGCGTAGAGAAAAGAGATGGAGAATACGCGAGACCGTATGGAGATAGAAGTGGTATACGGTCTCGGTATATGAGAGGAAGAAGAATGGCGGAAGGGAAAAAGAAGTGGAATACGAACTTGAGGGTGCAAATGGAGTAAATAGATTAGCACAATTTGTGATGACCGATGTGTGAAAAGTGATTGTGCTAATATATTTACTCGTCGAGAAATTGGTTCGAATCCCTCAAGATTCGTAAGAAACCATGGGTACGCCGAACTTGGTAGACCAGACATACGAAATGAAAGTGAGACGGGTTCTTGCAAGGTCGGAACGATGGAAAGGGTGGGGGGAAGTGATTGAGGAAGGTTATCGGTTAAAGGTTCAGGAGGGTGTACACAGTCAGTGGAAGGGATAGGATGAATTGGAAAATCCGACTCATCAATTAAAACTGTTTCATCCTCAGTACTATCCTCAATATTCTCCTCAAAATTTATCTCATCCATGCAATTTTCAACAAAATCAAGACGCATATGGGGTTCGGAAAAAACATTTAATGACTCGGGATGATGATTTGAAGAAACAAATTCAGCCAAATCTACGGGTTCATCATCCAAAATATCCCCGGCGTCAATATCCTTAATCCAGTGAAAATCAAAATTCTCTGACACCTCAAAAGCATGGATATCAATCGATTCAGGTTCTAAAGTGGAGATGTAGAGGTCAAAAGGTTTTGGTGTGGTTTCACTTGGCAAGGTCCCTTCACAATCTGGCAAATCAAATATTATAAAGTCGCACAACTCATTAAACATTTTATCTTCAACTGATAATTCATTTGGGACACTTGATAGACTTTCAACATCGGAGTTGTGGGATTCAATTTGAAACGGGTAGGTTTGATTTGGAAGGGGGTACAGCTCACTCTCTCCACTCAAATTCACAGCCTGTCCTGCCGCCTCATCATACATTGAAAAAGTTGGAGCTAGTTGAAAACTAGCTACCGGGTCACTAGGTTGCATGAGGGCGGCCATGGACGCATTCAAATCCATCATCTGCTGGCTTGACGCTACCCTAAAATCTTCCAACGATTGTTCCAGACTAGACATAGGTTGTGAAGGGGTTTCAGTAAAAGATTCAAAGTTGTTTGGATACTGAAAACTCCCAAAAGGATGTGTAGAAGCAATGTCTAGGGAAGGTACAAAAGTAGGGTAGGATTGGTAGGAATTGAATGGCTGGACAGGAGCAGGATCAACATTTGGATAAGAATGTGAATGGAATTGTTGATCCCAAGAATTTGAAGTGGTGAAAGGAGTGAAAGATCGGTTACGGGATTGTTCAATACGTTCAGCAAGAGACATAGGTCTTGTGGCTACAACTGGACTTTCAAAAGGGGTATCAACGCAAGAAGGTGTGAATGTTTGAAACGGTTGATACGAAGTGGATTGCGGGGTCCAGTTGTTCGTCCTAGACGCGTCTATCCGATCTTTCAAAGAAATTTTTGGCATGGAGGGGTCGTTCGAAGTTCGGCCAAAGCAAGAACCGTATGAAGTAATGTCTGGTTGGGGGTACCAAAGTTCGGCAAGAGTTTTGCGAGGTGGAGTACCTATGATATGAAGAGAGAGAAAGAAAGGCAGAGAAAAGGAGGGGAAAAAGAATTTTTTTTTTATAGTTTATATATTAACAAAAGAATAAAAAACAATATGGACAAAAACAATCACGACACAAAAATACCACACACCTAATCGTTCTAGGGTTCACCTAGGTCAACTAGACCTGCTCCAGAACTTGATTGTCGAAGTAAAACTGTGTCAAGAAACGGGCTCAAGATATACTGATCACGAGGCCAGGTAAGTGCAGAGATAAGGGGAGGTTTTCCAACGCTTTCGCGAAGTTCCTTAATTAAATAACCCTTTCTCTTTTGGCGGTTTCGCCGTTAACACTTTCCTAGACACCCCGTAAACAATATACCGTTAAGCAAGGTTCTAAACACAGTTAACTTCTCCTAGTGAGCGCGAAGTCCTTAAGGCTTAAAGTCTAGTTTCTTTTAAATTTTGTGCGGGTAAACGTTATGCTCAAGTTCGTGATTTATGGGCCACGGAAAAGGTGATGAAATCCTTTACCGTATGTTGTGGGGTTCGCTTGCCCTTAAGTCCGTATTAATGTATGCAATGCGCAATTCAAAAATTGTATAAAGAATCAAACAATCGATTTTTAGTTTAAGCGCGGTGCTGCAACAAATACGGGTTAGTCAATTTTTTTAGCATTTGCTAGCGAACTTGCAAAGAATCCTGCAAAGAATAGTATATTGGAAGCGTCGGATTTGAGAAGAAGGTGTTAGTAAAGTACGTACCGTTAAGTTTTTGGGTTAGGAAACCCCCGTTGAATCAAATTCGGTAAGCTTGAAAGGTTCGCTTGCGCGGGTCAAACTACCCGGATCTTTGGCACTGTACTTCGTAATCACCTTTGCCTTGAATGCACACTTTGCTCCCCACAATCGCAGTTTGCAAATACACAAAAATCTGCACTCTTGCCCACAAAAATGATCAAAAAAAAACAAAAAGATTTTTTTTTTATATACAAAAAGAATATTAACCCGAATAACAAGAAAAGAAAATACGCTACCGTCTCCCCGGCAACGGCGCCATTTGATTGGAAGAATTGAAGTTAACCGCAATCAAGACGGTGTCGCTATGCAGCTAGCCGGTTGAGCACGGGTCGATCCACAGGGAGATGGTTGTATGTCCTTTCTTGTCTTAGACGAGTCAATAAAGAATTTGTGTATGAGTTGTTCGATGCTATCCTAAGTGTATTATTTGCAAGTATAAAGTTGTTAAGAAAAATATACGAGATTATAAGCTAAAGAAATCCGTACTCAAAACCTTTGAGCCGAATCTTGACCAATTAAAGCTAGAGCAATCAGCAACAACGTGGATGAAGGGATTTAAGCGCGGTATTCGTGGAATACGGCTTATTTACCCTTGTCCTTCCGTTCTTGTCTCTTGCTTTCGCCTCCGGCTAAACCGAACGCAACCGGTCGCGGTTAGGAATCACCGTTACCTTGTCAGGGTACGGTGCCTAACGGAGCGCTTGCGTATGGTTTGGGCGGAGTTCAATGGAAAATACGGGAAAAGGAAATGGGCAAAGAAACATTAACTTAGAATACCGTATTTTTCTCTTAACAAAGATAATTACATTCATTCACAAGAAAGAACCAAAAAGAGAGAACAAAAAGAAAAGAACAAAGAAAAGAAAAGATTACAAACAAGTAATTAAAGTGCATGAATATAAATTGCAAGAAAGTAAAGCAAGGTAATAAAAAAGCAAGTAATAAATAAGCAAATAAAAAGAACAAGAAAGTAGAACTCAAAACAAGCATGGGATCAATAGCCAACCCTTAAACTTGCAAGCTCAATCAAGAGGTTGCAAGATCAAGAGAAGGGTAGAGAACGCATGTGAATTGAAGCGCTAATTCCGTGAGAAAATACGACCCTTGATTAATAACTAACCCTTAACCATTCAAGCTCAATGAAGAGGTTGAATGATCAAGAGAAAGCAAGAATCTCAAGGGGAAGAAGAAACAAAAGAGAATGATACAAAACCCTCATCTTCATTAATCTCCCACTCAAAAAGCTCTCACTACAATTTTCATGGAAAAAGAATGAAGAAGAAGAAGAAAAAGAACTAAAACTACAAAAGAAAGAGGAACAAAAGAATGCCCCTTGGTTGAGCTCAGTTCTGCTGTATTTATAGGCAGGGAGTTGAAGATCTAGGGCAACCACCAGAACACATGGGAAGTTACAAAAAAGCCCCCAAAAGACGACTTGCTGAAGCCACCGTACGGCCGCGTTTCCGCGGCCAATACCCCCTATTGGCCGTGGAAACGCGGCAGTATAGGGGAGTTGGGCAGTGGGTTTTGGTCCTAGTCCCTGGTTTGCTGTCCCCTGTTATCTGGTACATGTAGTTTCTGAAAATACTTTCACATTTCTTCCAGAATTTCTGTTGAGGAAAGGTGGACTTTTGTGGATGCTTTTGTCATGATTGCCTCGAGCTCCGCGTAGATTTCTTGGAATTTGTTGTTGCCATTGAGCCTTGTGCATGAAGGTGACATTGATTTGACATTTTGTCTTCCTAAACTGGTATCTGGCAACATACGGATGACGAGCGGAGACCGTGTTTTCTCAGTGGTTGGCAGGAACCCGGATTTTATCGTGTTTTCCATGAATTTCACCGTTTTAGAACCGAGAACCTGTATCCTGCAAATATGTAACAAACACGGATTAAAAGCACCTACCTATAAACACACGAGCATAAGAATGGGCGGTATAAAATGCAGTATTCTGTTATGAACATCGGACGAAACAATGTAGAGGCCGTATGGTATATGGCAGGGTTCGACCATTTACGTGCAGTAGTGCACGAATCATGATCAGACGGATCATACTAGTGGGCTTTGGTTTAAGCCGGATCCTAGTATTAGATTTGTTGGATTACTTTAGTCTCATCGCATTCGCATTCAGACGGAATGCGGATGCAGGTATGTATATACAGGTGAGGGGTATCCTTGTGATCCGTCACGAGTTTACTTTAGATGTTGCCGTATCTTTTTATTGTTGTAAACATTTGGATTAAGTTTTACAAATGGAAATTGTGAGCTTAAGTCATCATGAAGAGCATTAATTGTGACATATGCACAAGTGATGACTCATAGTCTCTTTCTTTGTTCATGTGTCACATTATTTGATTGATTTATGAGTTGAAAAGGGAGAGAGAGAGAGAGAGGGCTGCCATATGAAGGGTTTGCTATTGTATTATTTCATTCTCACTCTCTCATTTTTATCATTGCAACATAAGAAAGAAAAAGGCTCCTCTTCTTCTTCTTCCTCTAGCTCACCATTTCCACCAATGGCATCATCTCCAACCTCCATACACTCTCATGTGTTGAGAATCAATGGATGCTGGAGACAAAGTGATCACACACATTCTCTACATCACCTTGGACACGTCGGCTAGCAAACTTCATGTCCGAGTTGCTTCGGACGAAGCGGGAGCCCGTAAAAGGATTCGAAGATGTGGTGCCCTTTCCGACGAGGAGACCGGAGATCGGAGATGTCGCGAGGAGCTTAGGTTAGTGGCCACAGACCGAAGGACACAGATCGATCGGTATAGATTTTCTAACCCTTCTCTAGTTTGCTAGTTATAGGTTAATGGTTCGATCCGGGATTAAAGTCTGCGATAGCGCCGGTTTCAAGTTTAGAAAAAGTTTTCGTTTCCGCATTTTGGCCTCGGATAGACGGCCGGGGCGCTACCGTAGACTTACACCAATGCTGGGCACATGTTTCATGATGTTTTCGAGTGTCGATACTGGACACTCCGGTTCCATGATTTTGATGTGTCGCGAGGGACACACGTTGATTTATATCCTCATACTTTCATGCATATGCTTTTATGACTTTTACATGCATGATGTTGTTATGTCATTGGTTGACACGTGGACGAGATCCACACGCATACAGGCATTGATTATATAGTTGGATGTTATCCACATACTTATAGATTTCATGATATAGTTGACACTGATTTCATGATGATTACATTGATCACACTTCATGTTTATGATATGTCACTACCTGAGGCACTGACACGAGCACTTAGTATTACACTTGGTGTAAATGTTTACCCTTGCCACTTTATCATGCTTCAGACTTTATCATATTGAGGATATATATATTACTGATCGTATTGACCTAGGATGGAGTCATACATACGATTTCTGCTCTGTGATGTTTTCTACTAACGCGTTGGTAACTCACCCTCGTTGTGCCACAGTTCTTGCAGGTTTTGCCGTACAGGTTTCATTGCGGCTTCTGGCACACTGCTTCCATTCCGGGTGAATTCTTGGTAGGTGGGTTCACTTGTATCGTGACCACCATTGTACTATATTTATTTCAGTTGTATCTAGAAACTCCATCAAACAAACTTGTATATTTATTGACTTAGCAAACCAGTGTTATATGTTCTTTTGACCTTAGAGTCGCGCGTTGTATTATTATGGATTTCATGCTGTTTTGAGTTTCCTTTTGAGTTTTGATCCTCACCCTTCGGCGTTGTATATTTATGCTTGCGTGGTTGTGGCCGTCGATTGACGAAGAGCTAGCTCCCGCTTGGGGATGCTTTTTATCATTGATGTATATATTTATCATGTTGTACCCCGTTCGGGGCCAGTATTTACAAAGGAAACTCTGCCGAAATTTTCAGAAAAAACTTGTGATTTTAAAATGCATATTCGGCTTATTTTAATAAAACATTTCTTTAAAATGGTTTTAGATTTCTGGGCTTTTGGTTTACTTGAATTCGATGGGGTCCTATAGACTTCATATGATTCAAGGGCCAGTCACGTACTATTTCGGGTCGTGACAAAGTTGGTATCAAAGCGCTAGGTTAACCTTGGTTCAACTTTAAGTTTGACTATGCGGAGCCTAGAGCATTTGTATATATTCGGAACTTAGACTTGACCTTACGGAACTTAGACTTAGTCGAGGGGGTATTATACCCGAACTTTCGTCGCATAGGTTGACCTTGGTTGATAGAGTAGGTGACTTAAGGAGAGTGACGTACCGTGTGTATGTTCCGCGGCATACTTACGATACGCTACTCCACTTAAGAAGTCTTAGGATGTACATTTCTTTGCACAGTATTATATTCATTCATGATCTATCCTCTTCGAGATTGGTATATGGTTTTGCTGCCACGATTACATGGGCAGAGAGAGCTACGGCTAGAGTTGCGGTCAGCATGAGCTCGTCACGGACGAGGACTGACCAGGGCGTGATTCCAGGGATATGATTGAATAGAGAGGCGTCATTTTATTATGTTTTCGTGCCATGAGCATTTGATGGATCGCTTTTACGAGATTACTCGGACGTGCAGATCAGCACCAGAGGATTGAGCCACGGATAGAGGCCAGCCAGAATGTGATGACCATTGATGTATCGCTTATTCATGATGATTGAGGCACTGTTCAGCGTGTAGACGAATGAGCCAGTTCTTGCGGCGAACGACGAGATATCGTCCAGATGTTGGAGCTATTGCAGTACGAGTTATAATCAAAGATATGATAGCAGGTTGTTAGTCACCTGAGGATGAATGAGTAGGACATGTAGTTCGTTCGCTTACCCGATACGAGGTCATCAGATAGATTTGTTCCAGCTAGAGACGACTTCACGCAGTTACGTTGAGAGTCGATAGAGGCGATCGAATATCAAAAACCCATATTCCAAGTTTAAAGTATTCGGAAAGACATGCAAGCAATTCTATGGACCCTCTAGAAGAATGAAACCTTAACTCGACATAATGACCATGTGAAAGCCTTCGAACCTTAGGGTTTGCGGCAGTTCCGCGGTGCCATTTGTAGGGTTCCTAGGCACCCTAATGAGGTCTCACAAGGCATCAACCATGCCAATTTCAAATTAAAACGGTGCCGAGAAACCCTAGAACGGATCGTTGGCTAGATTTCTAGGCGACAAAGCGAGCTAGTTTACAACTAAACTATAAGATAACGGAAATACAACCTTTGTAGATCCGGTGCTCCACCTCCATAGCTCCGCAACGAAGTCCCCTCGCTGTCCAAATGAATTCCCGGACTCTAGCGTCGGCTTCGTCGGAGAAATGGCGAGCTAGGTCGTCGATGTCCATGCCGAAGATGATCTACGTCGAGGCATCGCTGGATCAAGCTCCACCTTCACCAAGCCATAAAACTTGTGAAGGAAACACACTCTACTACTTGGCAAGAGGTAGAGGATGAAGAAATAGGAAGTGGGTTCACTTTATAATTGGATTTCTCACTCATTTTCTCACTTTGCCATTGATGGAGGCAAGCTTCTTCTTGAAGAAGAAGATGAAGAAGAAGATAAATGTTATGATAAGAATAATTAAAATAGAAAAGAAAATCCATTCTTATCATAAGCAAACCATGGTTAGGTGTAGAGAATTAACTAAGGTTAGATGAGTGGTTAGGGTTAGAGAAGAGACAAGAATGGTGGACTTGTTCAAAGCTTCAAGAAGCTTCAAATAAAACAAAACTAGCAACCATTCTTTTCTCTTTATCTTTTCTAAATGAAATAAATAGATAAATAAATGAGAAAAGGAAATGAAACCCTAACCACTTAAGTAACCATGGTTTAATTTCTTTACACAAACCCAAACTAGCATGTATCATCAAACATGATACAATCAAGTGCACAAAACTATATCGAATATACAATGTGCACTTCCGAGCGAGAAAATCCATTTAAAGTGAACCGATACTAGTTAATGCAAAGTAATATATCAAATATATAATTATGCATTAAATAATTAAATCAACACTTGATTCAATGATCCTGTCATGTCGCACACAACCGACTAGGTATACAATGTATCGGCTTATCGAATCAATCCTTGATTCGATAACTAGGTTATATCGCATACAACCATTCGACACATTCATCGCGAGAATAGAATATGGTATCACACACACGTATTATTCTCGGTCCCGCACATATCTCATATGCGCTCCTATTTCGTTTCGCTTGAACCAGGAAACCTCTGTGTAGGACTCTAAAGACTCGTCAATACGCCGGCAGCAGGTGATGATCATATCAAGCACCCACAAGCCGCAAGCGGTCTGCTAAACGTAACGGCCACCCGGGTATTGAGTGATCTGAAGATCGACGAGCAAGCCCGCTCACACTCCAGTGAATCCAACCAGTAACACTACCGTACAGTCCGGTCTGATCGTCTGATATGTCGCATATCTCGCCTAGGGGTGGTAAACGTCAGACCCCAATAGCTCGATAAGTCATGTCGATATGAGGTCTATAACAATTCGAGAAACTACTGATAACACTTACCAGTAAATCTCAGCAACCCTGGCCAGGGATTTCTGTTATAGCCAATCGAACACAGCGCAACATCAACTCCCTATACCGGGAGAGACGAATCCCTCCTATCGCTCATTGCCTCCATGTGACTCGGGACTGTACCCAAAAACCACCGTTTTGCATGCCCTCTTGGACATGGTAAGATGGAAATCAAAGCACAGTGGGAACCACACAAGACTCTATGACGATCTCGGGTCAACAGACTACTCTGTACCAGTGTCACCAGAGAACTGCCATCTGACGTAAGGTATAATACCATCCGGGAGTTCTCGGCGAGTCCGTCCAGTGTACCCAGTTTCCACTGAGCACCCGTATATCATCTCTGATGTCAAACACCAATGGATATGGGATCATCCATCGCCCATCTGTATGGGTCGAGAAGGTACACGCTAGTCTACTCTGGTATATCGATGCCCCGTCTCGATACACCCTCGACTAGGGACTTTGAAGGATGTACTTATGGACTACCATGTCCCCACTAGTATGATCCGCATCATAGTCCAGGTAGTCAAGCACACATCCTAAGGGCTTTACCAACATGTAACAGAGAGACAATCAGTATACACGTTAAGGTGAAGTTCAACCAGATAGCATACTATCATGTCGAGCAAGAAAGTCCTCCCTATATATGTCCAGCATCCACTACAATATACATCCTATGTACAGTAATGGCCTCTAGGGCATTACATATAACTAACACCATTAGTGAGGCTTGGGTTTGCCCTTCTACGGCTGGTCCACCGATACTGTGGTATGTACTCGATACTATTAAACTGTACCCAAGATGTTGAGCTCTTGGGGATTGTGAGGTTTTGACGAATCGATCGAATGGTTCGACTTCATTCAGATGCTATGCGATAGGATGCATTGCTTGGGAGACTCCAGATACGAGTATAGCCATTGGAGCACAGTCCATGCAGCCACGATGAGACGAGTCCGAAGCAGTCGACTTTAGAGAAAAGTGGAGTGAGAGATTCATACGAGATCTTGATGAGATGATATTCCACTCCGCCGACATCAGAGATGTGATATGCATGCAGAGGCGTTGTATATGGATATATCTTCCAGAAGGAGTCGCGATGAGTATGCAGCCATTCTGGAACAAGAAATAGATTTAGTAATGATGATGACTTCGGGGCAGTTCGACAGAAATAAGATTTGGGGAAAGACCTCGACAGTACCTTTCTGGAATAAATTACGAGAAGACTTGGACCCAGGAATGGTCATATTACGCACACCCAGCAGGCCAGAGTTCGACATCGTCGACGAGATAGTTGGCCAGAGATCTGTAGAGGATGTGCCGGAGCGGGACTGTTTCCGTCGTCATTCCATATTGGGCCATTGAGCCGAGGAGCTACATATCTAGCAATGCACAGTGGGAGACAAGAGCCTAAAAGCACCAGGCGCCAGACCATGAACAGGAGGCAAGTAGATATCTTGCTCTGCTAGCATTGGATGCACCGACCCATTCTCGACTTTGAAGGAGCAAATATCAACGACGGTATTTATAATTTGTGATTTGGTGATTCGATTATCACGCATCCGTCACCTTGGATTTCGGTATTTTGGGCGATCTATTCGCATGATTTAGTCTTGATGACCGAGTTTCAAGATATTTGTTTTCGTGCACTATGGTTGCACCTACTGGTTATTTATATTTTGTGCGTAGTTATTGCACTTGAGATATGCTTTATATATCGTTGTGTTGATTTATGATTTGTGCGCAGTTATCGCACTTCATATCGTTTTTGTGCCTTGGCTGCACATGCTTATGATTTCATGGATTTCATACAGTTGGGTTGATTTTGTGCATATGGTACGCACCCAATTTGATTTTTGCACTCGGTATAGTTCATATATGCTTGCAGTGCTGTGATACGTATTTTGTGCACTACAGTTGCACAGGACTTCGATTTGATGTTATTTGAGATATTGATTTTGACTTCATGCCTAGGGCATGCATATAATTTAACTTATGCTTACGGCATAGTTTTCATGCACTTTTAGTATTTTGATTAGATTTTGTGCACGCTGATGCACATAGTTGTGAGATTTGATACTACGGTATACCTGATTTAGATTTGAGATGCGTTGTATATCGTCGATTTCGATTGTGATACTCGATATTTGTTTTGTGCACCTTATGCACCTGATTGGATTCTTGCACATTTTTGACGCGCTTGATTTGGATCTTGCGCATGTTCGGCACTTGATATTAGATTTCGTGATTTCGAGCATGTTGGACGCACAGGATTTAGATTTTATTCGTGCATGATGGATGCACCTGATTGGATTTTTGTGCATGTTGGGCGCATGATTTGAGATGCGATTTTAGTGCACACCAGATGCACTAAATCGGGATTCTTCGTGCATATCAGATGCACCTGATATTGCTGTCAGGCACACCTGTTGCCCTTGACAGATGTTTCGTGCACACCCGATGCACATAGATGTTGTTTCTGTGCACATGTATGGCACATTCATGGATTTTGATTTCCGTGCGCACCGGACGCACGTAGCATTCATATGCACATTTTGGGATTGGTTTCTTATGCAGCAGTACGTTTTTATGATATTTACTATTGATATAGCAGCTGGGCAGGACTAGTCAGAGAACAGTACCTGGATATATTTTGCATGTATCGATAGTTATCGAAGGGATTTCCAAAAAGGGAGCTATAGTCTCAGTATTTACTTACGTGTCTGAGATGACACGAAACGTTTAAAAGAAGGAAACTCTTCTAAATTATTTTCAAAACGGCGGTACGTGCATGTAAACAAAGGATATATATATATATATATATATATATATATATATTATATATATATATATATATATAAAGTTATTTTCTTTCTAGAGACGTCCACTACTATGCAGTGTTATGAGCAACGCACATCGACTTAAAACGGTTTGGCATGCATTTCCTTCAGATGTTTACATGTATAGATTTGATGTTTACATGTATAGTTTTGATGTATATCATATTGGTTTCGTTTTAGACTTGACATTCGTGTCTTCACCATGACTCCAATGATTACGGGATGCTTGACGGAGTTTTGTTTTTGAGTTATCTGCTCATTGTTCATGCGCACGCATTGCGCTATGACGTGTTTTATGTATTGATGGTTTCGGGACCCCGACGGCTTAGTCTTTTACTGAAATGTTTTAGTATTGAGGGGTTTAAATTTAAATTCGGGGACTGAATTTCTTTAAGGGGGGAAGATTGTAACATTTCAAAAAAATAAAATATTATTTTTGGGAATTTTTATAATTTAATAATAAAATATTGAATATTTTAATAAGGCGGTATAATTAAATACCGATAAATTAGGGAAAAATTTGGAAAATTATGGAAATTACTGAAAAGAGGGCGCTTTATGTGATTTATGCAAATTATGAAATTTTATGATTTATTTGACACTATTTTAGTGCTAATCATGGTAAAAATCGCTAATCGGGCTTTAAGCGTGTTTTGTGCACATGACATGCACATGTCATTTTAATACTTGTTACATTTTTCCTACATGATTTTTGGGTGTATGGTTATTGTTTTGGGTTTACTATTGCAAAGGGAAGGAAATAAAAGAAAAGAAAAGAAAAGATAAAGAATAGAATAGTGAGAGGGATGGGTATGAGAGAGAGAGAGGTGAGGGGTCAAGTTGACCATGGGCTCTTCTTCCTTCATTCTATTTTCTTCATCCTTCTCTCTTCTCCTCTCTTCATGGCAGCACCTCTCCTCCCTCCTCTTCAAAACCCCCACTCCATCATCAAAAACATCCCAAAACCCCACTCCCACTTTATAAAAGTTGTGCACATGCCCTCTAGCTACACTTTGGACCAAGAAAGTTTGCATTTTGGTGCTCTAGGGGATTCATGGGTGCTATATGAGGTAATCCCTTCACAATTAGTGTAGTATTTCATTTTCTTATGCATCTATTCAAGTTTAAAATCGATTTGGTGGTGTTTAGTGCACTTTGGAAATCCTTAGAGAGGGTTAGGGTTTTATTTGAGTTGTGTTGGTGAAATTGAGGCTTAAGAGTGACCTTAAACCCCCCTTGGTGTTATAAAACCGGAACTTATACAAGATAAGACCTAAAAACCCAAAATACGGAAAAACAGAACTTTTCATGTCGGTTTTGTGAGTTTTAGGGTGTGTAGAGAAATCTGGAATGAACCGGGACTTTTACTAGAAAAGTAAACAATACCAGAGACCTAACGGGACCCATAGGAAGACACCCTACCAATACAACTCCACTGGAAATCCGAGAAGGCCGGATTTTGGGCATGTGTGGCCGGCCATGGGGTGAGGGAATGGGTCCAGGTTGCTTCAGTAGGTCATGTACACTATATACATCACTCCAGTATTGTTTTGGAACATTGTTTTCACCTTAATCAAAATCTGGAGCATGTTTCCTAAGTTGCTGCCTTATGTTTTGTGATGTGTTTGAATCTAAGTTTTGGTATTTGGTTTTGTATTCAATCACTTGACGTTTGTACGTCTCTATCGGATGTTTTTTTTGGTTAGGTTGCGAGGGCAAACCATAGGTTTTGACCTATGTGAGTTTCGCGTGTCGTTTTGGTTTCGATTTGGTTTTAATGCGATATGATGCGTGTGACATGTAGGTACCCCCACGATGATTCGAGATGATGAAGAAGATGGTGGCGACATCGACATTGGCAAACAAGATTAAGTGAGTAGATATATATCTACGGGGGAAGTCGGGTGTATGGCGTATAGCACCCCCGCAGTTCGATATATAGTATGCTATATATATATATTATATATATATGATATCTTTTATGTGAGATGTGGATATTCAGGATATGGTTATGTGTTCATGGATTAGTAGTGTTACTTGCGAAACCCTAGAGTAGTTGTTTTACCTACACACGCACACACACTTGCATACATTCATTCTTTTACCTGTGCGTATATGGGGATATGTATACACACACACATGGGTATGGGACTATATATATATATATATATATATATATACATACGTATACATATACACGGATTATGAGGATAGTACTTGGGATTGGAGATCAGTCGATGAGATTGGGCTTGAGGCCATGAGATCGGTGATGTGACATGGTTTGTATTTGAGATACGACATGATGTTTTAGCAGGTCCTTTTGACGTAGTATTTTCATACACACGCATGCATATACAGATGGTATCAGTATTGTACTAGACGTAGATTAGTACCCCGGATCATGATATTTGATAAAGAGGATACCAGATGAATAATGTGATGAATGTGATATTTGACCCGTACCCAAATTTGGGATACCGTACGACGGATTTACGCACGAGCTTTATATTGATGATAGATCCGCACTCTTGACTTGAGGATGTCATATTATGGATATTGTATCGTATGTGATATTATTGAGGCGGGATCACCGACTATTATATATATATGTGTGTGTGTGTATCGACTCAGATGTTAGGCGGTTTCCTTACCTTTCGATCAGCCTGTTTAGTTTAGTTTGATAGTTTACTTGTAAATGGTAGATTAGACTCGAATCATACCTATTTCAAAACTAACGAATCGTGAGTATTTTAAAGACAGGCCAATGGATTATACGGATTTTTTCAAAAGGTGCATCTTTTCTTAAAACACTGTAGCCCTTATTTTTCTAAACACCACGATTCGTGTTATTTCAAATGGCAAAACTGTATGACATATATATATTGATGTAGATTCTTCATTGTTGTGTTTATTATTCATTTTCCGCATATTCTTGCTATTCGCATCGCATCACATGTTTAAATGTGTTTATTGTTATATTAAACCCATGCTGGCAGGACACCAGCACCATTATCGATGACACGTATGTTCCACGTACACCTGCTTGCCGGCTCACATACTTCATCATCGATAATTGCCATGTCATCACACAGTAGGACTGTTGCATCAGGATATGACTCCTTGCATGATATACTTGCGTACATACATATTGTGCATTCATACTTGCATACATACATATTTGCACATACACAGATGATTCTGGCTTGATTTTGGAGATTTGGGAACCGCAAGATATATTTTTAAAACTGGATTCATTTTAAAGGAGCGATTTTCCCTCGATATGTGCATATTACTGTTCCATGTTGCATGATATATGGATATGCTTACATTTCTGTTATATGTCGCATACATCATGCTTTATGATTATACGCATTGAGATATGTTGTTTTCATGAGATTTCTGGATTTGGGAACCGTGGTTATTTCAAAAGAGAGTATGTATTGTTTTAAAAATCCGGTTACCCTTGATATGATATTTCAGTGTGTCCACCATGTGTTTTCTCGGTTCTGAGAGTGAGATGTGAAACCCGATTCGAGGAGCGGTAGGCACCGTCTGCGGGTACATGGTGGACCCGGTAAGGTACCCCGGGGCAAGAAGACTCGTATATGTTAGACGGTAAGCCTGGCAGGGGAGCACTACCTACCGGTGATAGTATTTGGGACCCGTCGGTTATCCGGAGGATACCGACCGGAGTCATGAGATGGATATGAGGGCCGACCAGGGTGTGCGGCGCTTGAGATATATAATGGATATGAGGGCCGACCAGGGTGTGCGGCGCCTGAGATATATGATGGATATGAGGGCTGACCAGGGTGTGCGGCGCCTGAGATATATGAGGATTTACGTGCCGATGCTGGGCACAAGTTTCATGATATTTTCGAGTGTCGATGCTGGACACTCAGGTTTCATGATTTTGATGTGTCGCGAGGGACACACGTTGATTTATATCCTCATATTTTCATGCATATGTTTTTATGACTTTTACATGCATGATGTTGTTATGTCATTGGTTGACACGTGGACGAGATCCACATGCATACAATCATTGATTACATAGTTTGATGTTATCCACCTACTTATAGACTTCATGATATAGTTGACACTGATTTCATGATGATTACATTGGTCACACCTCATGTTTATGATATGTCGCTACCTGAGGCACTGACACGAGCACTTGGTATTACACTTGGTATAGATGTTTTCCTTTGCCACTTTATCATGCTTCAGATTTTATCATATTGAGGATATATATATTACTGATCGTATTGACCTAGGATGGAGTCATACATACGATTTCTGCTCTGTGATGTTTTCTACTCACGCGTTGGCAACTCACCCCCGTTGTGCCATAATTCTTGCAGGTTTTGCCGTACAGGTTTCATTGCGGATTTTGGCATACTGCTTCCATTCCGGGTGATTGCTTGGTAAGTGGGTTCACTTGTATCGTGACCACCATTGTACTCTATTTATTTAAGTTGTATCTAGAAACTCCATCAACCAAACTTGTATATTTATTGACTTAGCAGACTAGTGTTGTATGTTCTTTCGACCTTAGAGCCGCGCGTTGTATTATTATGGATTTCATGCTGTTTTGAGTTTCCTTTTGAGTTTTGATCCTCACCCTTCGGCGTTGTATATTTATGCTTGCGTGGTTGTTGCTGTCGATTGACGAAGAGCTAGCTCCCGCTTGGGGATGCCTTTTATCATTGATGTATATATTTATCATGTTGTACCCCGTTCCGGGCCAGTATTTACAAAGGAAACTTTGCCGAAATTTTCAGAAAAGACTTGTGATTTTAAAATGCATATTCGGCTTATTTTAATAAAACATTTCTTCAAAATGGTTTTAGATTTCTGGGTTTTTGGCTTACTTGAATTCGATGGGGTCCTATAGACTTCATATGATTTAAGGGCCAGTCACGTACTATTTCGGGTCGTGACATTGACCTATAGCCTAACATTTGCATTGAGAAAAAGACCGACAAACTCAAGTACTCACACAAGAAAAATATTGCCACGCAGAGGAAGATAAACACAGTTTTATTTATGTGCTGAAAATCTTTACAAGGTATTCTGGGCTCCTCAGCCTTACACAAAATGCCTGGAGGGTTACAAAATTTGAAAAAAGAAAGAAAGAGAAAGCTCAGGCAGCAGGCTCCGCCGGGACCTCGCCTTGTTCGGAACCGCCCTCGGGGGCCGGGGTTTCTGCTTCCGTAGCCGCCCCTCCTTTAGCGCCAGCCGTCTACGGTGTTTCTACCGAGAGAGGGACCTGAGCGCGGAGCTCATCGTTTGCAAATTCTGGTATCAACTCCTTGACAGCATCAAGGGCGGCATGCCAAACGATAGCGGAGGCTTCGCCGAGGTCGGTGTAGAACTGGTCTGACGCCTTGTACGCATCCACCGACTTGCGGGCCCGAAGCTCGGCAATCTTTGCCACCTCAAGCGTAGCCTCGGTCTCCCTCTTGCTGGCGTCCCTCGCCTTCTTCATTAAGGTGTAGCAGTTACCCAGCTCCTCCAACTTGCCATCCACGGCTCGGTGGGACTCGCCCATGACTCGGTAGGACTCCTGGCACTTGGAGATTGTGAGCTCCCCGGCGGCCAACCGGGTCTCAAGGGCGGCTGTCTTCTCCTTGTCCTGCCACAACTGAAGGCGCAGATCCTCTGCCTTCGAAGACGATTCCCCCGCCTTCCTTATGGCCGGGGAAATCTTCTCGGCTTTCATGTTGACGATGAGGGCGCAATGTTGGAGGACCTAAGGAAAGCAACAAACGGATTTAGAGGTGCTCAGACTAGGAAAGGGCAATTAGGATAATACTTAGATGGATACTAACCTGAACTGCCTCCTGAGCAATGGCAGTCACTTGGGCCTTCAGGGTCCCCCATGGAATCTTGCCCCCGGCCGACTGCTTCATGTACACGAGCAAGCTGTCGGCGACGGAAAGCCCCGGAGGGACCACGAAGCAGACGTCTCCCTCCTTCATGGGAATCCACTCAGGGATATCAGTCGACGGCATACAGGAGACCATCCTTTTCCTCTTGAGGGGAACCTCGGTCCCCTCCTTCTCCCTCGCCTGGGGTTCTGGGTCTTACGCGTGCTTCTGGCTACCCCCACGATGGTCATCGGGGGCTCGGGGCATAGCGGAGGACCTCGCCAGTGGAGACGGTCTCAAGGCCGAGCTCGAGCCTGCTCGGGACAAGACCATGCCCACGGCCTTCTTCTGGGCTATGGCGGAAATGGCAGCTAGAATCTTGGACCGGTCCATGCGTTCTGCAAAAGGGGAAAACACAGAGAAGTTAGTGATGCAAGAAGGGTAAAAAAGTAAATTACTCAAGTCTAAATAGGTTGTCCAAACTCCTAACTTACTGATGAAGCGCGTGGGGCTGAGCCCAGCCCAGTAAGGACCTGCTCGGAAAGCAAGACGTCGGCCCGCTGGATCGGCTCCCATATGGACATTGCCCTTGCCTCGGGAGAGGACGAATGCTTCGCCCGCTGGCAGTCGGCCCTGTGCCACTGTACAGGCATAGGCCAGTCCTCACCCTCGGGTGGTCCGACGAATACAAACTTCTCCTTCCAGTCATGGATGGAAGAAGAAACGACCACCACCTCCGACCCGGCAATCCCAACCTTGCGCTTCTTGAAGGAAAAATACACCCAGCTCGGCTCATTCTTGCTGGTACTGGGGTGATTTTTATAGCAGAGAAAAGAAGTAAAAAGGGTCAAGCTGAAGGGGATGTCCTCAAGCTTCAACCGAACCAGAAATCCGAGGAAGATTCTCTATGAGTTCGGCGCAAGCTGGCCCGACAAGAGTTGGAAATAACGAAATATCCCACATACCTTGGTTGGGAAGGGCAGACGCATTCCCGCTCGGAACGCCTCCAAGTACAGGGCAATCTCCTTCTCCTGCACCTTGTCCGTCCGTTCGTCCACTTTTGCCAAACGGAGCAAATAGTTAGAGGGGATATGGAAACGAGCCCGAATCTCTACGAGCTCGTCAGATCCCTCAAAATGGAGGCACATCACGGGCGTTCCCGATGCGCATCATAGGGGCCCTCGTCGTAACCAGGCGGCTAGCGGCGCGGGTAGCCCTGACTCTATGGGGCTGGCCTGACGATGAGGAAGCAACGAGGGAACCCTCTTAGCCGTCAGCATCCGAAGAGGTAGAAGACTTCCTAGACTCCACCCTAACTATTTCTATAGACTCCTCAGAAGAAGACATCTAACCTGATTCAAAGGAAGGGGTTCTCCGAGGAAGAAGCGCGAAGGATCCGATCTAAAGAATGGAGTGCCGAGCAATCTCTCGCAGCGAAGGAAAATTATGGCGAAAGTGTGAACCCTAGGGAGATCCCACTTCTATTTATACTGCCTGAGGGAAGCATCCGACAGCTCAGATCATTTCCCGCCAAAACAAAGTTTCGCGTCTGCCAACCGTCAAAGCCCCTACGCGTCAAACGACCATTAGAGGCGTCCCTTCGGGTGTAGGCGACAGTGACAACCTGTCACGTCCGCCAATCCGCGTCGGACGCATGGCCTGCGCCTCAATAGACGTGCAAGTGAATCGGCGCCCCTCATTAAATGCACGATTCTTCCCCTGATCTGCTGGCATCATCCAATATACGCGCATAGATCCAAGCTCCCGGGATACGACACACGGGCTCAACGATCTGAACGACGCGACCGCCTTACGTCGAGCCGCCCCGAAAATCCACACTGATAGATTCTTGACAACGGGCTGAGCCCGGGAAACCGATTTGACCAGTCTCGACCCAACCCATAAATAGGTCGGGAAGAGAGTGGGGGGCTAATGATAATGATCATAAGTGGGGAGTCCCCAAATCATGACACGTGGCAGATGACTTGTCCTGCATATCAATGAAACAGGGCAGGCACTCTACATTGGAGGCATTCCTCGGGCTATCGTCCCGAGGTATAAACCGACCTTCTATGGATCCTTAAACACTCCTACGCACGCCTTACAAATGACCATAGGCTCACCTCCGAGCCCTCCTACGAGCTGAGCTTCCTCAGCCCTCCCAACTTGTCTCCGAGCTATCACAGAACCGAGCTTCCTTGGCCTCCCGCTCATCTTAAGCCTCCCCGGTTCTACCGAGAAACCTAAAACACAGATCAAAAGCACCTCCACCACGGTTCTGCGTATCTTGCCAGAAGAGAGATATCCGCTAAAGACCCCGCGATCCACGCCGTCGTATCCCCCCATTAATGAGCGTATCTCATCATTAATGGGAGGATCCCGTCATTCATGCAGGCGTAACGTCATGGGCGTAACCGACGGCGAAGATCTCGAGCCAACTCGCTCCATACAACCACTATGAAAACCCCTCTCCCAAACGACTGAGGTAACGCAATTTTATTCCAATAAGCTGCCACTCTGCTCAAATTCCTCAGCTAACTTGATCGTCGGAGGGTCTACGGTGGTACAACCACCCCGGGACTTCTTTTGCAGATAGCTTGTCTTCGCCTCAAAACAAGCCTACTGAGATCCATACGCTGACAACCCTCAATACCAAACTTAGCTGTTCATCAACGCCCACGACAGATCGACGGAGGACAACATCTGAAGAAGATCCTAGCCTCCATCACTCCCCTTTTAGAGATTTGATAGAAGATCCGAGCTCCCCTTCAAGGGTTTTATGATGAAAAAGTATTTCATTTTGGAAAAATAAATAGTTGAACTCTTGATTTAATTCAAAAAAAAGAAGAAGGCTTAGAACCTTGAGGAAGGAGAAATGGGCACATAACTCTAATATTTTTGAGGGGGTGGATTATTGTTTCATTTCATTTCATTATCATGTTGTCTTATATAAGCTTACAAGTTTACACATACCCCCTTGGGCTTTACAAAATAGCATTTTGCCTATCTCATACCTCATGTGCTTATTTCTTTTGCATATGAGCCATGGGCTTTACAAAAATTTGGTTTTATGCACATTTTCCTTACATTTATTCATAAAAATTACATTAAAATTATTTATTATATAATTTTCATTTTGGCATGGCGGAGGCCGGTCGCGAATCGACTTGGGCATGGGCCTACTTGACCTGAGTTTGGGCCCGCTTATTTGGGGTTGACTTTGATTTTGACTTGGTCAACCGGGGTGTAATTTTTGACCCCAACAAAGTGCCCTCCCTCAATAAATACACACCGCGTATATGAGTTGTGTGCATGAAATTGGTGGATCTTGTTCCGCAGAAATTTGATTTTAAGGTGAAGCATCATTCCGGGGGCGCAGCATCTTTCCAAGAGCATGATTTCGGGGGTTGGAGCATCATTCCGATTTGCAGAGCATAATTCCAGGGTCGGAGTATCATTCCGAAGAGTAGAGCATAAATCCGGGGGTCGGAGCATCATTTCGAGATGCGGAGCATAATCCCGACAGGGAAGGCAGATATTCCGAGACGAAGTATGATTTCGACACGGGGCACATTCTGAGACGAAATATGATTCCGACGCAGAGGTTGATATTCTGAACGAAACATACTTCCGATGCAGAGGTTTATTCCCAAGCGAAGTATAATTCCGACAAGAAAGGCAGATACTCCGAGGCGAAGCATGATTTTGACACGGGGTACATTCTGAGACGAAATATGATTACGATGCAGAAATTGTTGGTTGACTTGATTCCGAGACAGAGCATAATTCCGATAGGGAGGTCGTTGGTTAACTTAATCCCGAGATGGAGTATAATTCCGACAGGGAGGTCGTTGGTTGACTTGATTCCGAGACGGAGCATAATTCCGACAGGGTAGGCAGATACTCTGAAGCGAAGCATGATTTCGACACGGGGTGCCTTCTGAGACGAAACGTGATTCCGAAGCAGAGATTGTTGGTTGACTTGATTTCGAGGCGGAGTATAATTCTGACAGGGGGGTCGTTGGTTGACTTGATTCCAAGGCGGATCTTGATTCCGACAGGGAGGTTGTTGGTTGACTTGATTCCGAGGCAGAACATAATTCCGATAGGGAAGGCATAATTCCAACAGGGACGGCGGATACTCCGAAGTGAAACATGATTTCGACACGGGGAACCTTCTAAGACGAAACATGATTCCGACGTAAAGATTGTTGGTTGATTTTGATTTCGAGACGGAGTATAATTTCGACAGGGAGGTCGTTGGTCAACTTGATTTCGAGACGGAGCTTGATTCTGATGGGAAGGTCGTTGGTTGATTTGATTCCGAGGTGGAGCATAATTCCAACAGGGAGGGCGTATACTCCGAAGCGAAGTATGATTTCGACACGGGGTACCTTCTGAGACGAAACATGATTCCGACACAGAGATTGTTGGTTGACTTGATTCCGAGATGGAGGATAATTTCGACAGGGAGGTCGTTGGTCGACTTAATTCCGAGGTGGAGCTTGATTCCAACGGGAAGGTTGTTGGTTGAATTGAATCCGAGACGGAGCATAATTCCGACAGAGAAGGCAGATACTCCGAGGTGAAGCATGATTTCTACACGGGGTACATTCTGAGACGAAATATGATTCCGACGCAGAGCTTGTTGATTTGATTTGATTTGGGAGTTTCTTATCCGTCCATCGGGGCTTTTGAACCTGGGACTTGGAATTTGGGTTTTTGTTCGGCGTCAGCATCGCTATACTGGAATATGGTACCAGGAGAGAATCATCATTTGCCGTGGAGAATATGGGATTTGTGTTGACATCAGCACCACTACACTGGAATATGCTACCAGGAGCGAATCATCATTTGCCGTGAGGGGATTTCCCTCGTTTCCTGTTTAACTACTTAGGAGTCATCTGTTCCCAGTTTAACGACTCAGAGATCATCTGTTCCCACTTTAACGACTTAGGGGTCTATTAGATCGAAAGTTTGGAATTTTGGGGTTAGGGTCGGCATCAGCGTTGCTAACACTGGTGTTCCCTCATAAAAAGAGAGAGAAAAGGGGAGAGAATTCCCCACGGCTCAAGCCTCACGTATTAAACACGTGAGCGCTTATATGCAAAGCATATAAGCGCTGCAACTAAACAATTAAAGAATACATAGGCCTCACGTGTTAAACACGTGAGCGCCTATGTGTAAAGCATATAAGCACAAAAAAACCTGTGCTGGGGTTACATATTAAACACGTGAGAACACCCTTTTGAAGCATTAGCTTCAGATATAGTTAAACTCTATGCATAGAATTAAATTCTATTTTTGTATGCAAAGCATATGAGCATTAAGAGTAAATGGCCAAAGGCCTTGACCTCATGTGTTAAAAACTCGAGCGCCCATATGCAAGGCATATGGGCTCCAAATGAAAGAAGCTAAATAAGTCTCACGTGTTAAACACATGAGGGTGCCTTCCTATGTAAATTAAATTCTACTCCTGGGAAATACCTCCCTGGATGTTTCTAAAAGAGAAAAATCCTCTCTGTTAAACAGAGAACCGCTGGATCAAAAATCCAATTATGATTAAATATAGAATTAAATTCTATTGGGGGAAAATATCTCCCTGGTTTTTCTAAATGAGAAGGTTAATTTCTGCTAAACAGAAAATTGGTGGATCAAAGATCCAATGAGATGGAAAATATTTCCTATATTTTTCTAAATAGAGAAAGATTGTGCTATGTTAAACCGAGCACTCATAGATTAAAAATCTAATGATGATTAAAAATCACCGTTTAGCAGAATAAAATTCTATGTTCTGCAAATTTATTAAGCTTTCAGTATCTTTTGAATTTTCCTTCCAAGGTTCCATCTCAACTTAAGAATTTCTATCATCTCTACAGAAGGTATAAGCCCTATCTTTCATTCTTATCTCTCATCCAAATCCCAATCATATACCCCTACGTGTGTGTATGTATCACCCTACACTTAGAAATTCAATTTAAGCTATCATACTCTTGTCAATCGTCCAAAGTACTTTTAGTTGGTGAATTTTAGATGAAATTGCTTGCACATCCTTCATGCGATAGTTAATACTTCTTGAGGTACTAATGACCGATTACAAAATGTGTTCGCGCATTAAGGCGTAATTCCTCGTCTTGTAATACGTAAGGCTTTAGCAGTGACTCCCAAACCAGTTAGTCTAAGGCACTAGGTGATAAAGCACCCTTGCTATAATTTTTTTATTTATGCAGCCTTAAGTAATTACAAAACCAATGTTCATTTTTATATATCTCTTTATTCACTCTTGTACTTTTATTTTATTTTCCTTCATACTAAGAATTTTAGACAAGAGCATTTCAAGGTATCCTCTACTATTCCAAGTTTCAAGGTTCGTGTATGTGCGAGTTGTAGCGTATATATTTTCAGAATTTAGACAAAAGGTTCGGAATTATTTTTCAGAGTTACACTTCAATAAAAATTTCAATACTCTTCCCTTATTTTGACTTAACCTAAGAACTGAACTCAAAATTTTCCTATTTCTAAATAAACTACAAGGACATATATTTTCTACCGTTAAAATTTAAGAAAGGTTATTTTTAGGGTTTTTAATTTACTAAGTTTATGATCTAGTTTTTCCTAGCTAGTTAACCGTCTTGTCAAACTTAAGTCAAATATGGCCAAAATTGAATTTTTTTTATTTTAGTTTTTCAATTTTTTATTTGATTTTACTTTTATAATTTTTTTTATTTTTATTTTTTAATTTTTATAATTTTTTTTATAAAGATGCAATGCAGAATTAAACATGCAAAGAAAGAAAAGAAAAACTATGTACAAAAATTAAAATATGCAATACAATGATAACTATTTACAAACCACCTCCACCCCCAAACTTATCAAAAGCAATGCCCTCACTGCTCATGGCCTCACCGTCCCCTCAAACATGAACGGGATCGTTCCTCTCTCGCCAGCAGAGTGGTCATGCCATGCTCTATTTCCGTCACTTGGTGATCCAGGTTGGTCACCATCCCAATCAATCTGTCTATACCCTTAGTGGCTCTCCTAAGTAAACGTGCATGTGCTGCCGGGGTAAGCTCTTCCCCACTCGTGGTCGAGTTGGACTGGGTGTCCTGGTGGGTACATTTTCGGTCGGCTCAGTGCGCGACCATACATCATTTAAGTATATGTAGTAAGTGGATACACCCTCAACAAGAGGTCTAATGGGGATACTTCCATGCATATAAAACTCAAATTCCTCCACAGGGAGGAAATAGCGACACAGTTGTGTCACTAACGTAGGGCATGGATAATTGGCAGACCTTTTGCCAGCACCAATTGAATTAAGCAATACCGTGCACCTATCATATCTGGGGTTCTTAGTCATTAAGGTGTGCACGATATGAAGGGATGGTGTGAAAAAGGTAGTATTGTGTGAACTACCAAAAATATTATTTTGTGCCCAACGGCACACAGTCAGTACATTTGCAAAGAGGGTTCTAGCTTGGATGCCTTTACGTTGCTCCCTCGAACAGTCAGCACCCATCAAGGGTAGATAATCCTCGAATTGGAGGGGTTGGTCATGGGTAGGTAGTCTAGGTATTAAGGTGACTTCATGGATGAAGTCCCTATCGATAATGATTTCTCTATCACCCCAAATAAGCCTAATATATCCGTGTTGTGAAAGGCATCCGTCTTCTATGCATTCATAAAATCGTGTGATGAGATCGGGAAGAGCGAAGGAGTTTGGATGATTAAAAAGTAAGAAATTCCACCCTCGCCTCTGGATCTCTTCACCGAAATAGCTACCATAGGTTGTGTATACAAACATTTGTGAGAAATCTCTCTTAAATTGTAGGGTTGGTGCCATTACAGAAAGCTAATTAAAAAAATATAGATTTTACAGAGAGGGAAAAGGAAACGCAAACCTCCTTTGAAGTTTTCAGAGGGTGACGTAGCAAAGGCGTGGCGGTTGCGCGGCAAGAAGGCACGTTCGGCGGCGGTTGCGCGGCGGCGTGGGGCAATCTCTCTGCGCGATCTTCAGCGGTGGCTAGGGTTTTCTGAAGTTGGAAATTAGGGTTTGGTAAAAGGCAGAGAGGGGTCGGGTTCTATTTATAGGGGGGATATTTTGGTTATTTGCAAAAAGGTCCTCTTGAAAAGAGGAATTTATTTGTTTATAGAAATTTTTATTTTTATTTTTTATTATTACTGAAAATTTACAAAACTACCCATTTTTTTAAATTTTTTTAAAATTTTTAATTTGTTTTTATATAACTACAAGTGATACATACCCCCAAACTTATTTGAAACAGTGTTTTGGCTGGATAATCGAAATTTAGGGATAGATGGAGGAAGATCATTCAATGTAAATCAGCTCCTGCAAAAACATGAGCTCCTCCGAAGGGTCCGCAGTGCGGAACGGTTTAAGTCTATGTCCGTTCACTTTAAATAGTGAACCGTCCTTCGGATTTTCTAAATCGACCGCACCGTACGGGTATACAGTGCGTACCAAAAATGGCTCTTTCCATCGAGATCTGAAATTGCCGGGATGGAAATGTAACCGAGTGTCGTAAAGTAAAATCTGTTGACCAGGTTTGAAAGTTTTGCGCATAAGGTGTTTATCGTGGAACACCTTCGTTCGGTTTTTGACGATTATTGCGTTCTTTTAAGCTTCATCCCGAAACTCGTTCAATTCGTTCAACTGCAGCTTTCTATTGCTGCCCGCATCTCCTAGAGATAGATTCAACTCTTTTATTGCCCAAAACGCTCTATGCTCAATTTCAATTGGAAGGTGGCAAGCCTTTCCATAAACAAGTCTATACGGAGACATGCCAAGATCGGTCTTATAGGCAGTTCTAAATGCCCAAAGGGCATCAATAAGTTTTGACGATCAATCTTTACGGTTTTTGAAAACCGTTTTCTCCAATATCTGTTTAATTTGCCGATTTGAAATCTCGGCTTGCCCATAAGTTTGGGGATGATAGGGCGTTGATAGCTTGTGAGTAATGGAATATTTCCGCATTAAGGACTCGAAAGTCCTATTACAAAAATGAGATCCATTATCGCTGATAATTGCACGGGGATGCCCAAACCGAGAGAAAATATTTTCTTTGAGGAATCTAACGACAATCTTGTTGTCATTAGTCCGGCTGGGCACAGCCTCGACCCACTTTGAAACATAGTCAACAGCTAGGAGAATATACACGTTCCCAAAAGAATTGGGAAACGGTCTCATAAAATCTATCCCTCAAATATCAAAAATTTCAACAACCAAAATTGGTTAGAGCGGCATTTCATTTCTCCTTGATATCCGGCCCAAGTGTTGGCACCGGGAGCATGTCTTGCAGTAATCATGTGCGTCTTTAAAAAGTTGTGGCCAGTAGAAGCCACATTGCAAGATCTTTTCGGCTGTCTTTTTAGGGCCAAAATACCCGCCACACTCTTGATCGTGGCAGAATGACAGCACACACTTAAACTCATTGTCGGGGACATACCGACGAATAATTTGGTCGGGACAGTATTTGAATAGGTAAGGCTCATCTCAGTAAAAATGTTTTACCTGAGATAGAAATCAGAGTCTGTCCCGATTCGACCATTCGTTTGGTATAAGTCCGGTGGCCAAATAATTTACAATATCTGCGAACCAAGGTTCGCATGACACAGTCAAGAGCTGCTCATCTAGAAAAATGTCTTTTATAGGAATTTGAAGCATTGGCGAATAAGGAAGGTGTGAAAGATGGTCGGCGATTACGTTTTCGCATCCTCTCTTGTCTCTGATGACAAGGTCAAACTCTTATAGTAAGAGGATCCAACGTATCAGCCGAGATTTAGCGTCCCTCTTCGCTAAAAGATGGCGAAGAGCTGAGTGGTCAGTGTAAACGATGACTGGAGAGCCGATTAAATAGGGCCTGAACTTTTCTAATACAAACACAACAGCTAAGAATTCCTTCTCAGTTGTTGTGTAATTTATTTGGGCCTCGTTCAAGGTTCGGCTCGCATAATAAATCACATGCGGCATCTTATTGATGTGCTGACCAAGGACAACACCAATGGCGAAATTAGATGCATCGCATATAATCTCAAATGGATGCGTCCAGTCAGGAGATGAAAGAATGGGAGCGGAAGTAAGTGAGTTTTTCAATGACTCGAACGCCTTCATACAGCTTGAGTCGAATTCAAATGTGGTGTCCTTGGCCAACAAAAGAGTCAAGGGTCTAGCTATCTTGCTAAAATCCTTGATGAACCGTCTATAGAAACCGGCATGGCCAAGGAAGGCTCGAATGTCTCGGACGCATTTGGGAGGAGAAAGATTGGAAATGACTTCAATCTTAGCTTTATCTACCTCAATGCCATTTTGCGAGATAATATGTCCTAAGACAATACCTTCTCATACCATAAAGTGACACTTCTCCCAATTTAAAGTAAGGTTCTTATCCCTATACCGGGTAAGAACTGTGTCTAAATGTAGCAAACACTAATCAAAGGAGTCGCTGAAAATGGAGAAATCATCCATAAAAATCTCCAAGAATTTTTCCACCATGTCTGAAAAAATGCCCATCATACACCGCTGGAAAGTAGCGGGTGCATTGCATAACCCAAAGGGCATGCGACGGTAAGCAAACTTACCGAAAGGACAAGTGAATGTGGTCTTGTCTTGGTCCTTTTCGGCGATGGGAACTTGATTATAGCCGGAGTATCCATCCAAAAAGCAGTAAAATTCATGCCCAGCCAATCGTTCTAGCATTTGCTCAATAAAAAGTAATGGAAAGTGGTCTTTCCGTGTCGCGGCGTTGAGTTTTCTATAATCGATGCATACTCGCCACCCAGTTTGGGTGCGAGTAGGTATTAACTCATTTGCCTCATTAGTTATGACCGTTATGCCTGATTTCTTTGGGACAATGTGAATGGGGCTAACCCACTGGCTATCAGAGATAGCGTAAATGATACCACTATCAAGATATTTTACAATCTCCTTTTTAACAGCCTCCTTCATGATTGGGTTGAGTCGTCTCTGTGGATCCCTTGTTGGCTTAGCATCATCCATCATATGAATATGATGTTCAACTATTAGAGGACTAATCCCCTTGATGTCCGCCATAGTTCAGCCAAAAGCTTGTCGATTGCTTTGTAAGACCGTTAAAAGGGCTTTCTCTTGCTCGGGGGCTAAAGTGGCCGAGATGATAACAGGAAGGGTCTCATTCTCACTTAAGTAAGCGTATTTAAGGTAAGACGGCAAGAGCTTCAGTTCGAGTTTTGGAGGCGAACCAATTGAAGGTAAAATTGGTGAAACTGTCTCAAACTTAAAGGATTCTAACAGAGGTTCAAATCGAGTGTAAGCAACCGAGTCGGATGGTTCAGTTAACTCATCCGAAAATTCAAAGGATTCAAACTCGGGCGGCGAGTCTTCAAAATCGTTCGAGAAAGTGAAACACTCGTAATCATTATCGGGCGTGAAAGCAATGCCAGATTCGAGGAGGAACACACTAGTGGCATCAAAATTGCTGTGATCGAACAGAAATTTTTCGAGCTCACAGTCCTCCTGAGTAATCTCTTGGATCGAGCAAACATCAAGTATATTAGCATTAGGTTCGGAGGGCTGATTTTCCAACTTAAAAATGTTGAGTTCAATTGTCATGTTTCCAAAAGATAGGTTCATTGAACCATTTCGACAATTGATCACCGCATTAGAAGTTGCAAGGAATGGCCGACTGCGTATCACCGGAATTTGACTCCGGCAGGCTGTGCGTCCATAACAATGAAATCAACGGGGAAAATGAAGTCCCCTACTTTAATCAACACATCCTCTAACTCATCCCTAGGATGGGTGATGGATCGGTCGGCCATTTGGAGAGTACAATGTGTGGGTTTCAACTCTCCAACGCTTAATTGCTCATACACTGAATAAGGAAGCAGGTTAACACTGGCACCAAGATCTAAAAGTGCGCGGTTGATATTCTTATTCCCAATAGTTATTGAAATTGTAGGACAGCCAGGGTCCTTTCTTTTTTGAGGTAAAGGTTGGGTAAGTGCATCATTTACTGCACTAGCCAAGAAAACTTTCTTAGGTACCTGTGATTTCCTCTTCTTTGTGCATAAGTCCTTCAAGATTTTAGCGTAAGAAGGGACTTGTTGGATTGCATCCAAGAGAGCTATGTTAATGCTAACCTGTTTAAATAACTCCACAATCTTCTCCATTTGCGGAGTTTGTTTATTGGATCTCAACCTGTTTGGAAATGGAATATTTTGAAAATTTGTTGAGTCCAATGTTTGTGGAGTAGATTGCGGAGTTGGAACGGATCCCAGTGTTGGTGATTTCGTGGAGTGAGATGTGGGTCTGTTCAGAGTAGTAGAAGAATTAGAGCCTTATGAAGAATGGAGAACATGCTCTGAAGATGAAGAAGATGAGGAAGAAGAAGAAGCGGCGGCCGGGGTGTCATCATTAGTGCCAACGTTGTTGTGCAACATCTTTCCAGATCTCAATGTAGTCACGGCACTCACATTATGGTTTTGTTGTTCATGAGCTACATGTGCATTTTGTGTGTGACCAGGATTTGACAGTGGTTGAGATGGAAGCTTCCCCTTTTCTCGCTTGCTTAAAGCAGCATTCAGTTGTGCAATTTGGGCTTCAATGGTTTTGATACTTTGCCCATGTGATGCAGTGTGTTGCACCAAAGACTGAATGGAAGACTGGATGTTGGTTGAGGATTGAGTAGATTGTTTTAAAAACGCATCCAGACTTCGTTCTAGCGAAGAAATCTTATCGTTATTTGGTTGAACAAAATTGTTTTGAGGAAAAGAGTTGTTTGGTGCAAAATTTTTCATTTGATTTTGGTAAGGTTGGGGTTGGAAAGGTTGCTGATATTGAGTTTATTGAGGTACTTTTTGTTGTGGAGGAGGCATCTGAAAATTGTTATTGCCTTGGAATTGTTGTTGATTTTGATTCCAAGAAAAATTGGGGTGGTTCCTCTAACCAGGATTATAAGTTGAAGAGTATGGATCATTTTTTGTCTCTACTGAAAGGAAGCATTGACTTGATCTTGTCCTTGAGCAGGTGGGTTGTAAGACACTCCTCGGTTAAATGGGATGGATCCGAACAACAAGCGCATATAGTGCGAGGGGGTAAAGCGGGGGCAGGAGAAGGCGATGGGAATTTGCTCTCAATTGCTTCTAGTTTACGTGTAATTGCGGCCATTTCGGCTTTCATTGCAATTGACATGTCAAGTTGATGAATACCTGCCCTAGATGGACCGGATGAAGTAGATGAAGTGGACGAAGTGGTCTGTCTAGTGCTTTCCCATTGAAGTGTTTGTTCAGCAAGATCGTCAAGAAATTGCCAAGCTTCCTCATCAGATTTGGTAAGAAAATGACCTTGACAAATGGTTTCCAGCAATTGCTTAGTTGCTGGGTTCAGTCCTTCATATAAAGTTTGGCAAAGTTGCCATCTCTCGATACCGTAATGAGGGCACTGAATAAGAAGGTCCTTAAATCGTTCGAAACACTTCCAAAAAGGTTCAGAAGGAAGCTGGGAAAATTGATTAATTTCATTACGAATTCTCGCGGTCTTGTGATGTGGGTAAAACTTTTTAAGAAAAGCTTTAACAAACTCTTCCTAACTTTTTATGGAATGCGATACTGTACTATATAGCCACTTTTCAGTTATGTCACACAAAGTGAAGGGAATGACTCGTAGCTTTATAGTATCGTCGGAAAGTTAGGTCGTCTTCATCATTGCGCAAACATTCTGGAATTTGTTAATGAAGATATAGGCATCTTCGGATTCCAGCCCGTGAAATTTGGGCAACATATTGATGAAGTGGGGCTTAATTTCGAAATTATCCCCATTAGCCGGCGGAAGTGAAAGACAGGTAGGAAGTGCGGTGCGGCTTGGATAGAAAAGATCCTGGAGCGCGATTCGTTGGGGCGCTTCAACAGGAGGGTGTTGTGGGTTATTCGTACCCAGTTGAGGTGGAATCAGTCTCGAGGTAGGTAAGGGGTTGTTAGGATTGAATCCTGACATCTCCTTAGAAGATGATGAATGCGAAGATGAAGGTAAAGAAGTGGAGGGAATTTCGACTTCGGAGTCGAACTCGTCGTCAGTAGCGACTAACGAGACACGGACTAAACGGGCGCTAGTGTCCTTAGTCCAACCGGACATACACTAAAAGAGTTGTAGTGTAGTCGAAAAGCAGAATGTGAGGGTAAGAAAACATTAATGGGGAAATGTGGGTGAAAGTTGGGTGCAATGGATTTTTAGCGACAAATGGCAAGTTTTTGTAAAAATTTTTGTTTTTGTGGTTTTTTTAAAAAAAAAGTTTTGCAAAAGATTTTATACGGAACTACGACACACTTTCAAGCACTCATAATTTGAACATGCATAATCAAGCCTAGAGCTAGGGTCTCCTAAGTCAACTAGACTGCTTCTAACTGGTCAAAAGGCAAAGTTGTGAGATATCCCTCAAATCGCCTCTTCACCGTCAATTATGGCCAGGTAAGCACAAGTGAAGAAAGGAGGGATCCGCTCACGAATCACCGTGAGACGGGCATTTTAAAGTTACCTTTTTCACTTGTCTAGCCTAGGCACCACAAAGTCAGGTTTAGATAAACGACTGATTGTCCACAAACTTTCTCTGTCCTAATGAGCGCGACAGTCCTTAATTGGCCGAGTCTAAATATTTTTTAATTAACTCGAGGGTGATGCATATGCTTTTTATGATTTCTGGGGTCTTAGGAAGGGTAATGAAATCCCCACCTAATCTGGATTGGTGTTATAGCCTCTTAATTTCCGTTTTAAATATGCAAAGCAATTAACACACAAAATCTGAAACACTTGCCAAAAATTTTGATTTTTATTTGCGGCGCAAAGAATCCTGCACAAAATTGATTTATTGGAGAGGGAGAAGAAGTTTTGCGCAAAGAACCCTGCAGGAAAATTTTTCAGAGGAGTTCAGGGGGTAGGAGAGAAGACAAAAATACTTACAGAGCAATTTTCAAGTCCTGACGTCACTTGTTGACCGCGGTTCCATGGTCAAACGCTTGAATCCGCCGCGGTTCCGCGGTGGTTAAGTTGGTTCAGGCCTCCGAGATTTTTCTGTGTGCTGTTATTGTTCTCCTCTGTCTGTTCAGATCCTCTGTTTGCTGATATGTTCACTGGGTTTGCTCCAGATCTGAATCAGTCCGTCTTTTCGTTCCTGCACAATTCGCACAAAAGCCGATCAAAAATAGCAAGATGATTTTTTTTTGTTTTTCAGTTTTTATAAGTTTTTCAATTTCAATTAACCCGAAATTACAAAAAGAAAATAACTACCGTGATCTCCGGCAACGGCGTCATTTAATTGTTTGTCTTTTGCGTTCATGCATTTTAGAATCAAAATTAAGAATAAACCGCAATCAATAACGGTGTCGTTTGGTAGCTAGCCGGTTGAGTACGGGTCGGTCCACAGGGAAAATGTGTTCTTTTTTTAAGTTCTTACGAGTTAATTCCTATTTTTGGTAGGTTTTGATTTAAAAATCTAAGATTGAAATTAATTTGATTTAAAACCTTGCTAGGGTTAGGATTAGGTTAGTTTGGAAAAATAACTTTACTCACTGCTTCCTTTGCCCTAATTAAGAACATAGGTGTTAGGATAATAGTCAATAAAGGGGATTAACACGACTAGGAAGAAACGTAGTTTCTTCCTTTTGGTCCTTGTCCGTGCTTTCTTAACTCTTAGCCCTAAGCTCTATGTAAATCAATCACAACCGGTCTAACTAGGGAATCCCGCTATCTCGTAGGATAGGGTACCGTAGTGAGCGGTGTGTGTTTGAATCAAATAGAGTCCTAATTAAAATATTATATGGGCAAGAAAGGAGTGAGAAATTTCCATCTCTCAAACCTACCCAATCCTAACCCTAACAAGTGAGGAATTACTCACTCATTAGGGAAGTTGCTATAAAATTCATTTTTATAGTTTTAATTTAATGACCTAATTTGCTGATATTAAAAGTCAGATAATAAAATTGCAGAAATTAAATTCAAATGGAAAATTGCAAGATAAAAAAAACTTACTTTATTGACACCTCTTCAACGATTACAATGGAATAGAATTTAATCTAGAAAATAAAAAGAGGCATGTCTAATTAGGCTGTAGGCTTTCCTATTTATAGATAGGAGAAACCCTAGGTTTTACATCTGATCCATACTTGAAATTACAAGCCTACCCTAAGAAAGCCGGGTCAAAGCACCGACACCCATCGACACGTGCACCGACACGTGCACTGCACGGCCGCGGAACCGCGGCAGAATGCCATGTTTGGCCATGGATCCGCGGCCGTATTGAGGGTTCTCTGTCTCAACTTTTCAGGGTTGCTTCATGTTGCTATTTACTTCTGTTTTCTTCACTTGGTTCCTCAGAATCTTTTCTACTTTCTTCCAGATTTCCACAGTGCAGAATGTTGTGGACTTTTTGCCGTGAACTTCACGTTGAAGTCTTTAATCCTGTGCTGCTCTTGTACTTTGTGAACTGTTTACTGATCTTCGTTTGTTCCTTAAACTGGTAGGCGACATCACACAGTTTCATCTATTTGTTGGTCGTAGTCTCACATTTGTACCGTATTTTCATGAATTTCACTGTATTGTTATGAGAATCTGTAACCTATAACTATTTAGCAGATATGGATCAAAAGCACCTATTTATTTGTAATATGATTAAGAATGGAGAATATAATAATGCAAAATTCTGATATGAACACAGGAAAACCGCAGAAAGAAAATAACAAGCCCGGACCATTGATTGATTGTATAAAAAGTGTATTTGTAAAGTAATCACAATCAAGACGGTGTCGCTAATAGCTAGCCGCGATGAGTACGGGTCATCCGCAGGGAAACGTGAAACTTCTTCTTGTTTTAGACGAGTTGATAGAAGATAGGCTGATTGGTTGTAGATCTATTTGAAATGGATGTAAAGTTTATAAGAAAAAGGGCTTGTAGGGTTCATAGGACTTGGTAGTAATGGATGATAATTAAAAATGACTTCTTTTATATTTTAATAGTTTAAAACTAGATTGATAGTGATGAATGTAGATTAGGATTTTTGGAAGAAACTAGGGTTTCCCCACTATTAACTCTTGTCCTTGCATTGGTCTCTATTCATGTCTAGCCCTTAGCAAAACAAGTGTTAAACAGATCTCGAATCGTGGTCGTGACTATCAATAAATTGATAGCGCGCCCGATAAGGAGGTTAACATTTATTTTGCTAAAGTTTATATACTTTAAAATGTTTAAAAGAAGTTAAATGATTTTATTATCCATTGATCTACCCTATCCTACGAACCCTAGCAAGCTAGGAATTACTCGCTCATTGTTTGAGATCTAGAAGAAAGGTTAAAGAATGAAAACATGATTAAGATGCAGAAATTAGATACAGAAATTAAATGCAGAAAGTAAATGCGAAAAGAATTAAACTAAGATCTACCTTTATTAATCAACTATTTCATACAACTCTCCGTAGAAAGTAGATTACAAAGAACCCTGGTTTTTGATCCCGCTCTCTCTCTTGTTGGAGGTAGATGACTAACTGATGATCACCTGAATGCGTGGATCGCTTTGGACCTCCTGATCTCTTCGGTTTGATGATTTTTAATATGAAGCTCTCGTTCCTATATATAGTCACAGAAACTAGAAATCCTAGATACCATCTGTGATTATATGCTGATACGATCCAATCCCAAAAATCTCTCATCCAACGGCTATCATCATGCCGCGGATTCGTCGAAAATCATGGTCTTTGGCCGTCCAACCGCGGCGCTTTAGTGGAATCATCACCTAGGATTTTTTCTACTCTCTTCTGTTGACATTTGGAGATCACTTCGATGTCTGGATTTTGAAAATAATGCACTGAGTCTCTGCCGTTGCTAAATCTTATGATTTGCTTCCATATTTCGGCAGATTTGATTTCGATATCTCAGATCTCTTGGATTCCAGTTCTGATCTAATATCTGCACAATATCTCAAGTCATGGTGTTAGTAATATTTGGTATTTTTGAGATATTATCCTAACCATTTTATATGATATTATATGTTAAAAATATTGATTAGAAATATTTGATATGATATGCATATTTTAATTACTAATATTTTATATAAATATTATATGCATGTATTTTCCCTCATTATATTAATTATAATATAAATACATATGATAATAATTTTTTTTACACATAAACCCTCATATGTTCTATAATTACAATAAACACCTTTTACAACTTAACAATAGTGGGGAAAATAATCATTCAAATGTGCAATATTTTAGACTAATCAAATACCCCCAAACTTAACTTTGATTGTCCCGAGCAAACTATTTATTAAAGAGAAGAAGAAGAAAAATACCTAGCACACTTTCGTAGGCAACACGATTGCACTGAGCACGTGCAACAAGCTTTTAAAGCTCTAGGTGTCCCTAGTAGGAGGAGTGTTGTCTCCTGAGGGTTTTCAGCGGATTACACCCACAAAATCCCATAATAAAAGAAAGATGATGAAAACTACATATAAAGATAAGGAATATATAAAAGAAAGAAGTTGAAAATATGAGTTTTAAATTACACTAGCTTTTTAGTAGCCATGAGACCTATCTTAATGGTCGTGAAAAAATGTCAGAAATCACATCATCTCTCAATAAAACATTGCGTTTAGTCTTCCTCCCTACCTTTCTTCCAAATATTGATTATATATCCCTACGTGTGTGTAAAAGACATCCCTACACTTAGAGAATTCAATTCAAGCTATCATACTCTTGTCCATCTTCCTTAGCACTTTTTAGTCGGTGAATATTTTAGATGGAATTGCTCATATATTCTTCATGCGACCGTTAATACTTCTTGAGATACTAACCAACCGATTACCAAATGTGCTCACCCATTAAGACGTAATTAACAATATTCTAGTCTTGCAACACCCAAGGCTTAGCAGTGGCTCCCAAACCGGTTGGTCTAAGGCACTAGGTGATAAGGCACTCTCACTATATTTTTTTTGCTTCCTTAAGTAATTACAAAACCAGTGTTCATTTTTCTTCACCATTTTTTATTTATATTTTGTTGATTTATATACTTTTTTTCCTTCATACTAAGGCTTTTAGACAAGAGTATTTCAAGGTATCCTCTACTATCCCAAGTTTCAAGATGTGTGCAAGTGCGTATAGTAGGGTATCAACGTTCAGATATTTGGACTCAAGAATAGGGACTATTTTTCAGACTTATTTATATCCTCAGATTAGTGATTCCCTTCATCTTGCTAACCCTTGGGATAACAACTCATGTTTACCTATTACTAGCTTCGTTATAAAACATCTAATGTTCTTGCTATTCTTAAATCTCTTCCTATCTTTCATATGTATTATTCACTTTCTAACTTTCATTTCAAATTTTTTTTATATGATTATATATATATATATATATCTCTATATCTATCTATCTATCTATATATATATATATATATATAATATATATATATATATATATATATATAGTGCATAGTGCTAAATGATATTTCAGTAAATACAAACCTCCCCCCAAACCTGTTTGCAGCAGTGTCCTCACTGATGTTGTTTTTGAGCGCATAGACCTGTAGACTTGGGAGGAGAATATTAGGGATAAAATAATAGTTAAGTGAAAAACTGCCCCTAAACTTATTCTTTGACACACACATTTAATCAATTATAACCTTATTTTCACGCATCTCTATTTGTATATGAAGCACAGTTACAGAAATATGGAAGTGAGGCGGAGGAAAGTTAGTCGTGATAAAGCGGCTCCTGTAGGAACATGAACTCCTCCGCTGGGTCAGCGGAAAAGTACGGTTTTAATGTATGCCCATTTATTTTAAAAATATAACCATATTTAACATTTTTGATATCCACTGCCCTGTGCGGATACACATATCGCACCATAAAAGGTCCTTTCCAATGAGATTTAAGCTTACCTGGATGAAGGTGGAGACGGGAATCGTAAAGAAGGACTTGTTGTCCCGGTGTGAAAGTTTTTCTCAAAAAGTTTTTATTGTGGAACACTTTTGTCTGGTTCTTTACTATAACCGCATTATCATAAGCTTCATCGTGAAGTTTGCTTAGCTCATTTAATTGCAGATTTTGATAGCTGCCGATTTGATCAAAATCACAGTTAAGCTCTTTAATAGCTCACATAGCTTTATGTTCGATCTCGACAGGAAGGTGTCACGCCTTCCAAAACCCTAGTCGGTATGGAGACATACCAAGATCGGTCTTATAAGCGGTACAAAATGTCCAAAAAGCATCCGTCAATTTTGTGGACCAATCTTTACGGTTCTTAGAAACCATTTTCTCCAAAATTTGTTTGATCTATCTATTAGAGATCTCCGCTTGCTTGCCCGTTTGGGGATGATAGGGCATAGAAAGCTTATGGTTGATCAAATATTTCCGCATCAAAGTCTCAAAAGACCGATTGCAGAAATTCGTCCCGTTGTCGCTAATTATAGCGCCAGGGTGTCCGAATCGCGAAAAGATATTTTCTTTCAAGAACTTAATAATAACCTTGTTGTCATTAGTACGACACGGTACCGCTTCCACCCATTTCGAGACATAATCAACCGCTGATAAGATATATAAATTCCCAAAAGAGTTGGGAAATGGGCCTATAAAATCAATTCCCCAAATATCAAATATCTCTACAACCAAGATAGGTTGGAGTGGCATCTCGTTTCTACGTGAAATCCGACCCATGTGTTGACATCGTGAACAAGTTTTGCAATGATTATATGCATTTTTGAATAAAGTTGGCCAATAAAAGTCACATTATAAAACTTTCTCCACCGTTTTTCGTGGACCAAAGTGACCGCCACATGCCTGATCATGGAAGAAAGACAATAAACTCTTGAATTATTCATTATGGACACATTGGCGAATGATTTAATCGGGACAATACTTAAACAAATAAGGTTCATCCCAGTAAAAGTGTTTTATTTGGGATAGAAATCGGTGATTGTCTTGTTTTAACCATTCGCTGGGTAGAAGTCCCGTTGCTAAATAATTCACAATATCCACGAACCAAGGTTCGCAGGATAAGGTCAAGAGCTGTTCTTTAGGAAAGGAACCGTTTATTGGCAAGGTCGACATTAGCGAAGAAGAAAGGCGTGAAAGATGGTCGGCTACTACGTTTTCACATCCACTCTTGTCTCGTATGACAAGATCAAATTCTTATAACAACAAGATCCAGCGTATTAGCCTGGATTTAGCATCCTTCTTCGATAAAAGATGTCTTAGGACGGAGTGATCGGTGTAAACTACAACTGGAGAGCCAATCAAGTAGGGCCTGAATTTTTCTAATGCAAATACAATTGCCAAGAGTTCTTTCTCGGTAGTTGTATAATTCATTTGAGCATCGTTCAAGGTCCTACTTGCATAGTAAATTACATGTGGTATCTTGTAATTTAAAACTGCACCAATAGCAAAATTGGATGCATCACACATAAGCTCAAACGGGTGATTCCAGTCCGAAGATGACAGAACATGGACTGTAGTGAGGGAGTTTTTAAGTGATTCAAAAGCAGTCTCGCAATCTGAATCGAAGTGAAATGTTGTATCCTTTGCCAAGAGAAGAGTTAAGGGTCTATCAATTTTGCTAAAGTCCTTAATGAATCTCCTATAAAATTCTGCATGACCAAGAAAGGATCGTATATCTTTGATGCTTTTGGGAGAAGGAAGGTTATGGATGACATCTATTTTAGCTCTGTCTACCTCCATGCCTTTTCGTAAAATAATATGCCCAAGGACAATACCTTCTTGAACCATGAAATGGAATTTTTCCCAATTCAAAGTTAAATTCTTATCCTTACAGCGGGTAAGAACAGCGTCAAGATGACGAAGGCATTCCTCAAAAGAGTCCCCAAATATGGAGAAATCATCTATAAATATCTCCAGAAAATTCTCGACCATGTCCGAGAATATCCCCATCATGCACCGCTGAAATGTAGCGGGAGAATTGTATAACCCGAAGGGCATGCGTCTATAAGCAAAAGTACTGAAAGGACAAGTAAATGTTGTCTTATCTTGATTGTAGGGTGTTTTTCGTCACCCAATTGAGATGGGAATACGCGCACACGTCTCAGGCGTACTACAGATTCCCCCTGCCTAGGGTAGGCTGGGGTTTAATGATTGTGGGGATCCGAATCTCCGGCAGCCGCGGACTAAGCTGCCGTTAATTACCCCTCGCCTTTGGGGCGAGGGAACCTCCGATTAACGGGTTAAACTGGTCACGCGGACTCAATGTGCAGTGTACATGTGTTTTGTTTTGAAAGGGGGTTTTGGATATATCGGGAGCCACGCAGAGTTTTTACGGGGGTCCCGCTACCCGGATAGCGGGCTGGGGTCAAGGGGGCTAGCAGCCCCCTTGCGGGGTGCGGGGCAGCGCCCCGGCCCAAAATTTTTTGAGAGGGACAGTATTGTGGAGTGTGTGTGTATCTATACATGTGTATGCATATGTTATATATAAAGAAAAAGGGGAAAATGCATCCAAAGGATGCGTGTGGCAGCACCTTGGGCGCTGTGCGCTTAGGTGCTGTGCGCTCAGGCGCAAGCGCGCCACGTGTCGGCACGTGGGCGCTTTGCGCATGAGCGCTGCGCGCAGGAACGCAAGCGCGCGCGCCACGTGTCGGCACTTGGGCGCTTTGCGCATGAGCGCTGCGCGCAGGAGCGCAAGCGCGCGCGCCACGTGTCGGCACATGGGCGCTTTGCGCTCGAGCGCAGTGCGCCGGAGCGCAAGCGCGCGCGCCACATGTCGGCACGTGGGCGCTTTGCGCTCGGGCGCAGTGCGCTGGAGAGGAGAAGAGGGCTTTTAGCCCCAAAAAACACTCGAAAGAGAAATTAGTGGAGTTAAACTCCTGAAAAAAGAAGAATGTTTTGGTTGGGGAAATGGGTTCTTCTTCTTCCTCCTCTGTTGGCTGGCTCAAGAGATGTGAGATCTAAAAATCTCTTCTTTTTGAGATCTAATGATAGATCCAAGCTCCCCTTTGTGGGTTTTGTGGTGAAAAACTAATTTGTTTTATAAAAAGAAGAGTAAAACTCTTGATTTAATTTAAGAGAAAGAAGAAGGTTTTGGAACCTTGAAGAAGAAGGAAAGATCTCAGATCTGGAAAATTTTTTCTTTTAGAGAGAGAAAAAAAAGTTCTTTAGATATTTCATTATCTTTGACTTTATAGGCTATACACTTTACACATAGCCCCTTGGGCTTCACAAAATAGCATTTTGCCTATCCCATGGCTCATGTGCCATTTCTTTTTGCACATAAGCCATGGGCTTTACAAAAATTTGGCTTTATGCCTATTTTTCTTACATTTATCCATAAAATAAAATAAAAGAAATGCAACAAAATTATTTATTACAAATTTTTTATCTTAGCATGGGGGGAGGCCGGCCGCTTCATGTTCGGGCTCGACCCGGGCATGGGCCCACTGGATCTGGGCTTGGGCCCGCTTGGTTTGGGGTTGACTTTGATTTTTGACTTGGTCAACCGGGGTGTAAATTTTTACCCCAACAAATTGCCCCCCATCAATAAATGCACACCATATATGTTGGTCGTGTGCATGAAATTGATGGATCTTCTTTCACATGGAGGCGACTTGATTCGGTTCCCACCTTTTGAGAAGCTGGCACTGCCCTTTTTACGACATGGACGGTCGATGCGGCCCTTTTTGCGACTTGGACGGTCGGTTCTGCCCTTTTTGCGACTTGGACGGTCGATGCTGCCCTTTTAGCGACGTGGACGGTCGGTTCTGCCCTTTTTGCGACTTGGACGGTCGGTTCTGCCCTTTTTGCGACGTGGACGGTCGATGCTGCCCTTTTTGCGACTTGGACGGTCGATGCTGCCCTTTTAGCGACTTGGACGGTCGGTTCTGCCCTTTTTGCGACGTGGACGGTCGATGCTGCCCTTTTTGCGACTTGGACGGTCGATGCTGCCTTTTTAGCGACTTGGACGATCGGTTCTGCCCTTTTTGCGACGTGGACGGTCGATGCTGCCCTTTTTGCGACTTAGACGGTCGATGCTGCCCTTTTAGCGACTTGGACGGTCGGTTCTGCCCTTTTTGCGACGTGGACGGTCGATGCTGCCCTTTTTGCGACTTAGACGGACTTGCTCTGCTTCTTGCAGTGTCAGGGGTAGACTTGACTTGCTCCGCTTCTTGCGGCGTCGAGATTGGATTCTGACTTGCTCCGCTTTTTGCGGTGTTGGAGTGAAAGTTGACTTGTTGATTTTGATTTAGGTTGACATCAGCATCGCTATATTGGAATATGGTACCAGGAGCGAATCATCATCTGTCATTTAGAGGATTTTGGGATTTTGGTTTTTGTTTGGCATCTGCATTGCTGCACTGGTATAATGCCAGGAGCAACTCATCATTTGCCCCGGGAGGATTTTTTTTTTTTGACTTTGAATGTGGTCTCACCGGTAGGAATTGGGAGAGGTTGGGATTGTTTTACGCCCGTAGATTGTATACGGTTTTGCAGGATGTATGATCCAGACCGTAGGGCCGGAAAAATTTCAGGGCTTTGTTGGCGTCTGCATCACTGGACTGGAATGTGGTACCAGGAGCGACTCATCATTCGCCGTTGGGGTATGCGATTTGGAATTTGGTTGGCGTCTGCATCGCTACACTGGAATAATGCCAGGAGCGACTCATCATTCGCCACTTTGGGGTTGGGGACTTGGAATTTTGATCTTGTTTGGCATCAGCATTGCTGCACTGGAATAATGCCAGGAGCAACTCATCATTTGCCTTGGGAGGACTTGGGATTTGGGTTTTTGGTTGGCATCAGCACCGCTAACACTGAAGCGAAATGCCAGGAGCGACTCATCATTTGCCGTTGCCCGTTGGGGAACGATGTCTTAGGAGACAGGTTTGGGTCCCTATCACCTAAGGCTTTTCAATTTTATGGGCCGTGAGGGTCCCATAAAGCATTTTCTCCCAACGAGTCGTAAGGATCCCGCAGGTGTATTTTCTCCTTACGAATCGTGAGGATTCCTAAGTGTGTTGCTCCATTGTAAGTCGTAAGGATCTCACGCAGGGGTTTTCTCCTCACAAGGTCGAGAGGACTTTGCGAGTGTATTTCATCTCTTTTCACGAGTTTGCGCCCTTTCGGGTTTTCACAGACTCGCCGGTAGTCCTGCTGTTTTTACTCACGGAGCCCTTTCGGGTTTTCATTCGTACCCGTTTTGCTTGTGGACATACCGTTTATTTCTTCTTCTTATTTTTTTTTTCTTATTTTTTTTTTCTTTTTTTTTTGCCGCTGGTGGGACTTTAAAAGTAGTCTCACCGGCAGGATTTGGGAGAAATACGGGTCATTTACGCCCGTGGATTGTATACGGTTTTGCAGGATGTCTTATCCAGACCGTAGGGCTGATGTGCTCAATTCGCCTGTGAATTGGAGCATTCATGTGTAGTGTTTCTTGAGATATCGGCCATTGATGGGTGGCATGGGCCTTTCTCCCTCGGCACTTATTAGTTGGTAGGATCCTCCGTCGAACACTTTCTCGATGACGTATGGTCCTTCCCAGTTCGGCTCGAATTTTCCCTTGGCATGTCGATTGGGGATGATCGGTCTTTTGAGGACCAACACCAATTCACCTTTCTTGAAAGCGCAGAGACGGGTTATCTTGTCATAGGCCCGTGACATTTGGGCTCGGTATAGCTCCAGATTTTGCTGCACCGCGAGCCTCTTTTCTTCGAGGGCATCGAGTTCTTCAAGTCGAAGGAGCACGTTTTCTTCCTCCGTCAACTCATGTTGGACGGCCATTCTTAAGCTTGGAACTTCAACTTCGAGGGGGAGGACCGCCTCCACTCCGAAGAGCAATGAGTATGGAGTGGACTGAGTTGGAGTACGGTGCGTGGTACGATATGCCCACAACGCCTCGTGAAGTTTGAGATTCCAGTCTCTCTTGTTGGCTGAAGCATTTTTCCTCAGGAGCTTGCATAGAGTCTTATTGAAGGCTTCGGCTAGCCCATTGGCTCCTGGATTATAGATGGAGGAATATCTCCAGTCTATCTTGTGCTGAGTAGCGAACCTTGAGACATTGAAGCTCTTGAAAGAAGGCCCGTTGTCAGAAATGATTCTTCTTGGTGTACCGAAGCGGCATAGAATATTATGCTGGAAGAATGTCAGAATATCTTTTGTCTTGACTTCTTTTAGCGGAATAGCTTCAGCCCATCTGGAGAAGTAATCTGTCGCGGCCAGTATGAACCGATGGCCTTTGGATGATGGAAGATCAATTGGGCCAACAATGTCGGTGCCCTAGACTTCGAAGGGCCACGACGCCACTGTAGGATGCAATGGATTGGGATGCTTGTGAATAAAATCACCGTGAATTTGGCAGATATAACATTTCTTTGCATGCTCTCCGCAATCCCGTATCATGGTGGGCCAGTAATACCCAAGACGTTTAATTTGCAGTCGCATCTTGGGGCTAGATTGGTGAGCACCGCAAACGCCTGAGTGAACTTCTTTCATGACTTTTTGGGCTTCGGCCAATGACAGACACCTGAGCCAGAGTTGGTCATATGACCTGCGGTATAATGTGTCATTTACAAACACGTATCGGAGAGCTATTTTCTTCAGCTGAATCCTCGCAGATTTTTCTTCGGGCAGCTTGTCGTATCGGAGGTACTCTATGAAGGGTTCTCTCCAATCGGGCTCGTCCTGGATGATCGAAGCTTCTTCGGCAGGACTGCTCTTCTATTCCGCGCTTTCCTCTTCTCGTAGAGAGACTGGGGGTAGAATTTGTCGGCTCCTGACTGTGATCAGAATTTCGTCCATGTCAGGATCAGCCAGCTCCTTGGCTAAGCGAGCGAGTATGTCGGCTTTTCCGTTCAACGCTCTAGGGACTCTCATTAGTTCAATATGAGTGAACCGTTTCATGAGTTCCACCACTCGGCCTCTGTACCGAGCTAATTCGGGTTTGTATATCTTGTAATCGCCGCTTACTTGGTTGACGACGAGCTGGGAGTCACCGTAAACTCGTAGCCGACGGATTTCCATTTCTATGGCGAGCTCCAAACCAGCTATCAGAGCTTCATACTCAGCTTCATTGTTTGTCCGAGGCTCGGTGAGAGCAAAAGAACGCCGTAGGGTTCCCATTGATGGTGTGATGAACACCAATCCTATCCCTGCTTTTATCTCCGGGACGCTTGATTTACTGGAGGTCCTTATTGACGAGGCTCCATCGAAGTAGAGCTCCCAACATGGCTCATCTTCCTCGAGGTACAGCACTTGTTCATCGGGTAACTCACAATTTAGCGGCGACCATTCTGGTATGGGATGAGCAGCGAGAAAGTCTGCAAGAGCTTGCCCTTTTACTGCTTTCTGAGGAGTGTAAACTATGTCAAACTCAAGTAGCATAACAGCCCATCTTGCCATTCTGCCGGCTAGGCTCGCTCTGGTCATCAAGTGCTTGAGCGGGTCGATCTTGGAGATCAGCATAACCCAATGAGCGAGCAGATAGTGCCTCAGTTTCTTCACAGCAAATATCAGAGCCAGACATTGCTTTTCGATTGGGGAATAGTTGTGTTCCGCCCCGACTAGAGTTTGACTGAGGTAGTAGAGGGCATTTTCTTTTCCCTCCTCGTTATTCTAGGCAAGGAGCGCACCGAGTGACTCATCCAGCGCGGCAGTGTAGAGAATCAGCGGTTTATTTGGAATGGGAGCGGCCAGCACTGGAGGGTGCAACAAGTACTGTTTGATGCTTTCGAACGCTGCTTGACATTCAGCATCCCAGATAAAAGGAGCTCCTTTCTTCATGAGCTTCGAGAAGGGCCTACATCTCCCCGATAAATTTGAGATAAACCTCCGTATATAAGCAAGCTTTCCTTGAAAAGACCTTAGCAGCGTCAGACTCTTCGGAGGGGGCATCTCCATGATGGCCTTTATCTTTGATGGGTCAACTTCGATCCCTCGATGCCGGACTATAAAGCCCAGGAATTTTCCCGATGACACGCCAAAAGCACACTTCAGAGGATTCATCTTCAGATCGTATTCCCTCAGTCTGGTGAGAACGGTCCTAAGATCTTGGATGTGGTCGGCCTTGGCTTTAGTTTTGATGACCAGATCATCAACATAGCATTCAACGACTTTATGGATTAGGTCATCAAAGATATTAGTCATTGCCCTTTGATATGTAGCGCCTGCGTTCTTTAGTCCGAACGGCATCACTTTGTAGCAGTATATTCCGATCGGGGTTCGAAATGCTGTGTGCTTCTCATCCTCAGGCGACATCTTGATCTGATTATATCCAGACGAGCCATCCATAAAGGTGAACAACTCGTAATTTGAGGTGTCATCGACCATCATTTCCATGACCGGTAGCGGGAAGTCGTCTTTAGGACATGCCTTGTTGAGGTCCCTGAAATCAACACAAACTCGGATCTGGCCATTTTTCTTCTTCACTGGGACTATGCATGCGATCCAGTCCGCATATTTCTCTTCCCTGATGAAGCCGGCATCGATGAGCTTCTTGGTTTCCTCGATGACTTTTTCTTCTAGTTCCCTTCTCATTCTTCGAGGAGCTTGTTTGACTGGCTTAGCATCAGGAGATATAGCCAACTTATGTATGGCCACTTCAGGGGAAAGGCCAGGCATTTCTTTGTATGTCCACGCGAAGCAGTCGACGAACTCACGCAGCAGGGCAATTATCTGCTCTTTCATTTCCTCCGACAAGAGTGAGCTGATGTAGGTCGGCCTTGGATTATCGGGCGTTCCTAAGTCAATCTCGGTTAGCTCGTCAAATGTTGCTTGTCCACCATCTTCGAGCTCTTGAGGAGCTTCTTCTGGCTCGGCTATCTCGTCGTCATCATTTGATCTTTCGCTGGCCTCACCAACATGGATCATGTAGCACGCTTTGGAATCAGGTTGAATGTAGCCTATGCCCCGTCTATCTGGAATTCGTCCATCAATGAGTGCTCGGACCTGGGGCGGATACCATAGCCCTTCGTAAAACTTTGCTTCGGACTCCGTTTGATATAACTGGCATTCGCACTTCTTAAAGTATTCCCGCATATCGGGCGCATAGTATTTGGGATTGAGGACGGCTCTTATGCCCCTCTCATAGGGAAGGCACGCGACAGAAAGATCGTCCGGGTGCACAACGGGGTTTGACCTGTAAAACAGGATGCCCTTCTGTCCATTTTTCCTCCTGGATACGTAGAAAGTTTTCAGCTGGTCCACGGTAGAGACTGACAATGCGTCGAGCTCTTTGCACATCCGTTCCGGCACCCTTGTGATGGCCAGGGACCCTTCTGCGACTTCGAAGGTCTCTCGTAGTTTCGCTTGCTGCATGGGGGGCCAATCTGCACAGCTGTTGCACGGCAGGTCCTCTTCTTCTGACTCTTCAGTGTCACTGCCAAGATGAGGGCGGGCTTTGCTTCTAGATGGGCCTTCAGTAACAGATTCGTCCGTATCGCTGCCGAAATGAGGGTGAGTTTTGCGGAAGGACGGGCTTCCAGCGTCAGACTCATCAGTGTCGCTGCCGAAATGCGGGCGCACTTGGGTATTTTTGCTTTTGAAAGTGATAGCCGGCGCAGATTTGCTTTTGAGCCTTGGGGCTGGTCTATCCTCAGTCAGTTCTGGCTTAGCATTTTGGTGGTTCATAAAGTACCGAGAATCTTCATATCGGACTTCATGCACACCGAACGGTTGGATGTCTCCGTCAATGCGTCTTTCTTCGCCATTTTTAGTATACTTCATGCATTGATGGAGAGTTGACGAAATGATGCCGTAATCGTGGAGCCACGGTCGCCCCAAGAGAATCTTATAAGACGTGTCGGCGTCGATCACGTATATCTTAGCTTCAGTTTGCAGATCCCCGAATTTGATTGGCAGAGCTATGGACCCCAGAACTTGCTGGCAATTTTGGTTGAAGCCTTGAATGACAATCCTTTCCCTTGACAGGTGTCGGACGTCCATTGATAAACTCTTCAGAGTTCGCAAGTTCATGATGTTCACTGAGGACCCCGGATCAATCAATATGCGATTAATTCGATCTCCGTCGCTGTACCCGGTCACGTAAAGCGGCCGATTATGCTCAGCCGTTCCCAATAGCAAGTCTTCATCCTTAAATGTGACTGCGGCGGCATGCAAAGCGTGCTGGGCTTCTTTCATATTAATTTCTGCAAAGTGAGCCTGATACCGCTCGGGGTTTTGTAGAGCGTGAATGAGAATATCTCTAAGCTCCTTAGATAGGACCAAGGCGTCGTAGATGCTCAGGAGAGACGGAAGCTTCCGGAGATGTGCCAAGACATTATAGTCCAATGAGGAAGGACTTATGTTTTCATCAGCCGGTTCTCTGCCATCTTCTTCATTAGCGACTTGTTTTTCCTTCCCTTTTGGGGCGTTGCCCTGATTTGGCGGTAGAGCCCTGCCGCTTCTGAGCTGAATTTGATTGGCCGTTGTGGCGAGCTCTTCGTCCTCTTCAGGAAAACAGAGCTCCTCTTCCGAGTCGCTTCCAAGATGGATGGCGTAGCAGGTCACTACTGGGATCTCTTCATTGGAGTCTTTTTCTAACTCCTCCAGAATTTCAGCCGCTTGTACAGGGAAGAACTCCTTCAATTGAATCAATGTTCTTTCCCTTTGTTCATATTCTTCGAGGGAATCGATATATTTTTGAATGGTCGATCTCCCTGCAGACACTTTTTCGCGCCGAGCTGCACTTTTGTTCTTCTTGAGCTTCTTGGATTTTGAGCCTGATGGAGCCGCATTGGCAGCTGGCCTGGTAGGCTTCTTCTGCCCTTCCCATTCCGTCCTGGGTTCTTTCCGATGTAGCTTTAGCATTTTCTTCGTCTTATTAGATATGTGCGTACTCCACGGAGGCCGCGATGAGTCCGTTTCATTTCTCAGGGCAGCGGGTTCGGCTGTCTGCTCCCAGAAGGCTTCAGTTTCTGTCTGTATAAAGTTGGTGGTTGCAACTTGATTATTCACCAACACACTTTTGGACAGCTCGATCTCTCCAGCCTTGTACTGCTTCTCGACCCAGTCTTTGAAGATATAGCAATCCTCGATGGCATGGCTCACTACTCGGTGGTACGGACAATACAGAGGATTGTCGGTCATTTTTGCTTCTTGGGGTCTTTTCGACTCCGGCAATTGTAGGCCGTTGTTTAAGGCATCTTTAAATATCTTGCGGACCTTGTCCCTTCTGAAAGAGTAAACCTTGTTCTTCTTCTCCTCTAGGGAAGGCCCGTCTCCTCCAAGCAATGGCTTTCGAGATCGGTTGGTTTTGGATTCGCCCGCCCTTCGCTTTTCTTCACCGTCGGACGCATTGAAGACATTGGTACTGCTGGAACTTCCGCTTCTACGGTTGTCATCCCGCTTGCTTTTCCAAGTTTTGTCTCTCTGAGAATACGGCGGGGACTCTTGCTTTGAGCGTTCCAGCATTTGGACTTTCTTGGTTAGCTCCTGAAATGTCTTGAGGCCCGCCGTACACAAGAATGGGACCATCCAATTGCTGAGGTTCTCGATGAGAAGGCTGACGGACTGGTCCTGCTCCAACGGCGGTTCGCACTTGACTGTGAGATTACGCCATCGAGCGATAAAGTCGGTGTTGCCTTCATTTTTCCCTGGCTTGGTCCTCACAAGGTCGGCAATGGAGATTTTATCACTGACACTCATGAACCTTTGCCGAAACAGGGACTCCATTTGGGCAAAGGTAATGACGGACCCGTCCGGTATACTCGCATACCAGTCGAAGGCGACACCGGTCAGGCTGTTGACAAACTGACGAAGAAGGAGCGCGTCATTGCCCCCTGTATTTCCGCACGATGCTTTGAAGTGGGCGACGTGCTGATTTGCATTCCCCGTTCCATCAAATCTTCTGAACTTAGGAATGACCGTAGCCGCTTGGAAACTCAATCAGATCGTACTGCACGGGGTATGGCCGCCCACTACTGCCGATTTCTTTCTGAGCTTCAGCTTCGGCCACCAATGTTTTAACCTTGCTGTTGACCAAATCCATTATCCGATCCTGTGTTAGCGGGATAGTGCTATCTGGGGCCAAGGCGTCCCCAGAAGCGGAGTGTGGCCGGCTTTCATGTGGCTCGACCAGTCTTGGACCCGAAGGAACAGGCATTGGCTGCCTCGGATTGTCATCACCCGGCTGATTAGTAGCGGCTTGCGCTTGATTGGGAGGCGCTCGAGCAATTTGAGCCGTAAGCTGCATCACCACATTCGTTAAGTCATCAATCTTTGAATAGAGCTTGGCCATCTCTTTATCTTTGCTCCTGAGCTGTTTTCGAAGCTCTTGAAGCAGCTCTTGCTCCGCAGTCCTGGGGCGGAAAGTCGGCTCTTCCTCGCTGTCTGAGCTTGACTCTGCATGGACCGAGGGGTCTTTCTGCCTATCATCTTCATCGAGAGGGTTTTCTTCATCCAGCGGGGGGCGGCTGTTCTTGGGCAGCGGCAACCACATTCAGGCTAGATTGGGCTTGGGATGTGGTGGCCCCATCCTTGCTTTTGCTGCGAAGGTTGTCGCTGGGGCGACCTCCCGCCATATAGACCGTATGGATGATATATCCGGCCGTCTTTTTATCATTGGCAGCTGATTTCATGGATTGCTGTCTTGACCCCCTTGTTTCGGTAGCTGGTAGTCGATTAAAGGCGGCTGGCCTAACCAGTTTCTTGAATGGTGATGGCGCTTCTTTTCTGGGTCTGCCCCGCTGCTTTCGTGCAGCACAGAGTGCTTGATAGACTCTCGAAGAGACAGTGTCATACTTTTTCTGTTGGGGCCGGGACACGTCTCTTTGTAGAATCGTTCGGACCGCTGTCTTCTTGATTCTGGCGGTCATGGCATTTTTCTGAACCCACTTCAGAGGCTCGAAGGAATTGCTGATTCTTACGTCCGACTCAGCCGTCGTCGCGGGGCAACCCTGCACTTGGAACTTCACATGATTCCATTTGGCCGAAGCCTTGGCCCTCTTGTTGGCTCGATACCTGAGCCGCTTCTGCCTTAACTTTTCTGTTCTAAGCACCTGGCAGACCTCGGCTCTTTGGGAAGACGCCGCAGACTGGGAATGAAGGGCCTTGGAGATACGCTCGATTGTGCATTTGTTGGAGTCATCGCCTGAGCTCGTCCGCAACATTTGATGTTGCCCTTTGTACCGGAGTTCTTGCCCCTGCTGGAGCACCAGAGAATCGTTCAGACATCATCTTAAGTTTCGGTTGTGGTGCCTTAGCAATCACAACATTCGGCCTCTTGCCCCTTGGGACCGGCTTGGCTACCTGTTCCGCCGGGATTTCTGCCAGATGAGCGCTTCCGGCAGGGTAGATGATGATGGAGCCAAACTGGCGGGGCGGTTCCTCCCACTGTCGACTGAGGCTTGCAGGGAGAACCACACGAGCGTTGATCTTGACCATGTACGGAATCGGGGTTACGTTGGAAGCTGAATTCATCTGGGGAGACATTGTCGTCGAAGGTTGATTGCTGCACGGAAAAAAGAACATCATTTCAGTATAGGCAACCGATATGTATATTGATTGAGTTCGCATGAACGTTTAACCCGAAATATGGAAGGAGAGATTGGTCCCACCAGGCGTGCCAGAATCTGTAGGGTGTTTTTCGTCACCCCATTGAGATGGGAATACGCGCACGCGTCTCAGGCGTACTACAGATTCCCTCTGCCTAGGGTAGGCTGGGGTTTAATGATTGTGGGGATCCGAATCTCCGGCAGCCGCGGACTAAGCTGCCGTTAATTACCCCTCGCCTTTGGGGCGAGGGAACCTCCGATTAACGGGTTAAACTGGTCACGCGGACTCAATGTGCAGTGTACATGTGTTTTGTTTTGAAAGGGGGTTTTGGATATATCGGGAGCCACGCAGAGTTTTTACGGGGGTCCCGCTACCCGGATAGCGGGCTGGGGGTCAAGGGGGCTAGCAGCCCCCTTGCGGGGTGCGGGGCAGCGCCCCGGCCCAAAATTTTTGAGGGGGACAGTATTGTGGAGTGTGTGTGTATCTATACATGTGTATGCATATGTTATATATAAAAAAAAAGGGGGAAAGGCATCCAAAGGATGCGTGGGGCAGCACCTTGGGCGCTGTGTGCTTAGGTGCTGTGCGCTCAGGCACAAGCGCGCCACGTGTCGGCACGTGGACGCTTTGCGCATGAGCGCTGCGTGCAGGAGCGCAAGCGCGCGCAGGCCACGTGGGCGCTTTGCGCATTGAACGCTGCGCGCTGGAGCGCAAGCGCGCGCGCCACGTGTCGGCACGTGGGCGCTTTGCGCTTGGGCGCAGTGCGCTGGAGCGCAAGCGCGCGCGCCACGTGTCGGCACGTGGGCGCTTTGCGCTCGGGCGCAGTGCGCTGGAGAGGAGAAGAGGGCTTTTAGCCCCAAAAAAACTCTCGAAAGAGAAATTAGTGGAGTTAAACTCCTGAAAAAAGAAGAATTTTTTGGTTGGGGAAATGGGTTCTTCTTCTTTCTCCTCTGTTGGCTGGCTCAAGAGATGTGAGATCTAAAAATCTCTTCTTTTTGAGATCTAATGATAGATCTAAGCTCCCCTTTGTG